>BLSH010201598.1:380534-425493 GCA_018402905.1 Glandirana rugosa
TGAAAATCCGTGTTTTTATTTATTTTCCCTATCCCCATTTTTTTGTAGGGCACTTGCCCTAGTTTGAAGATGATTTTAGAACAGTTATATGGCTTCTACCGTTAATTGATACTTTTCAGACACAGTTTGAAGATGATCCACATTCACCTCCATTTTTGCATTTTTTATGTTTTTATTTTTTTTTTAAATATTTAAAGTTATTTCCCTGTCCCCATTTCTTTGTAGGTCACTTGTCCCACCCTTACGCCCATTTCCTTCCTTTTGCAGCCCTCTAGGGCTTTCCAGGACTTTGTTACAGCCATTTTTGTGCCTAAAAGTTTGGGTCCCCATTGATTTCAATGGGGTTCAGTGTCCGTGCGATCGTTCGGGTTCCGTCCGGACCCGGACTTTGTCCCGAAGTTCGGCCGGACCAGCAGAACCCGAACTTCCAGAGGTTCGCTCAACTCTACTCATAAGGCATACATCAGGGGGGTGTTACTCCAAATAGCAGCAAGGGAGAAAAAACTGAAATCTAGGGAAATAGAATCACTTCTGCATAAAATCCAACAACTTGAAACATCAAATAAGCAAGCAATAGACACAACGATTACAAGTGAACTCCAGAGCTGTAGACTAAAACTCAAAACCCTATTGCTAGGGGAATTCGAAAAAAACACCAAATACCTTAAAGCCACCTACTACTCCACAAGTAATAAAGCAGGGAAAACATTAGCCCAACAGGTTAAACATAAACAAGCAGCCTCCAGGAAATATATTTTTTAATCAACCCCAAATCAGGAACCAAAATAACACACCCTAAAGACATAGCGAGTAACTTCATGAAATATTATGGGGCATTGTATAATCTGACCGGAGACCAATCTCTATTCCACCCGACAGCATCAAAAATCCAAAACTTTCTAGACCCAATTTAACTCCGAGAACTCTCCACAGAAATGAAAATCAGCCTTAATAAGCCCATCTCAGAGGAAGAAGTCAAGACAGTAATCACCAAACTCCCCCTCAACAAATCACCAGGCCCAGATGGCCTATCAGCAGAATATTTCAAATCCTTCATAGAGACCCTAACCCCTCAGCTGACTACTACCTTAAACCAAATTGTCCATTCAAACACCATACCAAATGAAATGCTTAAAGCATACATTATTACGCTACCCAAACCAGACAAAGAACCCACGCAACCGCAGAATTTCAGACCTATATCCCTTTTAAACTCAGATCTTAAAATATATGCGAAAGTGCTCGCTAACAGGCTATCCTTAGTGACACCGGACCTGATAAACACTGACCAAGTAGGTTTCGTAGCCAACAGGCAAGCATCAGACGGGACCCACAGAATGCTTAATCTTCTAAGAGTCGCAGAGAGCCGCAAACTACCGACTGCCTTCATAGCCCTCGATGCAGAGAAGGCTTTCGATAGGGTGCACTGGGGTTACCTAGAGTCGGTTCTAACAAAACTAGGCTTTGGAGGTTTTCTTCTCTCTGCCATCTTAACACTTTATTCGAACGCCTCAGCACAAGTTTATACCTCCAATGCACTCTCAGACACATTTAAAATCACAAATGGCACAAGACAGGGGTGCCCTTTATCACCGCTGATCTTCACCCTGGTCATGGAACCTTTTGCAGAGGCTATTAGATGCACAAACCTGATAGAAGGAATACAGATAGCGGGCAAATCACATAAAATAGGGCTTTACGCAGACAACGTCATTTTGTCTATCACCCAAGTAGAATCATCCCTACCCATAATAAAGGAAATCATAGAAACATTTGGTGAAACATCCTACTATAAAATTAATGTAATCAAATGCCAAATACTCACTTTGAACATGAACCATAAAATCAGAACAAAAATGAAAACCATACTTCCGTGTAACTGGGATAGTGATAAAATACAATACCTAGGGATAACATTAGTAGCTAACTCTAACAAATTATACGCAGCCAATCACAAGAATTTAATTTCCACGGTTAACACTGATCTACAACACTTGGGGAAACAAGAAATTTCATGGATGGGGAAAATGGCAGCATTTAAAATGGTAGTCTTACCGAAGATACTATATATTTTCAGAACGGTCCCAATTCCCCTTCCTTCCTGCTTTTTCCGAGAGATTAACAGTATGCTCCGCTCATATATATGGAGGCAAAAAAGGGCAAGATTACCATTCTCAATTTTAACGAGACATAAAAAAATGGGTGGTTTGGGAGTCCCCAGAATAGAAGACTACTACCACGCAACACTCCTAGTCCAAACTCAGAAATGGGTCCAAGCTCCCCAGAACACTCAGTGGGCTTTGATTGAAAGTGCATTAATACAAGGCAAAAGCTTAAAAAATGTACTCTTAGCCAAATTACTCAAGGTCCCACTATATATCCCACTTCACCCTTCGATATCAGTAACCCTTCAAGCCTTAAGTCACTTACACACACTTAAAAATGACAGCATAACCATTAAAGTAGTTAACCTTCCGATAGCGACCTTCGAATTTCTCATCCCGAACCTATCAACCAAAAAATGGGAAGAGCTAGGCCACCAGACATTCGCCGATATATCAACCAGCGAAACAGTACCCGAACACTACTCTTTCCTTCAGATAGCACACCTCCTATGATCATTAAATACTGATCATATAGAAATAAATAAACAGGTTTGGGATCTGTTTCACTCAAAAGGCAATCTGAAAGGAGATATCTCCCTCATTTATTACATTCTTCAACCTCCCACCCAGCTGAAACAAGACATACCAATCCAAAAATGGGAGAGTGAGTTGGGCACCTGGTACTCTGAACAGGAATGGCAACTAGCAATAAGACACAGTATAGCAGCCACACACAATGTGGCACACTGGGAAAATGTATATAAACTAGTATACAGATGGTACCTTATGCCTACCCGTCTTTCAAAGATGTATAAAGGCTCATCCTCGAAGTGTTGGAGGGAATGCGGAAATGAAGGGAATCTGATGCACATTTTATGGTACTGCAAGTCCATTACCAGCTATTGGAATTCCATATTCCAATTAATTAAAAAAATTACTGGCATCATCTCCCGTCCATCTCCAGAAATGGCACTGTTAGGGATCCACATGGACAGATTCCCTATAGAATGTAGAACCATAGCCTATCACATTCTAATATCATCAAGATTAAATATAACGAAATACTGGAAGAAAAATACAGCTCCCTCAATAAAAGAAGTAATAGCCACAGTATCTACTAACTGCTCATATGAACATATCTTAGCACACTCTAGAGGCTCATTGACAATATTCCATCGCCTATGGGATCTATGGATTCTGAGGAACAACTTAAATGATAACTTTTGAATTTGCCCAATCTTGAGGTATCAGTCATTTACAGGCATCAAACAAGGATCTCAGCAAAGTTTTGTCCCGTAGAGTAGTAACCCTTTCCTTTGGTTAGCAAGGTGGACTATTCCCAACAACGTCACATGATCAAAGTACAGTATTGGATGTTTGTTAGATGGGCTCAGGTACGGATCATCTACTCACAAGCTACAATCAGGAAACTTAGATACAAACTATGGCCCCTACCCCTCCACAGCTTGTTCCCTATGGGGTGGAGAGGTAGTCTGGAGGCACTATAATCCAAATTCCGCAGTCAAGCTCTTACTCAGCAGATGATCCGTAACAAGCCCAACATCACTGTATAGAAAGCTTTATCATTTGTAACCAAGAAATTCTTCTATGTACACCTTTTTGACATATTATAATGTACAACTGTACCATCTTTATTGTTATGTTCTTAACTACCTCAGCCCCGGAAGGATTTCCAGCTTTAGGACAGGAGCCCTTTTTGCGATTCGGCACTGCGTCGCTTTAACTGACAATTGCGTGGTCGTGCGACGTTGTACCCAAACAAAATTTGCGTCCTTTTTTTCCCACAAATAGAGCTTTCTTTTGGTGGTATTTGATCACCGCTGCGTCATTTCTGATCGCCGCTATAAACAAAAGAAGAGCGACAATTTTGCAAAAAAACCCACATTTCTTACTTTTTGCTAAAATACAAATCCAAAAAAAAATATAAAAAAACATTTTTTTTCATCGGTTTTGGCCGATTTATATTCTTCATCATATTTGTGATAAAAAAATTGCAATCGGCGTTTATTGGTTGGTTTGCGCAAAAGTGGTCGTGTTTACGGATGATGAGAATTCATTTTTGGGGTTTTTATTATTTTTTTATTTTTTACTATTAATGGCGGCGATCTGCGATTTTTAGCGGTACTGCGATATTTCAGCGGACATGTCGGACCATTTTGACACTTTTTTGGGACCATTGGCATTTATACAGCGATCAGTGCTATAAAAATGCACTGATTACTGTGTAAATGCCATTGGCAGTGAAGGGGTTAACCTGCAGGGGGCGCTCTAAGGGTTAACTATGTTCCCTGGGCGTATTCTAACTGTATGGGGACTGCCCTAGCTGGGGAAGGGAAGTAGTCACAGCCTCCATGTACAGGAAGGCTGTGATCACAGCCCTTCCCCCTTCACAGAACGGAGGTCCGTGTTTACTTACACGGACCTCCGTTCCTTCACTCCGGGGGGGGGGGGGCATCGCGGGTGGCCGGCGGAGATGGACTTCGCCGCACCTGCTCCCTGCCCCCCCCCCCGGACACAGTGGGCGCGCCTCCGGCGGCGCGCGCTCACTTTGTGCGATCAGGCGGCCGCCGTCAGATGACGGCTTATCGACTTACAGAGCCACTTTGCCGCCGTCAAATGCCGATCGGCGTCGGCAAGTGGTTAAACTTCAATAAAAACCAAAGTTAAAAAAAAAAAGTACCCGAGTACCTGTCACCAGACCATCAGAGTATCCCGAGTACCTGTCACCAACCCATCAGAGTACCGAGTACCTGTCACCTGCCCATCAGAGTACCCAAGTACCTGTCACCTGCCCAGCAGAGTACCCGAGTACCTGTCACCAGATCATCAGTGTGCCAGAGTACCTGTCACCAGCCCATCTGAGTACCCATGTACCTGTCACTAGCCCATCAGAGTACCTGAGTACCTGTCACCTGCCCATCAGAGAACCTGAGTACCTGTCACCAGCCCAGCAAAGTACCCGAGTACCTGTCACCTTCCCATTAGAGTACCTGAGTACCTGTCCCCAGACCATCAGCATACCTGAGTACCTGTCACCAGCCCATCAGCGTACCAGTGTACCTGTCACCTGCCCATCTGAGTACCCAAGTACCTTTCACCAGCTCATCAGCGTACCCGAGTACCTGTCACCTGCCCACCTGAGTACCCAAGTACCTGTCACCTGCCCATCAGAGTACCTGAGTACCTGTCACCAGACCATCAGTGTGCCAGAATACCTGTCACCACCCCATATGAGTACCCGAGTACCTGTCACCAGCCCATCAGAGTACCTGAGTACCTGTCACCTGCTCTTCAGATTACCCAAACACCTGTCACCAACCCCTCTGAGTAACCAAGTACCTATCTGCAGCCCATCAGAGTACCCGAGTACCTGTCACCAGCCCATCAAAGTACCCGAGTACCTGTCACCTGCCCATCTGAGTACCCGAGTACCTGTCTCAACCCATATGAGTACCCGAGTACCTGTCACCAGCCCATCAGAGTACCCGAGTACCTGAGTACCTGTCACCATCCCATCAGAGTACCCGAGAACCTGTCACCATCCCATAAGAGTACCTGAGTACCTGTATCACGTACCTGATCCGAGGCTGAAGTGCTGAGAGAGGCTTCCCTTGCGGCTGAACGCAGAGTACCCCCTGGATGGGAACACGGAGTACTGAGCGCAAAGAAGCACGGGTCACCAGAAGCGTAGATGAAACGTGCAGGTAGATTAGAGCTGGAGCCACAGGGTGTGTCTGGAGCAGGTCTGGATGCAGGCTGCCAATCAGGAGAGGTAAGTCCGTAAGCCAGGCCAAAGGTCATTCACCGGGAATCAGGCAGGTAGAGAAGTCCAATAAACAGGCCGAGGGTCAAACACAGGAGAAACACAGGAGACAATCCGGGAAGCAAGCCAAGGGTCAACACTGGAGAGATCAGAGAAAGTCCAAGAGCCAAGCCGAGTCACAACAGGAATACAGGAACACACAGGTCAGGAACTCAGGAGAGCTGAAGACGATCCAGCAACTAAGGAGCATACTGAGCAGTCTTTTATAGTGCTCAAGGGAATCCTATTGGACGTTGCGTACCCGCCTATTGCGTCCGTACGTTCGTCGCTGTGTTCTGATGCGTGCGCGCATGCGCACTTGCGATCTTCTCCCGATCGTCCGTAATGGAGCGGTCGTTCGTGCCGGAACGTGCTGACGTGTATGGGCTGATATGCGTCGCCCATGACAACCTGCCACCAGCCCATCAAAGTACCCGAGTACCTGTCACCAGACCATCAGAGTATCCGAGTACCTGTCACCAGCCCATCAGAGTATCCCGAGTACCTGTCACCAGCCCATCAGAGTACCCGAGTACCTGTCACCTGCCCATCAGAGTACACAAGTACCTGTCACCTGCCTATCAGGGTACTCGAGTACCTGTCACCAGACCATCAGTGTGCTAGAATACCTGTCACCAGCCCATCTGAGTACCCAAGTACCTGCCACCAGCCCATCAGAGTACCCGAGTACCTGTCAACTGCCCATCAGAGAACCTGAGTACCTGTCACCAGCCCAACAAAGTACCCGAGTACCTGTCCCCGGACCATCAGCATACCCGAGTACCTGTCACCAGCCCATCAGCATACCAGAGTACCTGTCACCTGCCCACCTGAGTACCCAAGTACCTGTCACCAGCTCATCAGTGTACCCGAGTATCTGTCACCAGCCCATCAGAGTACCCGAGTACCTGTCACCTGCTCTTCAGATTACCCGAATACCTGTCACCAACCCATATGAGTAACCAATTACCAATCTGCAGCCCATCAGAGTACCCGAGTACCTGTCACCAGCCCATCAGAGTAACCGAGTGCCTGTCACCAACCCATTTCAGTAACCAAGTACCTATCTGCAGCCCATCAGAGTACCCAAGCACCTTTTACCAGTCCATCAGATTACCTGAGTACCTGTCTCCAGCCCATCAAAGTACCCGAGTACCTATCTGCAGCAGATCAGAATACCTGAGTACCTATCTGGAGCCCATCAGAGTACCCGAGTACCTATCTGCAGCCCATGCCTCATAGAATATACCTCGGGTGCTTGCTTTTTCAAAATGGGGTCATTTTGTGGGTAATTCCACTGTCCTGGTGCTCCAGGGCCTTTAAAAGTGTGATAGGTGTGAATTAAATTTTATGCGTAATTTATGCTCCTAGAACACCTGAAGGTGCTCCCTGCATGTTCGGTCTCTGTATGTGGCCAGGGTAAGAAAAAGGCTCACACATGTGGTATCGCAATACTCGAGACGAGTAGCAGAATATGTTTTGGGTGGTAATTTTAGCTATGTACATGTTATGTGTTAGAAATATCTTATAAATTGACCACTTTGTGTAAAAATAAAAGCGTTTTCATTTTCTTTCCACGTTTTTTGAAGACTTGTGGAAAAAAATTAACCATTCAAAAGACTCATAATACCTCAGAGATTATACGTTGGGGTGTTTGCTTTCCATAATGGGGTCATTTTGTGGGTAATTCCATTGTCCTAATGCTCCAGAGCCTTCAAAAGTGTAATAGGCCATTAGGAAATTAGATGTGAAAATTCTGCCCCTAATGACTGGATCTCCAAGGAGACAGCTGAATTTCTGATTGATGAGTATCCTACACTGCCTGTCATCTATGGACTACCGAAGGTCCACAAGGGAACCTCACCTCTAAAGTTCAGGCTGATAGTATCAGGTACAGGTTCAATGACGCAAGCTTTGGCCCAGCTGGTTGATTTCTTTCTCCTGCCAATGGTCACAAAACTACCTGCATGCATCAGGGACACAAGTGATTTCCTGGACAAACTCGGTGGATTCCTGACATTTGAAACAAATTGGAATTTGTCCACGATGGACATTTCATCCTTGTATACAAGCATACCAAACTACGCCGACCTAACGACGGTGAGACATTATCTATCAAAAAGAGTGACTCATAATCCCCCCGATGAAAATTTTTTCTCTTAAAATATTTTTATTTTTCAAAGATAATCAGGTACAGGTGATAGCAGTAATACTAATGTACATACATACAACATTGCATAAGCAAATTAAATGATGTGAAGCACCGCCCAGAAAGGTTGGGGCCGTGTACCTAGACCCCCCGGAACAGACAGGTGTATTTATCAAACTGGTGATACATATCAAAGCCAAAAGCATTCTAAATCAACGTGCCTCGTAGCTCCTACTAGTTAGTTGCTTATGAAGGTAGGTTGCACTTCGGATTCTTTAGCCATAGATTCCATCGCTTTTGGAATAGGGGAACTTGGAGGTGAGCCTTAGCAAACATATATTCCATGAGGCCTTGCTTGTTCATAGAAGAGAGGATGTCCGAAATAGAGGGGGGTTCCAAGGTTTTCCATTTCCTTGCTATTGATAGTCTGATGGCTATGAGCACGTGTGTCAGTATTGCCTGAGTAGTTGTAGGCCATGAGTAAAAGCCCATCCCAAGTAGAATTAATTGTGGAGAGAGGGTTATAGGCCCGATGAGGATGTCTGACAATAATTTTGTGACCTCTAGCCATAGGGGGCGCAGTTTAAGGGCAGGACCACCAGATGTGTAAAGCTGACCCTGCTTGTCCGCAGCCTCTCCAGCAGTTGGGCTCAAGTGAGGCGTAGATCCTGGCAAGTTTAGTTGGGGTTAAGTACCAATTATGAAATATTTTTTGTACTCCTTCCCAGTGGGTAAGACATTTGGAGTATTTCAGAGGGCGTCGTAGTACTCGGAGCCATTGCTGCGAGGTGTATGTGCATTGTAGTTGTTTCTCCCATTTAATCATAGTATCGGATTTGTTGGACATTGAAGAGTTGGTTAGCAGTTTGTAGTAGTAAGATATGCCCTTCCCGTTATCAGGTATATTGAGGTAGAAGCGCAATGCTTGCCAGAGAAGGGGATTATTCGACCAAGTATATTTAGAGAGAACAGAACGAATTCTGAGGTATTTAAATAACTCCTTGGCAGGTAACTGAAATTTATCTCGAAGTTGTTGAAAAGAGAGGAGACCAGACTTCTCATATAGGTGGGTAAACATTGTTACTCCCGCGTTATACCAATTGGATAGAGAGATGTCAGGCAGAATAGCTTGTAAGGCTTGTAGAGGTAGTTCTTCCATCACTCTGTGTGATATGCCTCCTGACGTTTGCAAGATTGAATGCCACGTTCTGAGTGTGGTATTGACTGTATATAAAAAGTTGTGTGATTTGCAGTTTTGTACTAACAGTGCAGAAAGAGTTATTTTCGGATCAGTTGCTAGAGCTGTTTGCTCAATTTGCAGCCAAGCAAACTTAGTGACTGGGTCACACCAACTTTACAGAACTACACCATTTGGTTTTCCAAACACTGCCACCAGCAGGTGACCCAAGCAAGGACACAGATCCTGACAGTTCCCCCTCCTTGAGGAGCGGCCTCCAGACGCTCCATTCTGCTGTTAACTGGAGAGTCCTTGTGGGTGCAGGAACAGTCCGGCAAAGTTTCCCCTCCGTGTCTGTGGACTCTATTACCCTTCTCCGACCAGAGATCTTTAACCTGCTGGGCAGCGTGTCACCCAAGTCAGGTACTGGAACAAACCCACCACCACCAGGGTCTGGAGGTCTGAGTCCGGTACCAACTGCTAGCCAGACATCGTGCCTGAAACCATCGGGGGCAGGCAACACAGAGACATCAAAATCAGCCTGAGCATCAAGCCGGGGGAAAACAGTGGCAAGCTGGGCATTAGGTAGCCAAACATCCACAAGCACTGGATCAACAGGCACGCGATCATCACACTGGGTAGTAGGCATTGGGTCATCAGACACGGGATCAGCGGGCACCAGGTTGTCACACTGGGTAGTGGGCACTGGATCAGCAGGCACAGGGTCGTCACACTGGGCGGCAGGCACAGGGTCGTCACACTGGGCAGCAGGCACAGGGTCAGCAGACCGGACAGTGGGCACAGGGTCAGCAGGTGCAGGAACAGCAGGCTGGACAGCTGGCACAGGATCACCGGGCACAGGAACAGCAGGCTGGACAGCTGGCACAGGATCAACAGGCACAGGAACAGCAGGCTGGACAGCGGGCACAGGAACAACGGACATAGGATCAGCAGGCTGGACAGCTGGCACAGGATCAGCAGGCACCGGGTCGTCACACTTGGCGGCAGGCACCGGGTCGTCACACTGGGCGGCAGGCACCGGGTCGTCACACTGGGCGGCAGGCACCGGGTCGTCACACAGGGTGGCAGGCACCGGGTCGTCACACTGGGCGGCAGGCACCAGGTCAGCGGGTGCAGGAACAGCAGGCTGGACAGCTGGCACAGGATCAGTGGGCACAGGAACAGCAGGCCGGACAGCTGGCACAGGATCAGCAGGCACCGGGTCATCACACTGGGCGGCATGCACCGGGTCGTCACACTGGGCGGCAGGCACCGGGTCGTCACACTGGGTGGCAGGCACTGGGTCATCACACTGGGCGGCAGGCACCGGGTCGTCACACTGGGTGGCAGGCACCGGATCATCAGGCGTTGAAGCAGTGGACACTGGATCATCAGGCACTGGATCAGCGGGCACTGGGTCATCAGGCACTGGGTTATAAGGCATAGGATCAGCAGGCACTTGATCAGTGCGCACCGGGTCATCAGGCACTGGGTCATCGGGCACCGGGTCATCAGGCACCGGGTCAGCAGGCACCGGGTCAGCAGGCACTTGATCAGCGGGCACAGGATCAGCGGACATCAGGTCATTGGGCACAGGATCAGCAGACATCAGGTCATCGGGCACAGGATCAGCAGACATCAGGTCATCGGGCACAGGATCAGCAGACATCCGGTCATTGGGAACGGGATCAGCGGGCATCAGGGCATCAGGCACAGGATCAGCGGGCACCAGGACATCGGGCACAGGATCAACAGGCACAGGATCAGCGGGCACCAGGACATCAGGCACAGGATCAGTGGGCACCAGGACATTGGGCACAGGATCAGCGGGCACAGGATCAGCGGGCACCAGGACAGCGGGCACAGGATCAGCGGTCACCAGGACAGCGGGCACAGGATCAGCGGGCACCAGGACATCGGGCACAGGATCTGGGGGCACCAGGTCATTGGGCACAGGATCAGCAGACATTGCGTCATCGGGCACAGGATCAGCAGACATCGTGTCATCGGGAACGGGATCAGCGGGCATCAGGACATCAGGCACAGGATCAGCGGGCACCAGGACATCGGGCACAGGATCAGCAGGCACAGGATCAGCGGGCACCAGGACATCGGGCACCAGGACATCAGGCACCAGGACATCAGGCACAGGATCAGTGGGCACCAGGACATTGGGCACAGGATCAGCGGGCACCAGGACATCGTGCACAGGATCAGCGGGCACCAGGACATCGGGCACAGGATCAGCGGGCACCAGGACATTGGGCACAGGATCAGCAGGCACAGGATCAGCGGGCACCAGGACATCGGGCACCAGGACATCGGGCACAGGAACAGTGGGCACAGGAACAGCGGGCACAGGAACAGCGGACACTGGATCTTCAGACTGGACGGCGGGCACCGGATCATCAGACTGGACAGAGGGCACTGGAGCATCAGGCTGGGCAGCGAGCACTTGAATAGCAGGCTGGGCAGCAGGCACTTGAGCAGCAGGCTGGGCAGCAGGCATGGCAGCAGGCACCGGATCAAACAGGGCATCAGGAACGGGAAAAATGAAGTCAAATTGATTAGCTGGCAAAGTGTCCATAGGGCCAAACTGGGTGAAGGACAGAGAACCAGTACAGTTAGGTGAAATAGTGACAGGCAGGTGGGAAACAGAGGGTCCAATTTTCATGGGTTGAACCAAGGTGGCAGGTGTGGAGGCAGACTGGAACAGATCAGTTGTTGAAGCAGACTGAATCAGATTGGCAGGTGTGGAGGCTGGATTGGATAGTGGTAGGATTGTGCAGGTTGGGAAAAACTTCTGTTTCTTTTTGGGTTTAGTCACAGCAATTCTATATGGGGACGCAGGGCTGTAAGTAGTGGGTGCAGCTGATGGAGGAGAAGACATTTCAGCAGCCGGGTGTCTGGCCATAGGACTGGGTGGTTGCAGGTTGACAGAGGCCGAGTGCAATATTTTTGACCATGCTTGTAATAAAGGTTGCACAAAATCTGATTTGCATACTGCCTGTCTGACTAGAGATTGTACAGAATCAATACACTCCCTTAGCAACTGTTGGGAACATGCTGAGTAGTGTTCAAAGAAAAAGGCTGAGTCGTCTTCCAGTAACCGAACCAATGAAACCACATGATTTAAACTGAAAGGTGGGGTGTAATCATCACCACCACAGAGGAACACCAGACAAAGCCAACTCTGCACAAATTTGAATGAGTGGCTGAATCTCTTCAAACAAAAATCTGCCTTGATCAACAAAAGAGTGAGCCAGACGGATGCATTCCAACAATTGCTCCCTGGTCTGCTCTTTCAAAATCTGGCAACAATAATCCCTGTCTTCTATTGCAAGCAGTGAGAAATAAAAAATCTCCTCAGCATGCATCTTGCAGCAATTAGCAATGCTCAGACCTGATTGCCAGGTGCAGCCGATCTGATTGTATGTCAGGGATACCATATGCAGGTATCCAGCAGGGATGGTCAGATCAGTTGGCTGCACTTAAAGGAATCAGGACCAGGTGTAATTTGAAAATATGAAGATATTTATTACACAAATAGCACACTTCAAACACCAGCAAACATAAATGAGCAAGTAAAAGATGAAAACACACCAAACCCCAAAATAAACACCTAACTCTCTGACTAATTAAATACAAACGAAGAAAACACACATATATAATAAGCAACCAGGGATGCCAGATAAGGGGAACAGGGAGCCAGGTACTGGGAGCAGAAGGAGAGCAAGGAAGCAGGTTCAGGAATCAGGTCTCTGGGTCTGGATCGCAGATCAGGGATCAGAGCAGGTCAAATTCAGGAATGGACACAGCTTGCAAGGAAAATACCGAAGCATTGGGACAGGGAACAAGGCGGGCTTATATGGACCCAGCAGACCCATCAGGTGCAGCTTAATGTAAGCTCAATCTCCTGGGAGACACCCGCTGGTGCCCCCCAGAACTACACCATTTGGTTTTCCAAACACTGCCACCAGCAGGTGACCCAAGCAAGGACACAGATCCTGACACTGTGATATCGGGTGCGCCCATTCCACCAAGTGCTGTTGGAGTGCATAGGGTTGTTCTTTTCAGTCTAGGGTGTTTGCCATTCCAAATGAACGATGACACAATCGCTTGCAATTTAGCAATCTGGGAGCATTGAAAGGATATAGGTAATGTTCGAAAGCTATAGAGGATACGCGGTAGCAGAAACATTTTTGAAAGCGCAATGCGTCCAGCCCAGGAGGCTTGTACGCGTTTTAACTCTTGAATAGTCTTTAGTAGTTTGCTCAGCAATTGCGCAAAAAAACGTAAGCAGCTGGGAAGAAGGTGATGTTAGAGAGATACCCAAATAGGGAAGAGTTGAGTTCGGGGCCCAGGAAAAGGATGTAATTTTGTTGATGCTCTGTTTGATAGTATCGTCTACATTGACTCCTATCATGGCGGACTTTGAGTAGTTGATTTTATAAAGTGATGCCTTACTAAAAAGGTCTAGGGTTTGATGAAGTTGCGGGAGCGAAAGTTGATGGAGATGATCACATCATCCGCATAAAGGCTGATTTTGTGATCATAGTTATTAATGGTTACCCCACGTATTAGGGGATTAGAACGAATGGATTGGGCCAATGGTTCCATTATGAGTGCGAAAATTAACGGTGAGAGGGGTGAGAGGGGACACCCCTGCCGTGTACCATTGGATATTGTGAAAGGATCGGAGTTGATAGTTGGCAGTTCGGACTGAATAAAGAGCCATTATGGCATCCAGCAATGGACCCGTAAGGCCAAATTTCAGAAGTACTGCTTATAAGAATGTCCAGTCGACCCTGTCGAACGCCTTCTCCGCATCCAAAGAAACTAACAGAGAAGGCGTGCGACTGCGTTCCACCCACTGAAGTAGACTGATGTATCTCCTAGTGCCATCTGACTCTTGCCTACCGTTCATAAACCCCACTTGGTCTGGATGAACCAGGTGTGGAATGACTGTGGCTATGCGGGATGCTAGAAGTTTAGCATATAGTTTCGTGTCTGTATTGAGCGGAGATATTGGCCTATAATTGGCTAGGTCTTCTGTAGGTTTGCCTGGTTTGGGGATAGTAGTTATAGTTGCTTCCAGGGCTTCTGTCGGATTTGTGCCCGTAGATAGTGTATGGTTGAATGCCTGGCACAGAAATGGGTGTAGAGTGTTTGCAAACTGTTTATAGTATTAATTTCTGAATCCATCTGGACCTGGGGCTTTGTGTAATGGTAAAGAAGCTATTGTAGTTTTAATTTCTAATTTGGTGAAAGGTTTAGAAATAGAAATGTTTAATAATTGCTCATGTGTGAGGGATGGTAGTTTTATAGACTCTAAGTGTGAGATATCTTTTGGCGTGGGAGCTGCGCCTTCGCCTGTCGATACTATATTATATAGTTTGGCATAAAATTGGCTGAAGCGGTTAGCTATGTCCTTAGGGTTAGTAAGGCGAGTCTTATCTTGTGACCAGAGGTAGGGGATCTTTGCAGTGACTAAATGTTTTTTAAGTTGCTTTGCTAGACAAGCCCTGGGCTTGTTATGGTTGGCGTAGAAATTGAGTGGTAACCTTTTCAAGGCTATGTCAAAATTGAAGTGTAGGTGCTCGCTCAAGGCTTTCCTTAAATTGTTCAGATCATTTCCTAGTGAGGAACTCGGTTGTGCTTTATGTGCTTTTTCAAGACTGTGGATTTGATCTAATAGCTTAGAGGTGGTAGCATTACAAACTCTCTTTTCCTGGGCCCCAAACCTGATAAGGAGACCACTTATAACTGCTCCATGGGCATTCCAGCAAATAAACGGGTTTGTAACAGAGCTTACATTTTGTTGGAAAAATTCTGTTATAGCAGAATCAATATGTTTCTGTTAGGTTGGGTTTGTCAGGAGGGAAGCATTAAGTCTCCACCACTTCCCCGTCGTAATGTGGTCTGATGGGAACACTTTGATGGAGACTGGAGCATCCTGCCAATTGAGGCCTCTTGTACTGATTGTAGCGTGAGTTTGTCTACCAGAAACATATCTATCCTAGAGTAGGCTTTCTGTGTGTGTGAATAGAAGATGAAGTCCTTTTCTGTGTCATGCATACACCGCCAGGGGTCATACAGATCTTCAGCGGCGAGTAGTTTTGACAGGGCTTTTGTTTGTTTCCTGTTAGGATTGGAAGAATCTAATGTTGCATCCACTATTTGATTAAAGTCCCCGCATAAAATGAGGGGATGTTGTCGGAAGGGAGTCAATTTTTCCATGACAGTTTGGTGAAACTGTGCCTGTTGGGTGTTTGGGGTGTATATATTGACCAGGGTCATTATTCGGTCATTGTATTTGGCATGTAGAATAATAAATCTGCCCAGGGGGTCAATTTCGGTGTGTAGTAAACTAAAGGTCACTGTAGACCGTATAGCAATGAGAACACCAGCTTTTTTCTGTGGCGCGTTTGCCATAAAGCATTGTGGAAATAACTTATGACTGCAGGAGGGCGGTTTCAATGCTGCGAAGTGCATTTCTTGGGCGCAGATAATGTCCGCCTTACTTTTTACTGCCTCTTTCCAGAATAGTTGCCGTTTGAAAGGCGAATTAAGGATTTTTGACGTTTAAAGAAGTAATGCTAATAGCCATGGCTTAGTGTGTCTAAATCTGGAGAGGAATTTGGGTGGGGATATTAGGGAGATCACCTGTTATTCTGTGTTCTTAGTTGCTAAACCAGCGAGTGATAAACAACAAGGAACACTAAATGTCAACCTTTAGGCCATAGTTTAGATAAAACAAAGTAAAAACAACTTAAACAGCTACTAGTATACATCTCAAGGATCTGAAATAGTAGAGATGTGTGTAACATAAAATGCGTAGCACTTTTCTATAACCTGGGGGGTACAACAAAAACTGATACAAACCCGCAATAACAGTTAATTTAAGAAATTTAAATGGTTAAGCATACTCAACTGAGACACCGTTGCACATCTGTGTATGCGTCAAATTTGCTTACTATAACAGGCATACACCTGTGAGGAACTAGGAGTTAGTAGCGTTGTTGATCACGACCTAAGGGTTGATAGGAGGATGGACGTCCGCGGGAGGCTGGTTGGGATCTTTGTTGCTCTGGTTGTAGTGGTGGGGCTGAGATGATGCCCCAGTTCAGCAATCTCTTAATGCCATCTTTGGGTGAGATGATAGTTGTAGGTTGATTGTGATAAGTCACAATCAGTTTTGCTGGAAAGCCCCATTTGTAGGGTATGTTTTGGTCTCTGAGAGTGGAGGTGACCTGGGCAAATTCCCTTATGTTCCTGGCCGTTGCAGCTGAGATGTCAGTGTAGAGTGAGATGTTGGCGTATGGTCCTGGCATGGTCTTGTTTGCGCGTGCGACGGACATTCGTTTTTCCTTAACTTGGTAGAAGTGTATACGAGCTAGGACATCTCTGGGAACCGTTTCTGGTAGATAGTTTGGTTTGGCTATTCTGTGGGCTCTGTCGATAGTCAATTCTGATTGAGCTAACTGCGGGATAAGCTTGAGGCACAACTGTTGGAGGTACTGTGCGATTTCGGAGGGTTTGATGGTTTCGGGTATACCCCTGAATTTTATGTTCCTCCTCCTTGAACAATCTTCAAGATCCGCTACTTTGGCTTGTAGGTAGTAAATATCTTCAGCGTGTTGGTGGAGTTCTTCTGAGGTTTCCCGTTGTGTAAAGGTCTGGTCTGCAACCTGCTTCTCCAGATTGTCAGTACGGTCCTCCATTTGATCAATCCTAGTTTTTAAAACTGTAATTGATGATCTCAGTTCGTTTCTAAGGTCTTTCTGCAAGGAAAGGAGCATCATTTTTAATTTGTGTTCCGACGCAGGTTGGTCACTAGTGGTGAGGTCAGCTAGGGAGTTGCTGGAGCCTGCATTCTCTTGCTCAGCATCCCAGTGCCGTCGATTGCGCTGCTCTTTTGCTTCTATCCGGTGTAGCAGCCTGGGGCAGAGGGACATGATGTTCTGTGCTGTCCATTTATTCTGTTAGGACGCAGGAATCTGGTTGGACTCCTGCTGTTGGCAGTAGTACGTGGATGGTGCTGAAGTTTGGCCTTTTTGCGAGTGCTGCATGGTTTCTTTAACTGAGAAGAAATCTGGTATGCGGCGATGCAATCCCTGACTGGGAGGTTTAGAGTTGGGCATGCCACTTCACATCCACAATTGAATGCTGTACCCTTCAGTATGAGGGTACGCGGTTCTAGAGCCTAACAGTCAGTGAGTTAGGTGGGCCGCAGTCGGGACCTCAATTAATGGGGGGTCTGAGTGTCCCCACAATATTGCAGGCAGGACCTCAGGTGCCTTGCAGCTATATGTCCACCCATTGGCACTAAGGACACGCTATATGAAATCCCAGGGGGACTGAGTCCACAGAAGATAATGCTGTTACTCTGTAGGTTATAAATGGGCCGGAACCTCCTGTGCCGACTGCGGTGCCACTGGTGCTGTCACCGCGATCAGTTCAGGACTGCCGGTTTCTTTAAGTATAGGGAGGTTCAAAGCTCCTTGCAATCACTTCTTGTCCTCCCTTGCCGGACCCCGGCAATGCCAGGTAGCTAGAGGCTGACCGTTACTGCGCTACGTGGAGAAGCAGGCCTCAAAATGGCGGCAGCTGCTGCCTCTGTGAGGCGAAGTTGTTGAGGGCGACCCGCGCTTCTCCCCTGTGGATCTGGGGTGAGAAGTGTCCCTGCAGGTGAAGGAAGGTGCTCGGGTGTCTTTACGGTGGGTAAATGCGCTTACCTGTCCTCCTGGAGTGCGGGAGGTGAAGGATTAGGGCTTGATGTTCCGGCGGCTCCGCCGTGAGTGTCACCGGCTTTGTCCCGAACGCTTCCGCTGATGTGACCGTTTGGTCTCAGTCACCCACAATTCTCCCAGGTGCAGTAGGTGCCTAGTGGGTCCCTTTTAGACAGGAAACCTCCCCTGCCAGACCCCCGCGATGCCGGGTGGCCAGATGCTGACCGATACTCCGCAGCGGGAAGAAGCAGGACTCAAAATGGCGGCCGCCGCCTCTGTGAGGCGAGGTTGCTGAGGGCGATCCGCGCTTCTCCCCTATGAATCCGGGGTAATAAGGGGAGGAAGGTGTTCGGGTGGCTTTACATGGAGTGAATGCACTTACCTGTCCTCCTGGAGCGCTGATGCTGATGTATCTGGGCTTGATGTTCCGGCGGCTTAGCCGCGAGTATCACCGGCTATGTCTTGAACGCCTCTGTTGATGTGACCATTTGGACTCGGTCACCCACAAATCTCCCTAGGGGGTCCCTTCTAGATATGATTGAGGTGAGTTCCTCTGCTGAACAAGGTGCAGATTGTGTTGCTAGTCTCAGGCTGAGCGGAGCTCTGTGATCAGCCGCCCGTTACAGTCTGCAGCCGGCCACGCCCCCCGATGAATATTTTATTGAATGTCTAAGATTCATATTAGAGACTAATTTCTTCTCGTTTGAAGGAACTAAGTATGCACAAATTTGAGGTACGGCTATGGGTAGCTCCGCAGCCCCCTCATTCGCGAACCTGTTTGTCGGATACATGGAAGAGAACCACATCCACACAATGACTCTTTTTTGAGAACATATTAAGTGTTGGCTAAGATATATTGACAATATTTTCCTCATATGGGAGGGAGACCTGTCAATGTTTCACAAGTTCGTGGCACACTTGAATGATATATTCCCTGGCATTATATTCAATCCAGAAATCTCCCAGGAGAGCATTACCTACCTTGATATTAGGATCACAAACAAGCAGGGCACCCTACAAATGTCAATATTCACTAAACCTACCAACAGGAACACCTTGCTACACTATCAGAGTACACACCCCAAACACCTCTGAGATAGCCTTCCAATCTCACAGTTTAAAAGGGTGAGACGCATTTGCTCCAGCAAAGATGAGCAAAACATTCAACTAAGGGCCATGTATAACAAGTTCCTGGAGCGTGCGGTACTCAACAGGGCACTCGCCAGAGCCACCTTGGATCCTGATAAGGCTGACAAAAGGGTCGACAGGCCTCTGTTTGTACATAGCTTCAATAACGATTTAGACCGCATTAAACGTGCAGCTTCACACAACATTAATATTCTTAGGGCAGACAACTCATTAACAACTCAAATTAGCCCACCATTGCTGGTCCACAAGCACAGCAGGTCCCTGTGCAACATATTGCTACAGGCAGACCCGAGATCCAAGTACTCCAAGGTGAAGGTCAGAATCTCACAGAAACGTGGCTGCTATAGATGCCATAACTTCAATGTCTGTAATTCTTTAATGCGTGGTGAATATTTCACCCATCCACATAGTGGCTAGCGCTATTTTATGCAGGAATATTTGAACTGTAACACAGATTTCTGTGTCTATAGTCTTAAATGTCCCCGTTCACTAGTGTATGTAGGCAAGACCATTGGCCCCTTTAAACATTGTTTCCAGAAACACAGAAGTGATATAAGGATAGCCCTGGAAAAAACGGAGAAAGGTGAAGGCCCGGATCCAAACAAGCCTGTAGCAACACATTTTGTTTCACAGAGACATCAAGTACATGAACTAAGGGGCATGGCCATTGAGCACGTAGCTCGACCAGTGAGGGGTGAAGACCGTGACTGTCTCCTCCTCTGCCATGAAGCATACTGGACGTACACCTTGGGCACGGTCCAACCAGGGGGACTCAATATTAACTTATCCTATCTTTGCTTCCTTGATGAAAGATGACTTTGATAATGTTCATGGTTAAGTGATGTGTTTTACTTGAACTTTTTTCCTTTAGGTAGATTGCTGTTTCTATTTATTTTTTCATTTTTATTTTTTATTCATTATTATTTTTTATTTTATTATTTTTAAATTTTTATTTTATTTATTTATTTATTTTTTATTTTTCACCTTTTACCTTTTATTTTTTATTTTTCACTTTTGATTTCCAATTTTCATTTCAACTTTAATTTTGTTTTTTCTTCTTTTTACATTTCATATATATTTTTTAAATCTTTATTCATTTTCATTTTTTCTTTTTTCGTTTAATTTTTTTCTTCTTATTTTTTTTATTCCATTTTTTCATTCTTTTAATTTTTTTTATTTTTCTAATTTTCATAATTCCTTTTTCTCTTTCATCCCTGTTTTTCTCCTTTATCTCGTACATTTTTCTCTTTTCTTCTTTTAATGCCCTCATCTGTTTCGCTCTCCTGCCTCTCTCCTTTCAGCTCCTCTTTGTCTCCCCCTTCCCTGGTCCCTCCACATCTGTCTGCTCTTTCCCTTCTGTTTGTGCTTTAACTGTCACTCCAAAAAGCAATCTCTGGTGCAGCCGCCCGGCATCACTGCACACTGGCTTACTCTTTCCTCACTTTTTTTCTTTCACTCCAGCCCGCCGCCGTCCGGCGGCGTCATGTGTTGCCATGACGCCCTATGACAGTGGGGACACTGCAGGGCACATGCGTGCATCAGCTCACATCTTTGGAGGCATGATACATGCCTCCCATGTTGCTTGACAACAGCAGTGTAAATAATACACAGTCTTCAATCCAGAGGAGACGGATGGATCACTGCAGCTCCACGTTGCCCCTCTTAGAAGGGATGATTCAAATTTTAATTTCATGATATTCCAGCCCTGTTAGTTCCCACCGCAATATAGATTATAGCATACTGATTGTTGGTTTGGTGAATCAGCATCCTATTGTGTTTACACCAGTGATGTTAGTATTCATTATATACATTTATGGTGGGAATATGACTTCATTTGATGTCAATGGGCAGGCCTGGGGTCAACTGCATAGTCACTGATTGGTGGATGGTTCTTCAAATAATGTTTGCTTTGCATCACAAATTGTCACATGCCTAATGAAGGGGTCCTGCGCGGCTCCAAAACATTGCTCTTTGCTGTAACTATGTGATCGGTGAATAAAGCTTTGGACTCGTTTGGAGATCCTGGTGTGCTGGTGACACTACTTGCTCTGATGTTATGCGGTTCCAGCCATTGGTCGCTCCAAGCACCCACATTAGAAATAAGCTATCTGTGCAGGAACATGTGCGTTGGGAACACTATATTTAAAGATCTAGGGTGGGCACTATCTGTGTGCAAGATTGTATTGCCTGCTGAATATTTGTGGTGTAGGTTGATACCCAGGCATTGATTAGAATCTTTGTGGATCTGTAGGGCAATAAATGTGACCATACTGGGATGGTAATTTAAAGTGAGCTTAAGGTTGTAGTCATTAGTAATTCTTAAGTCAACAAGTTCCGTCAGTGCTGCCTCTGTGCCTGTCCAGATAATGAAGAGGTCATCAATAAAACAGAACCAGCTAAGGGCCTGGTCCATATAAATGCTCAGAGCCTCATTCACCAAAAGCTCATGTTCCCACCCCCCAGGAAAAGGTTACAGAGGCATGTGCACATTGTGTGCCCATAACGACCCCCTGTAACTGGAGGTAATAGGATTCAAGGTAGGTGAGCCAGTTGTGAGTGAGGATGTAATATAGAAGTCTAAATACAAAATCATTGAGTCTGGTTGATTTCAATAACCGCTCTTTACTATAAGACCTCTATGTCTATTGTATGTAATAAATTGATAATGTGCCGCAAAAGAATAATTATCTTTTTTATATTAATCCATGCTTACTAGTCTAATCAATATTATACATATCCTTTCCTTTATGTAAATTTAAATGGAGTACTGCATAAACTGTTTGCTATGTATATTATTACTCATGTCAATGCAGCAGTTCAGTTGGTGCTGATCTCTGGCTCAGACCCAGCATGATAAGCCTTCCTTATCTGCGGTGCTGGGAGGATCAACCAAAGAGTGCTTCTGCCCCTTGTGGTCTACCTACTTCCTGTGTGTGGCCGTTCTTGTCTCGCTTCCTGCGCTCTCTGATTGATGCATCACTCCTCCTCTTTTTTATTTCAAATCATTTTTATTAGATTTTAGGAAAGTTGTACAATGTATAACAGGTATATAAATTGTCACATAGTAACTTGCAATATTACTTTATGCCGTTTTCTCTGCTGTCCAATTTCCAAAAACAGTAGGTTGCGTATCTAGGATGCATTTTAGATGCTTACAAGAGTCCGATTTATGGGCACATGCTACACCCCCCACCCACCCCACAGGGATCAAGCTGTGGGCGAGAGAGCAGCCCGACCCCATTCCACTTCCATTGAATTATGACAAAGATACCTTTAATCATGTGAATTAATTATTTAGCCAGAGAAGATGGGATAATGCAAGATAAAACAAAAACAAAAGAGATTAAGTAAGTTACAAAGAGAAAACGGTAAACCAGAAAGACGTCAAGGTAAAATTTCTCCCAGAGTAATCACCAGTCGCTAGATTAGAAACAGGTCAGCCCATAACCTTCCATAATGACCAATTTAGATTTTGAATTGAGTGAATTGTATATTAACGAAATCCCTTTTAGTTTGGGGTTTGTGGAGTGCCAGAATTTCCATATGGGCTCCGGCAGTATACATTCCCCCACTTTCAGGGGACCAAGCAATGATGCAATCCTCAAGTAGGAAAAGAGTTCGGATTTAGGTAAGTTAAACTTATTAGATAATTCCTGAAAGGTTCTAAGTTTACCTCCAAAGCATATTTCCTGTAAGTTTTGTATGCCCCTCCTTTTCCATTGCTCTAAATTTATATCTGCGACACACCATTCTATAGCTTCTAATGGAATTGGAATTTTTTATGACTGGGTAATCGTGTTCATTTTTGTTAGAGAGGTGAGCCCAAGCCTGAACTGAGGCCGCAATGGTAGGATGATTTAGGTTTTTTCCTAAAGGACTGAGACTAAGGGACAATAGAAGTGACCTTGGAGATTTGTTTTTCATACAGGCCCTTTCTAGTTGACACCAGGGTTTTGGGGGGTCTCATTGAACCATGGCTTTATTTCACTCCTCCTCTTTTGTCATCCTGGATATTTGTCCATTCACATACCTGTAATATATTCCTAGGTTTCATTGATCCAAGAGCATTGTTATTTTGGATTACTTGTTATATTCACGTTAAGATTCATTAGCACAACTTTTCTATATCGAGCTCTATGATCTCCCCCTTTTTGGGATGTAATCACTAGTCATATCATCTATATTATTAAGGCACCAGCTATATATACTGTATATTATACATTTACTACATATATAAATATATATTTCTTATAGACCCCTCTTTGGGATTGCTGATTATGATACCCTTGAACACACAATGGAAATCTGCACATACCGTAATGTCCTCTTATATGTGCCTTGGCATTCATGGGCAGCACTCCCACAGTTCCTGGTGCAGACAACCCCAGATGGCTCACTCACTCAGAAAGCACGTTTCCACCATCAACACATTTTTTTTATGACATTACAATATATAATCTCTAGTTTCATGTTTCAAAAACCAAAAACCTTTCCCTGGCTATGTTACAAACTGGCTTTGTTTGCTCTATTGTTAATTTCAGCAAGATAACACATGTCCTTAGTTTCTATCTGACATTATGTCATAACATAATAATTGATAACCACACCGTGCAGCTATGGAGATGTCTGTAAATGTAAAGGTTTTCTTTAGGACCTACAAGGAAAAGAGACACATCATTTCACAACCCACATATTCTGTTCTGTATTTCAAAAACCAAATTATAATAATAAATAAAACAAAAAATACCAACAATCTGCATATGAAAAAAAAAAAAACAGACAGATCGGCCAAATATAGCTGCTTGCAGGTGGCATCTATCCTAACAGGGTGTGTGGAATTGACATGATGGGTCTGTTATATTTTAATTTTATTTATTACTCTCATATCATGGACTGCACATCAAGTTATTATTAGACCTTATTTTTCATTTTTGTAGAAAAAGTTCCCACTTGTCTTTGCTTGTTATGATCCTATTGAATCATTTACCAATGTTTTATTACATGTATGGATTCTGTGAATATGATTTTTTCTGTTGATGAGGCTGTTTAATAAAAACTGCTCTTAACATTAATTTGTATATGCATTATTGTACGATTCCACCTTTTATATACATATGATCTACCAATATGTCCTTACATTGATCATTTACCAACTGGTATCAGTAGAGGGATCACCAGCAGGAGAAAGGAGGTCCTGATTCCTCTATATAGATCTTTAGTGAGACCTCACTTAGAATACTGTGTCCAGTTCTGGAGACCTCATTTACAAAAAAATATTGATAAGATAGAACGACTTCAAAGGCGGGTAACAAAAATAGTGACTATTCTTATAGCCCTCTTCTCCAAATGCAGCTTCTAAACAGTTTGTCTACAGTTGTAAAGAATAAGTCTCGAAGGATTATGGGGATGGTTCTAAGGTGGTAAATTATTTTAGGTAAGGTTAACATTTTAATAGCTGCTATTTTCCCCATCAAGGATAATTCATAATTGGATATGTGCTGGAGGTCTTTTTTAATTATATCTATCGGTTTTGGGAAATTAGAGTCGTAAGTCGCGGTTGTTGGGAAGGTCAAAGTCACCCCCAAGTAACCCAAGGTAGTGGTAGCCCATTGGAAGGGAAAGTCCTGTTTGAGCTGCGCTAAAGATTTTTTGTATACTGCTATAGGCATAATATTTGATTTAGTCACATTAAGTTTATAATAAGACACCGATCCAAACTGTTCCAAAAGATTTTGTACATTGGTTTGTGAAGAAGCCGGATTTGTCAGGGTCAATACCACGTCGTCGGCAAACTGCCCTATCTTGTGGTTGTATCCTCCTACTTCTATCCCTTGGATGGATGTGTTGGTTCTAATGGCCTTCGCCAGGGGCTCCATCAGTAGAGAAAAGATGAGGGGTGAAAGCGGGCACCCCTGGCGTGTGCCATTGGTTATCTTAAATCCACTGGACAATGCATTTGAACTGTATACTTAAGCCGATGGCGTGGTATATAGAGCTGTAATTGCTGAGGGGATAAGGCCCTGAAGGCCGAATTTTGACAGAGTGGAGCTCAGGTACCCCCAGTGCACCCTATAAAACGCTTTTTCAGCATGTCATGTGAGGATGACCCTGGGCACCCTGCGGGACTTAAATATTTTAAAAAGGTTATAAAGCCTGCGTGTACCATCAGGGGCTTTACGTCCTTTGACAAATCCCATTTGGTCAGCTTTGACTAATAAGGGGGTCGCTTTCGCTAGCCGATTAGCTAAAATCCTAGCATATAACATGAGATCCATATTCAAAAGAGAAATAGGTCTAAAGTTCTGAGGACTGTCCGGCTTCTTCCCAGGTTTAGGTAGTGCTACTATAATGGCTTGCAGCATTTCTTCAGGAAAAGAGGCATTCTTGGCAGCTTTATAAAAATAAAGCTTTAAGGTAAGGGGTGAGTATTTGGGAGAACATTTGGTAATATTCTGACGTAAAGCCATCTGCTCATGGGGACTTATTAGATGGAAGAGATTCAATAGTGGTCAAGATTTCTGTTTCGGAGATAGAGGCGTTAAGGAAGTCCAAATCCTATTTTTTTAGTGTTGGAAGTTTAATTGACTGTTTAGAAGGTTGTGGGGTTCTATCATCAGAGCTGAGGTTATAAAGGTTTTGATAATAATTTTGGAAGGCATTAGCTATTTTGGATGGATGGTAAACTTGTTGGTTGCTATAGGGATCTCTAATTGACGTCAATTTAGACTGTTGCTGTCTTTTACGTAGATAGCTGGCCAGGAGTTTCCCTGCTTTAATGCCATGGGCATAGTACATGGCTTTAAAGCAATGCAGTGAAGTCTTATGCTGGGTAATAAGATGTAGGCGCAGAGTTTGCCTACAGTTGAATAACTCAGTTTGTACTTTAGTTGTGGGATTCTGTTTATGTTGCTTTTCTAGTGATTTTAGTTTGTTTAGTAGGGAATTTAAGGTTTCAGCCCTCTGCCTTCTGGTATATAAAGATTTGTTCACGTCACATATCAGGATAATATACCTCCCATTGGGGTCACAAATAGCTTCATGCAGCTGGAAAGCCACAGTCTGTTTGACTGCTATTAATATTCCCCTTTTCTTCACAGGAGCACGTGCCGTGAAGACATGGGGAAAGGCTTTGTTCGTGCTTTTCGGTTGTTTTATTTTGGCAAAATGTGTCTCCTGAACACACAATATGTCCCCCTTAAGTCTCTTTGCTTCTTGCCACATAGAGGACCTTTTAAATGGGCTATTGAGGCCATGCACATTCAATGAAAGAATTTTAAGTGTCATCTTTGAATATGTAGTGGTTTGCAGGGGATGTCTCAGTGTTTTTTCTTGTGAGATGTGTTATTTTGCGGTTACCTGTAGGTGGCAGCATTGGGCTGAGGATACCTTGCAAAGCAGAAATCCTATGTATGTCGTTTTTCCATTTCGCATGGTGGTGCTCTTCTTCTGTGTAATCTTCCTTGCGTGTCTCTGGTACAATCAAAACATAAGAAGCAGAAAGGGAAAAATAACATCTCTCCCGATAGAATTAACCCCAACTCAATTCCTGCTACACCTCTCCCCAATACCAGGGAAAAAATATTTTAAGTCTTTATCCATGCACATGATAAATGCAGCTCGGATGTGCATCCCGAGACACTGGTGATCAGTAAAGCCCCCCACTATATCGGAATGGATCAATCGCCTAAATCACATTGAAACTATGGAGGAGATGATCAATATAGCCCATGATAAAGTACCCCACTTTTCAAAAATTTGGGCAAAGTGGATCGAATTCCACAAATCTGATTCTTTCTCAGACCTAGCCCTATTAACGTAGTGAAATAACGGAGATAGCAAGACCCAAAACTGCTACACAGGAATCGCCCCTTTTATAATGGACATTAAAGCAGGTGGGTGGAGTCCAGGGGGAGTGTAGGGGGCTGTTGGTGGAATTCCCACCCCCCCTCCACTTCATGGGGCTCCGATTTTGGAGGAGACTTACACCCCACACGCCCGCATGACCCGATTTCCTTACCCCACCCCCTCTCCCCTCCCTTTTTTTTCTTTTCTTTCTCTCTTTCTCGTCTTCTCCCCTTTTTTTCTCTTTGTCTTTTCCTTCTCTCTCCCACTCTTCTCGACCCGAGGTGCTGGAACTTACTTGGTGCAACCTGGTTCGTCATACAGTTGGCTTACTAATTTTTGGTATAACGTACATAAACATGTTATATTTCTTTGTAAACTTTTGTATTTACATAATCTCATTGACATTGCGGGGACTGTTCCCCAAACTTTCTAATCCGACAACTGTTAATGACTCTGCAATACTCTTCTTAATTGTATGTTATTAAAAATCAATAAAATATTTGAAAGAAAAAAATAAAGGGAAAAATAGAAAAACATGAAGAACAATAAAAAGTTAGTCTGTATGCGTGAAATATTTTGCCTTATCACTTGGGGGATATATACTCCTGTACACCCATCACCTCCATCCTAAACGGGTTTGGTCTGTGGATTCCTCTCCCACACTTGTATTGCTAGAGTTGGGGTCACCCAAAAGAATTAACTTGTTCTTACAGAGGGGTCTTGTGGACCGAGGGACCAGAGGGGGATTTACCTTCGTCTGGGAGTAGATTCCATTTTTTAGCCAGTTTTATGCTTTCATCCAGGGTTGTGATTACATATGCCTTGTTGTCTTTTGTTATCAGTAGTTTGGTGGGAAAACCCCAAGTATATGGGATCTTGTGATTCTGAAGGATTTTAATCACAGTTGTCAGATTTCTGCGTGCAAACATAGTTTGCTGTGAAATGTCAGCGTATATAGAGATTCCTGAATATGGCTCAGGTAGTGGTGAATTTTTCCTGGCAAATCTCAAAATCTCATCAAGTCACCCTTCACATGAAAAAAGTGAATGCAAGCTATTATGTCTCTTGGCACTTTATCGGGCAAGTGTTTGGGTTTAGGCAGATGGTGGGCATGATCTACAATCACCTCCCTCTCTGGTGTGTCAGGGAGCAGTGCCACTATAAACTGCTGTACACATTGCCGCAAGTGAGCTGGCTGTACCGGTTCATCTACCCCTCTAAGTTTAATGTTATTCCTCTTCCCTCTGTCTTCTAGGTCTGCCATTTTACTTTTAATAGCTTGGATTTGCTCCTCAGTCTCATGATATGCGTCTATAAGTTTGTTATGTGCCGTAGCAAACTCTCCCATATTGTCCTCTGTATGGCTCACTCGGTGCCCAATCTCCAACACCTCCTCCCTCAGCTAAGTAATGCATTCCATCATGTCCTTATGCAGAGACCCCCTTAGTGTCTCTCAATAGTGTGTCAGTGAGGGGTAGGCCTGAGGTAGGGAAATCATGAATCTACTCTATGAACGCCGCAGTGGAGTCCTGTGATAGGTTGTGTCCCCTTTGCTCACCTGAATATCCGTGTGAGGCCAATTGTTTTTGTCCCAACTTCTGAGGGCTCTGGGAGTGAGATGTTCCCGGGGAGGATCTACTGCTGTTTCCCGGAAAATCAGGTCTTTTTTTCTAGCCAGACATGACTGTCCTGTTTGTCAGAGTTGTGCAAATATTAGGACTGAATGGTCTAAAATAAAAATCATTTGGTGGTAAGACATCTCTCTCTTATAATGTATGTCTTTCATCTTTCATATGTTAGTCTTAATTTTGAGCATGGGGTGTCCATCTCTATGCTAAAGTGAACTGTATATCATATGATAGGCCTTGAAGGGCTATTTTAAGAGTCCTTGGGTTGTACCTGCTTGGAAAGGCATTGTCCATTATTCTTTGATCTTCTAAAATTAGATTGTAAGCTCTAACGAGCAGGGCCCTCTAATTCCTACTGTATTTAAGTGTATGTATTTGTACTGTCTACCCTCAAGTTGTAAAGCGCTGCGTAAATTGTTGGCGCTATATAAATCCTGTATAATAATAATACAGAAATGAAATAATATAGCATTATAAAGGTACAAGTCATGTTGGTTTTGGGCTCTCTTTGCAGTGATCTTCTTTGTGGTCATAAGTACTGGAAATTTGGTAAGTAACAATAAGTGAGGAAGAGGGGGATTGCAGGTACAGGATGTTTAATGTATACTTCAAGGCATGGAAATTTGTATCAGTGGATCAAAACGAACCAGTATAGAGATAGGTCTCAATTTTTTCCTGGACACAGCGGTGGTTTGGTAGCAGATGTAGCAGGTAGGATTCAAGCAGGAGATTGGTCAGAAAACAAGCCAAAGGTCAGTAACAAGTGGTTGCAGATTGAGATCCAGGAGAAGCATAGTCAAAGAACAAGCCAAAAGGGAGACAAAGGTGTTCTCAGTGCAGCATTTCACAAGTTTATTAAAGTGCCTTTGTGAAATGCTGCACTTAGAATCACCTTTGTCTCCCTTCTGATCTCCTTAGAGTTGCTTCTCCTCTTGAAAGTGCTGCTATAAGTGACATTTCTACTACCCCACTGCTGCTGCTACTAGAGGATTAACCCCTGCAGAAGCGCCATTATTTCCCCTCAAGGAACAAGCCAAAGGTTGATAACACATGGTAATGAAGATATAGATGGCAGCAGGAGCGTAAGGACCAAGATACTGGCTGTGAAAGAGCACAATAATCTGGCAGACAAGAAGTGCAAAAACATGGCTTAAATAGGAAGTTCATGGGAGAAGCATAGAGTTCAAGGTTCACCAGAAACAACATAGAAAGTAAGGTTGTCCAAGAGATCAGGCAAAGAGCTTCCCAGCATCTCAGGTGGTACAGTAAGAAGAGCTAATGCCAGACACAAGAGAGGTCCTGGGTTCAGATCTGGGCCCTAAGATGGAGACTAAATGCTGTTATATCTTAGAAGTGATGAAGTGTATATGAATGTGGTGGGAATTGACATGTGGTTCTTAGGAATACAGGTCAGTATGCATAGAGACTTGGGATTATGTTAGTGCACTCAAGCTAAAGGGTTTGTGCTGTGGCAGTTTTTGTGGATTTTTTAAGACATTTATTTGAGTAAAGAGGTGTGGATCCAATCTAGGGTATGGAATTCCTTATGGTAATGTGGCCCAGTTGTTTGTGGCCACAGATACAATGCACTGTCTGGGATGTAGATGTTGTTGCTCTATGGCACTTTCAAGGACTATCAGCCCCTTCTTGTGTTATCCATGTCAATTGCAGTTATTATAATTGTCTACTCTGGCCATCAAAATCCATTATTGTTTCATCTAATTTGTTCTGGATAATACAAGTGCTAGGGTTTGGGTATAAGCCTAGTGGTAACAGTGGGAAGGGCTCCTTCTGAACTACCCTAGTCAAAGGAAGCAAGGTATTTCAGGGGGAACTGGTGTACTGTGGTAATATTTACTTGCAAATACTGCACAGAATATTTACACTCTCCGCTAATTATAAAGGATTAGGCCTCGTGTACACTGCTGCTGCTAAACAGATGTTTAGGGGCAGTTGGGAATTTTTTCAGCTGCCCCTGAACTCTCCACTGTTATCTTATCTGTACATGTACACAGGGTCATTTACAGTCGTTTCTAGGCAGTTGAGTTTAGAGGCATTTTTTGGAAAGCAAACAAATGAATGCAGGACGGATGTTTAGAGGCATTTGAAATGGCAAATACCTGTAACAGCGTGTTAACACGCCTAAACGAGGTAACTCGCATTTAGCTGCCTTTCGTTCATAGGTTTTTGTCATTTAAAAAAAAAAAACCCTCTTAATGAAAACAATGCTAAATGCGGCATGTAAATGCAGCTAAACAGACGTTTTTAAACGCTGGTTTCTAGCTGTCAAGTGAAATCATTCACGAGAAGGATCAACAAGGTCCCATGTACATTAAGTCTTAGGTATCAAAAAATAAAAGTGTTTTGAATGGCAGAAGTGCTTCCTGAAGCATAAGACAGGATTGTGGTGTGTCTAAGGATGGACAGTCATAATGCATGATGAATGAAATAAGGCTTTTCTAAAAAAGATGTATGTTGGGCTCATATTCCCCACTCAAAAAAATAGGGTGATCTACAAAAAGCTTCTTGCTTCCTGGCTTTGGATTTTCTTGGAGTGTGCTTGTGTGACTGTTACACTTTTTGTAACTAGTAGAAGCTTAAGTTAAGCAAAAATAGTGTATTTTTTTCATATTTTAACAAATGAAAACAGTTAAAGCAGATCTAAAGGCAATTATTTTTTGAAAGAATAAGGAAGGGTTAAGTTTTATTTTTGCCATCTGACATGTCCTTAATTTCCTATCCCATAGCCACAACAGGAAGTGAAATAAAATCCCTCTAAAGTGAAGGAATTTCTGGCTGTCACTAATGTCCCCATTGAAAATATTCCTGTTTAGTGATAATGGTAAACAGGACAAATAGAGAGTATGAATCTCCCTAATAGGGGTTAACACAGTAATAAAAACCTAACAGGGATTCTAATTCCTTTTCACTCTATCTAAAACTAAAAAAAGTGTTGCCTTTAGTTATACTTTAATATGTACCTAAGATGATACAATTGCAATTATATTAAAAAACCTGGCCATTTGCATTAAAAAAAAAGTTTTGTTTCAGAGACCAATTGCTTGCTTTGTGAATATTCAAGAACTATAAAGTGATGATTGCTTTTGAACTTTGCAGAATCATTAAAAACAAATCTTGCTGAAAAGCCTTGGCATTCGGAAAGTTCAGCTATACTGTTATGTACTGATACAATGCATTCAAGTAAGCAAGGACGGAAATTTCATAAGAATTGAGTGACATTTAATTTAACCTTTCTGACTAAAGTGGTATGAGTTTTTATACACAGTTTATCTGTCTGAATTGATCAGCTAGCTAAAGCTGATTCTCCAGCTTGATACGACAGTGATCTTTAGCTTATAATATGTGAGATTCATGTTAAGTCTACTAATAGGTGAAATAAAATACAAGAAAGATTTTATGACACTTGTCACTCAAATCAGAGAAAGCTAAGAAAAATATCAAAAGCCATAATAAGAAGGAAAATATTAGCAATTTCTTCTTGCCCGTTGACAAATGCTCATATTTGTGCAACTTGTGTAAAGACTGTCTTTAAAAAAATGAAAATACCAAACAAAATTGGAAAAGGGAATGAAAACCAACATTTGTTTGTGCACATACACTATTCTTAAAAAAAATAAAGACTAATGTAAAAGAAGATTGAAATTCAACTGCAACCCCATCTCAAAACTGTCATATGGGAGTTCAAATATAAAATCTGTATTAAGTAAAATGAAGTTTTATCAGCTCAGCCGGACAATTTTTTTGTCAAGCTTAAAAGACAACTGTACCAGCTGGGTTCTCTTCCTACTGCACATGTGCGCCACAATACCATTCATTCCTATAGATGAGCCATACTCCGTTTGAAGAGGACCTGGCCATGAAATATTCCTTTCAAAACTAAGGCCTCATGCACACTGTGGCTGATAAATGGACATTCAGGGGCATTTGGGAATTTTTTTCAGCTACCCCTGAACTCATTTAATGTTCAGTACATTTACACAGGGTCATTTAGAGTCATTTCCAGGCAGTTGAGTTTGGAACGCAAAAAAATGAGTTCAGAGGGATTTGAAACACCAAACAGCTTGTAAATGCCGCTAAACATGCCTAAACGCAGTAACTGGCGTCTAGGAGAGTTTCATTTACAGGCATTTCCATGTAAAAAAAAAAAAATTAAAAACGCTCCTAGACGCGAACACGGCAAAATGCCGCTAAACACAGCATGCAAAATGCGGCAAAACAGGCATTTTGGATGCCGGCTTCTAGCTGTAAAAAAAAAAAAACGTTCAGGGGAGGTTGAAAACGCGTCCCATGTACATGAAGCCTAAACCGCACCAGGCTGGACAACAGAGTTATGATTACAGGAACAGGTCAGTATTTTATTAGGTTGGATGCACTCAGGAGGATTGGCGGTTTAGTTAACCAATTGTCTACTCTGCCAATTTTTTTATTTTTCACACATGTTAAAATCTGCATTTGTTGCTAGAAATATATATGCTAGAAAACATATATATTTTCTGTGCAGACAAACACAATATTTTCTTGGAAACAAATACAATATTCTTGGTAAAATATACAATATGGGGTTGCATCGAGTAAATAGATACGAAACATGTCTAGTTCAAAAGTTGCACATGCATGTAAAATCACAAAAAACAATGGCACTCACAGTTCTTCATAGGCAATGCTCTTTAAAAGCCTTAATGGGTTATCAGTGTATCGTTAACCATGAATTATGGTCCTGGAAATGTTGTCCTCACTCACAGTACAATTTATGTTTACATACACTTGCTCACCCTATGCTGTGCATTTTAATTGGGGTATGTAGAGGATGACAATAGTACTTTAAACATTTATTCAATTATATTTATTTATTTATTTTATGTAATTTTTTTTTACATTTTTTTAATGTATTGCTATCACAAGAGTGTTAACAAGCCCTTATGTGACAGCACTGATCAGGTGACAGATCTTTTTTCTGGATCATTTAACCCCCAATTTCTCCCCTGCTTTCTACTGTATTAATCAAGCACTGGTCATGGTTGATTAGCTGCATGCTTGTCTACAATAGCTGAGGAATGACAGCTGTGAACCCAGAAGTAACATACTACATGTTGGTTCCATGTTCATTAGTTGCAGGGGGATTTGGGAATCAATGTTTCTTGATCACCTCCTGATCTAAGTGTAGGGGCTTTTTTTTACTGTGGTCCTGGGTCCTATGAAGGAACGGAAGATCCCGGGAAAAACCTCAAGCACGGGTGACACTCATAAAAGTGTTTAGGTGATTCTAAAGCCAGTCATTCACTTTTTTCTGAAAGCCGTTGCCTGACTATTAAAGTCACAGCCCTGAGCTAGCTTTAACTCCTTGTTTACTATACCGTTTATAGACCATATGCCATATAACATTATCCTGTTTATTCAAGTTGTCCTAAACTAATTAGGAACTTTACTCTAAGGAGATAGGAAGATTGTATTTTTTTCATAAATATTTGATTAAAAAATATACACACACAACTTTTATATTAAATTGCCAAAAGAAACCACAAATAAAGAATGCTTCAACCCTTTTACTGCCACCAATGTAACTGTCATCCAGTTGCATCTAGAATGCTTTTTTGCTGTGCCCCCCCCCCCCTTCATCCTGGCACCCCCTCTTTTCAGTCTCAGAACTGTAAGAAGAGACATCAGGATGGTGAGCATGGAAAGATGGAGGTAAATCTATTTCTTTGTCTCCTGCGAAGTGCAAACCCCAAAGTGCTCAGCTCTGAGTACTTCCAGGTTCAGCACCATCAGTTCTTGGCTAAAAGAGCAAGGTAAATCAGCTGTTCATGAACACTGTTTCCTCACTTGGATATGCCAAGTGGAGTGCAGGAGAGGCATCAAATATCTAAAAGACCCCTGATGTCTTCATAAAGTGTACTTATTATTAAAAGTTAATGTACAGCATGCATGTGTAGATAAGTAACGATTGCACAAAACATACTGGATTACATTGTTAATGTCAGAAATAGAAGAATAATTCTAGAGCCTCATTTATGGTTAGCTTGATGAACCGGGAAGGCTTTTAAAGTGTTGCCTATGGACAATTATCATAGTTTGTCATTGTGTCAAGTTGACATATTTTATCGAAAATGTAGGGATATCTGGCGCTGTCTTTTTAAATAAAAATTCAAACTCTTGTGATCTCATATGCAATGCTACAGAATTGATACAATACAAGACAACCTTTGATTAAATATATAGTGTTGAGTGCCACCTAAATGATAAATAGATAAGTCCTTAACTTTGCATTCCTCAGTAAGCAATATTGAACAGTATCAAAACCTTACAATAATAATTGTATATATTAATAAAAGTTCACATAAATATTAAAGTGCCGTTATCGTGCAAAAATTAGTCCAAAGTTCTGTTTTTTCAAAAGTGACTTTGTGCAGTATTCACATTTAGTAATTGTGCAGAGAAATTGTGGATCATTCTTCAAAAGTGACTTTGCGCTGTATTCACATTTGGTATTGTGCAGAAAAAACTGTTGGTCCACACGTACTCCCCCAATGTGTCCTCACTCACCAGGTATCCCTGCAGGTGTGAACTGCATGTATACACCTTTATAGATGTCCAGGTCCTAGGTTTGGATCGTTCCTCAACCGCCGTTTATACCGCCAGGCAGAAGATGCATGTGGAAGGATGGAAGGATATACTCATAGCGTAATCCAATTTTCAATTTGTTTTCTTCAAAGTAAATCCACAGATAAAAAACAGACTTTTCCAAACATTCAAAGAAGCAGCGCACTGTCAAAGGCGCATATATAAAAAACAGTCCACAGTTTCCTTTTAGTTTGAAGCGGCGTGCGCTCCACAAACAGTGACTCTGAATGTCCGACATTCAGACACACTGTATGTGGAGGGCACGCAATTTTGTCCTGCATAGGTGGGGCCTAACAGAAAGACTATCAGTCAGAAGTCTATATGTTTTACTCTTTATTCTTCAGGGTGGTCTACAGATTGAAAATTAAAATAAACATTTTTAATTTGTACATTCTATGTATTAGAAGCTACACTTTACAAGGTGATGAAATTGATGAAATTTCACATTACCAAGAATACCCATTAACAAAGAAAATAAATCAGAATTTCTGCTTTCATGTGTTTTGATTATGGTAGTCAAGAGGGCTTCAATTAATTTGCTAAGCTCCTTGCAAAGTGCAACTTCCCTCGCAAAGGCAACTGTCTACTAGCCCTAAGTAAATTAACCCTTTTACGTTTTAAACACTAATAAAACACTCTTTATGGAGTATGGTGCAAACAATTTACTGAACGTAGACACTATGAACAGGTGGATTCACTTTCAATTGAATATCCAAATATGTGTGTGGGAGATTGAAAAAAACAAAATTGTCACAGTACTCATTTGGTATTAGCTCCAAAAAATATTTAATGTAACTATGGGGGAGATTTAGTAAAACTGGAGAGTGCACACTCCATTTTCAATATAGGGGGAACGGGGCACTTCCTCTTTCCTCCCCAGTAGTCCACCCCACATGACTGCTTGATTATAGACAATGACATTATTGATTACGACACACAATATTTGTTATTATACTTTCTATGCTTAGGGTGGAGTTTATGCTGATTGAATTCTCCTGTCACACAGGAAATCAATACACATAAACTTCATAGTCACATTGCCCTTGAGCACTGAGTGGCTCTGTGCAGCTTAGAGAAAAGGACAAAAATACACTGCAGTGACATGTGCTGGATATGAGCACATGCACAAGCTCCACTTTTATATTTTAGTTTCTTAACGTGGAGCTGCATAATGATCACATGGTTGTCTTACAGAGGATCAACATAAAGGTATTTACATTCATTCTACTGCTGTAATATATGGCCCATGATTATAAGGCTATTGTACATTGCACATACGTTGAAGAACATGCAAATTCCACTTTAAGTAACATTGAACCCTCAAGTATCTAAATGGATGAGTGGCCTTTGCTGAATTGTTTTATGTGTGTTATATTGATTATGGCAAAAAGTAGGTGTTTTCTATTTCCTTTTTCAAATTTCTTCATTTTCCTATTTCTCATTTTCATTGATCTCTATGCTAGTATGATAATACAACAGGTGTGTATTATGCATGGCTCCCTAACCTAATGTGTCCCTCACTTCTAACTTCTGTTTGATGACAGTATGATAGTAAAATGTAGAAGTAAAGAAGAAAGAGTTGATGTTTATCTCACACTGGTATATATTGTATTGTACTCAAATTGAAATCAAGATTAACCCAATGAATGTTGCTATTACAGCGTTAATTAAATCCAACAACTTTCTTCTGTTCAATTCTAACTACTTTAGCTCCAGTTGAATTGCACAATAGTAAATGGCATTGATGGATTGGCTCAATTAAAATTTGGGCAGTGAAGGTGTAATACTGTAAAATGAACTGATTCTTACCAATTCCTCCAAAAAAATGTATAACCATTTCACAGTTTTGTACATTTTGCTGAAACCTTATGCCATGAGGTTGGAATGAAATCCAATTCAATTATTGCAAGTGTATTTACTTTTGCATCAGAACAATATATATTTTTCCAATTATCAGCTATGGCATCTTTGAACCGGGCAGAATTTAAATTGAACTCTGGCTGTAGACAAAATGTATTTCCGTTATTTACTCAGACAATAAAAATCCCCATAAGGTTAAAAATGTAGCGAGTGCTTTAATGTGCTGACATTTTTTACATAAATAACATATATTCTCTTCTACTGTTATTGTTTATATGCCAACAAGTTAGTTCTATATTTGATTGTAAAAGGTCTTTTTAATAGTTTAAATAGTTTTATTTTGCATAAGGGCTAATCATTTGTTTAAAAAGGAAGCTCATGCTGTTTTAGTATTTTATTAGATGTTGTGGAGCTAACAAAGTTATGCCATTCTTATTTGATATAATACCATTGTCACCTCTGTGCTTTGACTATTACATTAATGAAACATTGTAGCAATATAACACACACATCAGCAGTGTTTTTCTACCACAATGAGTCAATTAAAAAAACATTAGTACTTTTTGGTGGGTAATCAAGATGGCAATGACAAGTTGCTAAGCAAAACAAGTATCTGAGGATGCATAAATCATATAAAATATTTATATATTAAAACTATGTTTTTGGCAGACATATTTTCATATAAAGTAACAGTTTGCAATACTTCAAAGTATGCATCTAGTTCCAAAAATGCTTTACAAAATGTGAAGGAAAAAGCAAATTCTAGTTACATTGCTTTTCAATTATTTAAAGCGGACACTTCTTAGTGAAAGTTTGAAAACAAACTCTAATCATAATATGTTTCAGTATGAAATGAATTTAAATTTTGGAAATATTTTAAAAGCTTTGATATACATATACACTATATTGTCATAAGTATGCCTTTACACGCACATGAACTTTATGTTTCAATATGTTTATTGATTTGCAAGGAAAAAAAAAAAACAGTAATCACATAATACAGAAACAAAAAGAGGGAAACTGAAGAGGTTCCCATGATACAAGGGGATGGTTTACATGGAATATAATGAATTATAACAGACAGAAGGCCCGGATTCTGTGAGGAGGGATCCAGTATCTAATATTCATTATAATAAACAAGATGCATATAAAATTACTTTATAGTGGATCGAGGGGGTCAGCTACTGGCAGGAGAAGGACTACCAGATGGGGCACTCTGGACCGTAAGTAATTTTCCTAGTCTGTGATGGGGGGAAACCTCTCCTGACCACCCCTATGGGATTAAGCTGTGGACAGGGGGTTCCCCACTCCCACCTCCATTCGATGTGGGAAGCTATGGGCTCTGAGGCCAGAGGGTTATGAGGGATTGATCACAAAAAGAGTCCTTCTCCTCACCAGGGGGAGACCTCCCCAAAAAATCCCTGCAACTGACACAATTACCTGAACTCAATACCTTTATAACCTCTCAGGTCTTAGGATAGTGAGAAGTTCTCTCCCCTTTAGTTATGAGAAGCATAAGCGATATTGGCACACTAAACCTAAGAGATAGGACAATGAGGTTGCTAGGTTTATCCATCATATAGCGTGCTGCATAGAGTAAAGTGGGTTGGAATGTAAACCGAGCCTCGTTTCTCATCCGAGAACAAATTGGGTAACATGAACTTAACATAACTTTATAAACCAGGTTAGCAGGTGGACAGGAAGCAAGGAAAGAGAGAGTAAAGGGGGGAAAGGAGGTAAGATGTAGGTAAGAGGGGTAAATAGGGATGCCTGAGCGGTGAGACCAGGTGCTTGTGTGTTGTTTTTGCTAGCATTAATAAGAGAGTTAGTGTGAGCTCATCAGAGCAAAATACCAAAATATAGGGCTCAAGGTTCCCAAACTTTCTCAAATGTTTTTACTGTGTCCTGTATTTTGTGCATTATTCTCTCTTGTGACATAATCCATGACACTTTACAGATAGCCAAACGAAAGGACACGGATTGTGTCTTCCAGGCCTTGATGAGTGTGACTTTGGCCCCGAGTAGGATGAAAAATATCAGGTATAATGTGTGCTTAGAAATCAAAAGAATTCTCTCTTTGAGAAGAGCAATCAGGGGGTCTCTTGAGACGGGGGCGCCCGTTATCTTCCGGATAAGCTGAAAGATTTGATTCCAGAATTTTATGATGTGGGGACATTCCCAGAGAGTGTGTAATAGAGTGCCCATGTGTCCGCAGCCCCTGAAGCATAGAGGGGATCCTGTGTTGAACATTTTAGCTATATTACGATATAGGAACCACCTGGTGATTATCTTTATATTAGCTTCAACTAAGAAGAAGAGATACTATGGATTCCTTTATAGGATCGGAAGAAGTGATCGTACCAAGTAGCCAGGTCCCCGTCCACGCCAAGGTCTCTCTCCCATTTCAGCATATAAAACGATTTCCCTGGCGGATCTGCTAAAGCCGAGTATATAAGTGAGATACCTCCTTTCATGTCCGTGGTCTGGGAGCACCAGTGCTCAAATGGTGTCACTGTGAGGGGGTTTGTGTTATCCCTACACATAGATTGGAGAAAGTGGGAGATCTGGAAAAAACTGAATTTTTCTCCGGGCGGTATATTAACAGTGTTGATGCGAGGGCGTGGCTTGGTGTGAGCAGGAACGGTCGCACATGACAGGAGCCCCGGACCCCTACACCCTAATCCAGGAGAATCCTTACTCCCAAAGGAAGGGTGAAAGACCTAACTACCCTAACCATCCTCCCCACACTCCCGGCTTCATCCCGGTACCGATATCGAGCGGCAGAAACACCGCAGACGGGGAGACATCTCAGGCGTCACATGCCCAGAATCGATACCGGGCCATCTGAGCCCACACTTGCCATCAAACCCCACCACAGTGCCATCCAACTCTAAGACTGTCCAGGCTGACACCTCCTGAGCCCGTTCTCACAGTTGGAGCCCCCGCATTAGAATCGGGTGCGGGAATCACATAAGGGCCTAGGGCGGCTGCCATATTGTGACTCCCGTCATCTGCTGTGCTTCCCACAGCAGACACCCGGAACAGCAAAAATAAGCCCTGAGAAGTCCACAGAGCTAACCACAGCACTCTTGTGCACCCCAACTCTAACTCCTACAAGTGGCTCCAGGAAAAAATGCCAAGGCCTAATTACGGCAGCCATATTGGGACACCCACACCACTTCAAACAACCTTCTCCCAACTAAAACCAATCAATCTTCTGTGGTGAGTCTCATACGCTGAATATGATGGCAGCCTAATTCCCTTGCTCTGCCATAAGTTGGTTACTCTTTAGCCACAGAGGGTTCCCTACGCGCCTAGTATGGGCAAGACAGACCGCAGTCCATCAGGAGCTCGCTCCCACTCACCACAGGCCCCTGCCACACAGGCCAGCAAGGGGTTCCACGACCTTTTCCGTTCCCAACCCCGGGAAGCGGCATTATCCAGCCAGGCCCCAGGAGCCACTATGCAGACCAGCAAGAGCCCTTCCAGAACACCGCACGCGGTATCCCCCACAGGGGGTCTCGACCATATTCAATGAGCTCTTGGAAAGACCCCCAGAGACAAATTGAAATTGATCGTCTCCACCGGGCCCTGCGGCTGAGGTGTAGAGACACAGACCCTCCCAGAGATGGGCCATATCACTAACTTCCAACTTAAGGAGGAGATCCTATGTAAAGTCAGGGCCAAAGATAGAATCCTCTACAATGGCACAGAGATCAAACTGTACCAGGATCTGTCTCAGATCACCTTACTAAAATGCAAGAACCTTCTGTCTCTCTGCAGGCCCCCCTGGAAGCACTGCTCAACTGAGAGTCCCTGAGGATATGGAACGCTTCTGTGAAAGCCTCGACATCCCCTTTATTGATATCCCAGACTGGCATCAAACCCCATGACTCACGGCCCAAAACATAGAAGAACCAATGGAGTTTCAACAACATGGCCCTGCGGCCCCTTCTCTTAGAAGGTGTTTGTCAGCACGCAAACTCTCTGCCAACCGACGGGTCCCAGGAGGAGATAGCGTCCCAGCCTTCCTGGTTCATAGAAGACCTAGAAGAGACTAACTGTCCAGACTTCTACTGTCGCTCCAACCCATCTTTATAAGCCACATTCCACTCACCCTAATGCCTTCCAGCAAGTTTTTTGAGCTTTATAGAGTGCAATGACACTACGAATACTGTATTCTTAGCGTATTGCATATTATCTTATTAGAGTGTTTTTTTTACTTCTAGTACTGGTGATGAGCTGACCCCCCACCACCCACACCTGGCACTTGAGTAACACGGTGACACAGTCCCCCTGGCACTTATATGAGATCTAAGATGCAGCAACAAAATGCACTCAGTTTATACGTTGAGACCCTATCTCCCATCTGCAGGTACCCCCCCTTGTTCATACCCAATCCATTCCAGCTTTTCTACCCCCAGATAAATGGGTGGGTGGGTACCACAGGAGGTCAGTTCTACACCAGTTACATATCAGTAGCCTAACGCTTTCAGTTGCCTGTTTGATATAGTTGCATAAGTTTCTTATTGACCCGCACTGGGCTCAACCTTTACAGTGCTGACCCTCTCAGTCATCATCCTGGAAGATCCCATCTATGCAGACACGATCTAAGGTATCCCTCCAACCCTAGCTACTCCATTCAGCCCTAAGCCGCCTGGCAAGGTTTTTGGACTTTTAGAGAAAACTGTGACACCCTGAAAACTGTGCCACCAATGATCTGAATATGTTATATACGTTTTACATTATTTGTTTCTTGTTTTTTTTCTCGCTTGTGTGACTGGTAATGACCTGGTCCCCCCACTCACACCTGATACCTGGTAATTCAGCAACATAACTGCCCTGGCAACATCAAGGGCTCTAAATCACAGTTACAAGTCGCATGTGTAACACACATCGAGACTTAAACCTCCTCATGCAGGTGCTCCCCCCACATGTCCACTTCACTCCAATTTGCTTACTCCCATATCATTCTGTGGGAGGATATCTCAGGAAGCCAGTTCTTCATCAGTTTTGCACAAATAACTAGAGTTGAGCGGACACCTGGATGTTTGGGTTCGACTGGTTCGGCCGAACTTTGCCCAAACTTGACCCCAGACCCCGAACCCCATTGAAGTCAATGGTGACCCAAACTTTTGGGCACAAAAAATGGCTGTAAAAAAGGTCCTGGAAAGGGCTAGAGGGCTGCAAAAGGAAGCAAAATGGGGGTAAGGAGTAGGACAAGTGCTCTACAAACAAATGTGGATAGGGAAATAACTTAAAATCACATAAAAAAAATAAAAATGGGAAGAGGAGGTGGATGTGGAGTAGGAGCCTAGAGGTTGACAAGGCCGTGGCCGTGGCAGTGTAGGTGGAAGTGGAGGAGGAGGAGGTAGCCAACACTGTTATTTGTTTTTTTTTTTTTTAATTGGGGTAGCCCCCAAAATATTGAGACGTATTAAAAAAAAACAAGTATACCAATGGCTGTGTGAGGCCGGTCTAAATGTCTATTCTGCACAAGGTACAGACAAGTCTTGTGGGATCCATGCCTGGTTCATTTTAATAAACATTAGCTTGTCCACGTTGGCTGTGGACAGGGGGCTGCGCTTGTCTGTGATAATGCCCCCTGCCGTGCTAAACACACGTTCAGACAATACACTGGCTGCAGGGCAGGCCAGCACTTCCAAGGCATAAAGGGCAAGCTTACACCATGTGCCCAATTTGGAGACCCAGAAGTTGAATGGGGCAGACCCATCAGTCAGTACGTGTAGGTGTGTGCACACATACTGTTCCACCATGTTGCTGAAATGCTGCCTCCTGCTAAGACGTTGCCTATCAGCTGGTGGTGCTGTTTGTTTTGGCGGGCTGCTGACAAAGCTTTGCCACATTTTGGCCATGCTAACCCTGCCTTCTGAGATGCTATGGTGCCACGGCTGCGTTGGCGACCTCTTCCTCCTCCTCTGCCTACGCCTTGTGCTTCCACAGAGCCACCTGTGTCATTTGGGAATGCCCTCAGTAGCGCGTCTAGTCGCACATCTTCCGATCACGCTACAGTGAGGGAATTAAGGACTGCACGTTGTCCTTGTAAAGGGGATCCAGCAGGGTGGCCACCCAGTAATCGGCACAAGTTAAAATGTGGGCAACTCGGCTGTTGTTGAGCAGGCACTGCAGCATGTAGTCGCTCATGTGTGCCAGGCTGCCCAGAGGCAAGCTGTCCTCTGTGGGAGGTGTATCATTTGTGTCCTCCATATCCCCCCAGCCACGCTCCAGTGATGCCCACGAGCTGCGTTGGGTGCCACCCTGCTGTGAACACGGTTCCTCCTCCTCCTCCTCTTCCTTCTGTGCTACATCCTCTTCCATCATCGCCCGAAGTGTTTTTTCAAGAAGACATAGAAGTGGGATAGTAACGCTGAGAACAGCATCATCGGCACTGGCCATGTTGGTGGAGTATTCGAAACACCACAATATGGTACAAAGATCTCGCATGGAGGCCCACTCGCTGGTGGTGAAGTGGTGCTGTTCCACAGAGTGACTGACCCATGCGTGCTGCAGCTGAAACTCCACTATTGCCTGCTGCTGCTCGCACAGTCTCTCCAGCATGTGCAAGGTGGAGTTCCACCTTGTGGGCACGTCGCATAGGAGGCGGTGAGTGGGAAGGCCGAAGTTATGCTGCAGCGCAGACAGGCGAGCAGCAGCAGGGTAAGAACGCCGAAAGCGCGCACAGATGGCCCGCACTTTCTGCAGCAGCTCTGACATATCCGGGTAGTTTTATAGAAATTTCTGCACCACCAAATTCAGCACATTTGCCAGGCAAGGGATGTGCGTCCCATTATTGCACACCACCAGGCCGGGCTTGAGGCTCAGTGGCAACAACCACTCATCGGTCTGTTGTTCAATGCCCGTCCACAGCTGCTGCACAGTGTGGGGTTTATTCCCCAAACATATCAATTTTAAAAAAGCCTGCTGTCCTTTCCACTTGGATGTGCTGAAGTTGGTGGTGAAGGTGTTACGCTGAGCGGATGAGGAGGTGGTAGAGGAGGAAGAGGAGGAAGTGCAGTAGGAGGAGGAGGCAACAAGAGGCAAAGAGAAATGCCCTGCGAACCTCGGTGGCGGAAGGACATGCGCCAAACAGCTAGCCGCCTCAGGCCCACCCACCACTACATTTGCTCAGTGTGCAGTTAGCGAGATATAGCGTCCCTGCCCATGCTTACTGGTCCACGTATCAGTGGTTATGTGGACCTTGCCACAGATGGCATTGCGCAGCGCACACTTGATCTCGTCCCTGACTTGTTTGTGCAGGGAAGGGATGGCTCGCCTGGAAAAGTAGTGGCGGCTGGGAACCACATACTGTACAGCCACCGCCATCAGGTTTTTAAAACTGTCCGTGTCCACCAGACGGAATGACAGCATTTCAAAGGCCAGGAATTTTGAATGGCTTGGATTCAGGGCCAAGGATCGCGGGTGGGTAGGGGGGTATTTCCTCTTTCTCTCCAGTGTTTGGGAGATGGAGAGCTGTAAGCTTCCATGGGACCGTGTGGAAATGCTTGGGGATGGTGGCGGACATTCGAATGTCGAGAGGTAGAGGGTTTGTGACCTCTCTTTCTCCTTTATGGGGGGATGGGTGGGCGCTAGGAACCGGGACTTAGGTTCGGTAAGTTTTAAGGACCGGAAACTTTACGACAGTAAGGCAGACCACCTGTGCCTGTCAAAATTTTTGGACTACCGCCACCGACATGTCATACACCAAGGGTCGGCGGTGATGAAAAGGTCCGCTCGGTAGGGAAGGGACGTGTTTGTTCAGTCCCTGCTCTAGTTCACACGCGACGCGTTACGGTAGACACCGTTCCAGGTGTATTGGTGACTATGCACC
>BLSH010201598.1:441611-460704 GCA_018402905.1 Glandirana rugosa
GATCGGGGTTGGGAGAGGGTGAGACATCGTGCCACACTATTTTACTCATGTAATAACTGCCTGTTATTCTGTAAGCTACTGTTATTAACCAAATTGTTTTGACTTCTCTCTTTGTGTATGCTTCTGTATGCTGTACATTTATTCTCCTTTTACACAATCAAACTCTTTTTGGGAAAAAAAAGAGTGTTGATGCAAAGTCTAAGGGATAGTGGACCATTTGTGTTGATGAAATGTCCTATTCTAAACAGGCCTTTAATTAGCCACCATTGAAAGGCCTTAATGTTCTCTCCAGGAGGGAAAAGCAGATTATGAAAGATATGAGATAGTGGAAGCCAATTAGAGATTAACTTGGGTGATTTGCATAGTTTATCACACCGTGCTACAGAGTGGGAGAGGGTTGGGGCTAGAATGGGGGGGCATAGGTTGGGGGGGCAAGAGAGTGGGTGGTCTAGTGTATGGTGGGGGGTGGCCTGCCTTTCAATAGAAACCCAATTGGGTTTTGTGCCTTTAGAGTGTATTATAGCTATTTGGGCTAGGTGTGCAGCTTGGTAGTACCACCAAAGATGTGGAACCCCTAGCCCTGTTTTTTCTTGGGCCTGAATAGAACTTGTTTAGTGAAGTGGTGGCCTTTCTTCCCCCAGATGAAACAAATTATTGCTGATTGCAGCTTTGCTAGGTTGGATTTAGTCACTGAAATGGGCAGAGTGCGAAAAACATATTAGATCCGGGGTAACAGGGTCATCTTTATCGCATGTATTCTGCCTACCTATGATAGACATTGTTTGGACCATTGAGAGAGGTCTGCTAAAAGTTTATTGAGAAGTGTGGGGTAATTAGCATTATCTAGTTGGTCAACCGAGGCAGATAAATTCATACCCAGGTAAGGGATGGAATAGTCACTCCACGAGAAGGGAAAATGCCTTTTCAGTCTATAGATTGTCGAGGAGGAAGAGGATATATTTAGCGCTACTGATTTAGTTATATTCACTAGTAGACCTGAGGCTTGGCTAAATTCACGTAGGACCTGGAGGACATTGGGTGTACAGATTAAAGGTGATGTAATGAACAAAGGGACATTGTCGGCAAAGAGGGCACACTTGTGGACATTCAGTCCGCAAGTTACTCCCTGAATGTCTGGATGTTGCCTGATCGCTATAGCCAATGTTTCTATAGCAATCGCAAATAGTAGTGGCGAAAGGGGCAGCCCTATCTTGTTCCCTTTTCTATGGGTAGGGAGGCTGAGCAATAGCGCTGAAATCTGATTTGCACCGATGGGTTAGAGTAGAGTGCTTCCATGACTCCTAAAAATCTAGGTCCAAAGCCAAAGGTTTTTTGGTGTGAGGTTTATTCTGTATGGATTTATCTAACAAAGTGTTGAAAGCGACATTTGAGTCCCCTCCTGCTATTACTATGCCCTCCAGGTGGGGGGCCAAGGTTTGAAGCATGTGTGAGAAAAAGGAAGTTTGGCTTTGGTTGGGAGTACAATAAGAAATAAAGGTGTGAACACAGCCTCCTATTAGGCCTTTAACTAGGATGAACCGGCCCTCCTTGTCTTTAATGGTGAGGGAGTGGGTGAATGGGGTATCTTTTGAGAAGAGGATGGCCACCCCTCTTTTCTTGGTTTCAGCGTTCGCTAAGTAAAACATTGGGAATTTGTGGTGTAGGAAGGGGGGGTTGTAATTGATAGGGAAATGTGTTTCTTGGAGCATTACAACTTCGTAGCCTAAGGAATGGTAGTTATGGAAAGCTTTTCTACGCTTGATGGGAGAGTTTAGGTCTTGAGCGTTATGTGATGCCACCTTTAAGAAGGTTTTGGGAGATTGGGTATTAGCCATGGACATGAGAGGGGTGATGTGTAGATGTGGAAACGGGACTTACCCTGCTCGTAGGGAGGGAGAACTTGGCATATGGTGGAGAGCCCCGGTCAGCAATCTAGTTCCGCTCTGGAGAGAAGAGAGGGAGGTAGTATAGTAAAATAAATGTAAATTAACTCTGTTTTAATATAAACAGTATATGCGAGGAGCCGAGACCTTAAGCAGGTCTGGGTTCCTCAGGAGCAAGACAGGGCCTGCCTAGACCTGCTCCCTTCCCCAAAAGTTGGGGATCTTTTTGTACAGCAAACTAAGTTAGGCTGCGTTCCCGGTGACTACTGAGGTGAAACTGTCCTCGGACTCTCAGCGGGAGGAGGTGCATGTAGTGCTGCTCCGGCCCAAAGGCTCCCCAGCCCAAGATATTAGTGCTGTGGCACTTTGGGGTGAACAATATAAACTAAATCCACAAGGTACAGAAAATATAGAACCATTAGTATAACCAAACAGAGGAAATGGGAAAACTGTCATCTATTATCGAATAAGTAATTAAACACAGTGCGTGACATCAGGAGTATAACTATCTGGGAGGGAAGCAGGGAGAATAGAAGTTGAGGGGCCTCATGACCAGCAATTGGTTTGTCATTTGGATGTCAATATAGTTCCAAGAGGGGTCCATGCACAATCTGGTGGCCTGGAGTGAGGGAGGCTGTACTCCTGATTCCAGATTGCACACAATCTGCTGTTGATTTCGGAAGAAACAGAAAAAAAGCGGCCGCCTACAGTAGAAGGAGGCAGCAGGGGTATGGTCTTAAAAGTGTCACCCTAACATGAGGGGCAGAGACCAAAGAAGACTTCTCTGATTCCAGGGGATGAGAGAAGGGTACATTCAGTGTTCATAGTCAGTGATCAGCGTAATGGTTGTTTAGCCTCTCGTTGCCTCTTGGAGTTTTGTTTGCTCCAAATCAGGGTCACCGGGCATCCTGGAGGGGGTCCCTTGGAAGTGTTATGTTGGTCAGCAGATTATAACTCCATGGCTACTTGGGTGATGAGGTCTAATTGTATAAGAAGTCTTTCCCCTTCTTGGAACATAGAGAATCCGAGAGTCTTGTTTGTGTGTTTAAAGTTCAACCGAAATGGACCACCAGTATTTGATTGACTTTTACACGAGGATCACTAGTAGTGGTTTCATTGAGCATCTCTTTTAAACAGTCATGGGAGATATGTCTGCAAAAATCTGAATAGGGTAGCCCAGTAGGGTTAAGTTTTCAGAGCCTCTAGCCTTTTTCATGACCCCTTCCTTGGTGGCAAAAAAGTGAGGTTTCACTATGATGCCTCTAGGAAGTCCATCAGTCCGTGGGGGCTGGAGGGCCCTGTGTGCTCTGTCCAATTCAAGTTTGTGCTCTGGTGTCTCTGGTAGAAGATCTTTAACTGTGCCGTGAATATCTTGAACTGATTCAGGGAGGCCACGTATGTGGAAATTATATCGCCTGCTCCTATTTTTGAGTTCATCGATTTTGGAGAGGGCATTGTCAAGCTGGTCTTGAAGTGTCTGTATACACGTTGTATTTTGATTGACTCTAACCACTTTGGTCTACCTGACTGAGGTTTGGTTTAACAGGACCCCGCATTTTCCACTTCTTGATTAGAGTTTGAACACTGCTGGTTGGCATTCTCAATTCCTTGGATATCTTTTGATATCCCTTTCCTGTTTTATACAGTTCCCGCAGATCCTTTGACAATTCTTTTGCTTTGCCCATGACTCAGAATCCAGAAACGTCAGTACAGCACTGGATGAAGGATGCAAGTGTCTGTCAGGAGTCCAGAAACTCATTGACCTTTTATACACACACACTAATTACAAGCAAACAGATCACAGGTGAGGATGATTATCTTTAATAGCCATTCAAACCCCTTTGGGTCAACTTGTGTGCATGTTATCAGCAGGGTATGTAAACTTTTGATCAGGGTAATTTGAGTAGTTTCTGTTGTCATTATGATTTTAAAAGAGAAAACAAAGTTGATTGATAATAATTGGCTTCAGCCAAAAACTAACCATGAGTGAAATAAATGTTTTTATGTTATCATTCATATTCTCTGAAAAATGGCAAAGAAATCATAAGTTCTGCCAGGGTATGTGTATAAACTTATGAGCACAACTGTGTGTGTATATATATATATATATATATACTATCAAAGCTTTAAACTTACCAAAGTGGGTTTTAGGATTTTCGGGGGTTTGATTCAGCTTGTTACAGCCACAAAACAATTTCAAGACTCTGTGTAGGTTCTCATCCCGTTCTAGCATAATCTTGCTTACTAAATAGTGTCCCACTACCATGTACTTAAGACATTGGTCTGCTTAGGGTGCCTTTATGGGTGAAGGTGGGCAGATATCTGAATGCCCCATTATTATGAAGGAGTCCCTCCTACAAACCCCCACATTGCTTCTTGGGTACCGGATGTTTGGAAGAGGCCACTTTGAGAGGTCCGGCAAAATTTGGAAAAGGGACAAGGAAAGAGGCTTTTCAGCCACATAATATAAGGGTCTAGTTAAAATTTTAAGGAGAAGTTCACAAGATTTATTCTTTTTTACAGGGACTGCATACATTAAAATGTTCCTTAAAATTCAAAACAGACCCTTGTCCTCAAGTTAAACATTCAGGTACTCTGTTTACCCAAAAAAAGGAATATATTGCAGCATATCAGTCCTTATAGGTGGTGGCTAAATTTGTTTTATTTTTTTCAGGATTCTTTTAACTTTTACTTTCATCTGGTAATCCTGGCAGTAACACGCCTCTTTCCATCACTCAATGTACTATAGCTCTAGGAGGAGCAGCTACATCACTTTACTCCAATGATTTGGAAAACAAACACCTCCCCCTCTTTGTGTAATTCACAGCTTTTTAGTTAAAGAAGAAGTATCACCAGAACCTAAAATGTGTTGTTGAGTTTCACAAAGGACCAAGTGCATGTTGTATTTATCCCCATTCTGATCCTTACACATCTTGTGCAACAAAAGAAAATCTTTATGTCTGTTTGTGCTGGTTGTCAGCTCCACCCCAGGTTGAACCCTGAAGGAATGGATGATAACTGTGTCCACTGTCCCTGTTTCAATCTCATTCATTCTCATTTAGCTTAATTTCTGTTAGGCTCAAAAGGTATTTTCCCGTACTTGCAAAATTTTACTTAAGCTGAATAAAGAAAACAAATGCAGCCATCACATCTAAGGTTTAGTAAGACGCAATATATTAGATTTTTATTTTTGCATTTAGATACAGTTAAAGGCAGTTGAATAGTGGCTGCACACCTAACCACACTCTAATGCTTCAAATTATTGAGCTTAGCAAAATATTTAATGTTTTTAAAATCTATTACATGCTGCATTCATGACAAAAACAATCAGGAATTTGGAAAGGATGCTAATGCAGCATATATCTACTTTATTATCATTATCAGTATGTAAATACCTAATTATACAAATCAAATTTCAAACTGGCTTGGTTGGTAATTGTTATATTTTGGCTATTGTTTGAATCACATCTGCAAAGAACCACAATCTTGATGGCAATCTAGTAAGAAAGACTGAAAATAATGGTGTTTGTAATTTTTGATATTTGTTTGTAAATTATGTATGTAATGTAATAAACTCTTTTATCTGCTTTTCTCAGGAAACAGCAGCTGCAGTTCTTCATTGTCACTGGTTGACTAGTGATCTTTTGATGATCAGTTTATAGCTAAAGGACAAAATACAACATTGCCCTGTAACACAGACCATTCTGATTAGTATCTTATAGAGCTCAAAATTCTAAAATGTCCTACCACTGATAATTACAATAACACAATAATACTCTACACTCCTATAACTCTGCCATTCTTCAACATCTATCTAATTTAGAATGTGGAGAATAGAAAAGGAAATGGAAAGGAAAGCTACATTGCCATATGTGTTAAACTGAATATTCTACGGTATTTTCAATAATATCTTTTTTCTATTAGCTAGAATTAGAGTTAGGAAGGCTTGCAGTGTGCCCAGTTTAATTGCTACCTAAAGGACTTCCCCTCATCACCTTATTCCAGTAATGTCATCACCAATATTGGAATGAAAATGTTAGATGAGGGCTGAGGTAGGAATAAAGTGGTTCTAAAACCTCAAGCATTTATGCATTAAGGTAAAAAACCTTCTATGTTGCAGGATCCCACCAGCCCCCTTATTCTTACATGAGCCTGATCCAATCAAGCAACATGCATGAGAGCACGTCTCCCACTTAATTGGGCAGATTGGTAACAGCGGGAGCTGTCAATCAACTCCAGTGATGAGGGCATGGGGGACAAGGCTGAGTCCCCTTGTCTGTGTTAATGGACACAGCAGCAGGGCTCAGGGCACCAACAAGAGAGTAGGAGCAAGAAGCGCTGGTGGGGGACCCAAGAAGAGGAAGATTCTACTGCAAAGAGCAAGTAAGTACAGAGATGTTTGTTTTTAAAAAAAAAAAAAATAGATAGATAGATGTTCTAACTCTTCACCATTAGTAATGGGCAAACTGGCCCAGGTTCAGTTGGTAGGAGGATCCGTAGACCCAGCCTAAAATTTGCAAAACCTCAAACATGCCTGAATCACACTAAAGTCTGCAGGAGGCAAATCTTGAAATTTTTCTTTGTCCTTTTTCAAGGCCAATTTTGTAGCTTTTGGCAAAAAAGACTATAGGGTTGATTAATTAATGGCCGGTTCCCACCATGCTCGCACAGGAATCTCACAGGAACATGCAGTACGCTGGGCAGATGTTCCTGTGCGATTCACATGTAGTTCTGTGCATTTTAAATGGGCTAAAATTACACTGACCACACCAAAAGTAAAGGATGTACTTCTTTTAGAAACGCACTGCAACTGGATTGCACGGTACTTTTGTACCATGTGATCTGGTGCGGACAATTGCACTGCATTTGTGGCATGATTTTTTGATCAAGCTGTAATGGGGCGCAATTGACAGTTTGAAGTAGCAGCCACAAGAGATTTAAAAGCTATAGGAAAGTTTACTCCTACAGAATATAAAGCTAAAACCCTCAACTTCATGCACATTGGCACGTCAATTTGTGGAAAAACAGTTTTATAGTATTGCTTTCTCAGTGTATTGTCTTAAAAGCTTAATACAATGTCAAAAAGTGCACAAAAACACTTCAAAAACCACAGCCCCACATCCTATCTACATATCATCAATTATTCACAATATATTTTAAATATAGACTTTGGGTATGTGTTTGGTAGCTTTTGGCGTTTTTTGAACAGGCAATTAAAATGGTGGGCTAGAGTTATATTCAGTTCATCACCAGTTTTCCACAATCTCCTACCTGTAATTCACTCTGTCATATGCATATCCCACTGTTTTCACCAATTTAAAAATACCTGTGAAAAAAAACAATTGCTGCCAACAATGATTAGGCCCTGCGATAAAAATACATGCAAGCTATTATCACTGTACTGCATGTAAATGGGCTGCAATAAGTAACCGAAGATGAAAAAGGTAATCTTTTAATTCTCTGAAATAAACTGTATTCTTGCAACCTACATCACAATCAGTAAGGGTTACATTTACTTTAATAGACCTCCCAGTGCTTATATTATCTCTCCCTATTCAATTTGTCAGCAGAACTTCCTAGACTTTCCCTCTCACAGATAAAGCACATTATAAATATGGCTGCTTTGGTTTCACCCTTTTCTAAAGAAGGGGTTGTTTTATCCAAAATCCTGCATATTGGCTCCTCTGGGCTAGCTGACCTTAGTTGAGAGGACAGGTAGTTCATTATGCTTGCAAAGAATTTGGTCCAATTAACTTTCGCATTAATTTGCTGGGACCATCATGGCAAGGTCCTATGGCAGTAGCAAACCTCATCTCTAGTGTTCAAAGCTGATAAATCCAGCAAGCCACCCTAGCCAAGAGTAATGATAAAAGGCCAAGACCTGAATCTATCAACTAATTATTTAAAAGCACCATTTTTACTTTTATCTATTCTCTGTAAGGTTATGTCTCAACACGTTTTGCAAAGAAGTGCTTCATCGGGAGTCAGGAAACTAGTAGTGGGTAGCACAAAAAAATAAAATTATAAACAAAAATACATAGTATATAAGGTAAACAACAGACCCCTTACAGTGATACCTAAAACACACCATGTAATTGTGAGATGGTGTCAAACACTGCGGGAATCTCCCCCAAAACAAGAAGGGAGAAAAGGCCAGAGTACCCTGCATTTGACAGGGAGCCCTGAAATGAAGGCCAAGTGAATGGAGTCCTACAGCCCAGCAGCCAACCTATGCATCATAATATAAAATAAATGTAAATAAAGTAGCACCTAAAAATTGCTGTTTTTAGATGGACAGAGGGGGAGGAAAAAAATAGAAAAAAAAAACCTCATGGCCTCAAAAGATGGGGTTCAAAATGGGAGACAGAAAAATCTAAAGAATAGCCAAAAAGTTATACTCAATATATACACCATGAAAAAATGTTCTTCCATATCAACTGCTCTCCCAAACAGGATCTTCCATAAAGAGCTACCTTCAATTAGAACGTCCCCAGAATATCCATCTACCTCTTAGCAAGGAGTAATGCAGAGGGATAGCCCTCCGCAACTCACTTCTTAAATACAGCATCCGGGCGCTGCTCTCCTTCCCCGCCTCCAGAAGTGACACCATCATTTTAAAAGAACATCCTTGTAAATTGTTGACCAGATCTCCTTCAGTTCAGCACATGTGGAATGGTTGGAACACTTTGTTGGACACATTTGTGTTCAATATAGCAATATACCATTTCTATAAAAAAAAGGTATGCCAAAATAATTTGGACTTTTTTACAATCATTTGGCTTAAATTAAGAAAAAAAACTTTTTAGATCTTGATTTGTACTGTTGGACCCATAACATTCTAAGATGTTTGTCATGAGAGTCCCACATTTGACCACAAAAACTGCCCATTTTGATCCAGAACCAAATTTGACCCAGAATCATGTGAGTGCCAAACTGAAGGTGATCTGGGAGAACAATTTATAAGGATGTTCTTATAACACAGAGATCAAGAGTCTGGATGAGCAGATTCAATTGTTGTTCTACCAGAACCCCAACTTTGGTATCCCATAAATAAGATGATGATACGTTGAAAACCTTAAACTAATTTATTGAACAGTGTAATAAGAAGATCATTATCAGTGAGAAAAAAAAGACTAGTGAGAGAATTTATTAGCCTATAATGCAGATTATGCTTATAAATGGCAGAAATTGTTCAGGAATAAATCCCATTGCCCAACTTCCAATCTTACTACACCTGGGAATACAGCCCTGGCCAAAAGTTTTGAGAATTACACAAATATTAATATTTATGATGGCAATTTGCATATACTCCAGAAGTCCTTCTTTGCCATGAAAATTAACTTAATCCCAACAAAAAAAACATTTCCACTGCATTTCAGCCCTGCCACAAAAGGACCAGCTGACATCATGTCAGTGATTCTCTCGTTAACACAGGTGTCAGTGTTGACAAGAATACGGTTGAAAATCACTCTGTAATGCTGATTGAGCTAGAATAACACACTGGAAGCTTTAAAAGGAGGGTCATGTTTGCAATCATTGTTCTTCCTCTGTTAGCCATGGTTACCTGCAAGGAAACGCGTGCACTAACCATTGCTTGCACAAAAAGGGATTCACAGGCAAGGATATCACCTACATCAACAATTTATCAGATCATCAAGAACTTCAAGGAGAGGTGTTCAATTGTCATGAAGAAGGCTTCAGGGTGCCCAAGAAAGTCCAGCACGTGCCAGAACCATCTCCTACAGTTGATTCAGCTGCAAGATTGGGGCACCACCAGTGCAGTGCTTGCTCAAGAATAGCAGCAGGCAGGTGTGAGTGCTTCTGCATGCATAGTGAGGTGAAGACTTTTAGAGGATGGCCTGGTGTCAAGAAGAGAGCCACAAAGACACTTCTCTCCAGGAAAAACATTGGGAACAGACTGATATTCTGCAAAAGGTACAGGGATTGGACTGCTGAGGACTGGGGTAAAGGTATTTTCTTTGATGAATTCCCTTTCTGATTGTTTGCGGCATTCAGGAATAACCTTGTTTGGAGACGAAAAGGTGAGCACTACCATCAGTTTTGTGTCATGTCAACAGTAAAGCATCCTGAGACCATTCATGTGCAGGGTTGTTTCTCAGCCAAGGGAGTGGACTCACTCACAAGTTTGCTAAGAACACAGCCATGAATAAAGAATGGTACAAAAACATACTCCAAGAACAACTTCTCTCAACCATCCAAGAACATTTTGGTGTCAAACAATGCCTTTTCCAGCATGATGGAGCACCTTGCCATAAGGCAAAAGTGATAACTAAATGGCTTGGAGAACAAAACATCAAAATGTTAGGGCCATGACCAGAAAACTCCCAGACCTTAATCCCATTGAGAACTTGTGGTCAATGCTCAAGATGTGGTTGAACAAAAAAACTTACAAATTCTAACTCCAAGCAATTATTAAGAAAAAATGGGCTGCCATCAGTCCGGATGTGGCCCAGAGTGACAGCATGCCACTTCAGTATACCATAATGACATCTGACAAACAGATCTAAAAACATTGAAGCAGCAGACTTTGTGAAAATTAATATTTGTGTCATTCTCAAAACTTTTGGCCAGGGCTGTAGCGGTCTAATCGAAACTGATGTTAACTAGAAGTGAGCGAACCCGAACTGTAAAGTTCGCGTTCGCACCGGACTTTAGTGTGTCCGTGTCCTGAACCCAGACATTTGAGAAAATGTCCGGGTTCGGGTTTGGGGTTCGGCATTTTTTCGCACCTGTTGAATAACTGCAGGGCAGCCAATCAACAAGCGTTTCACTTGTTTGCCCTTAGAAGCCATCACAGCCATGCCTACTAATGGCATGGCTGTGATTGGCCAGTGCATCATGTGACCCAGCCTCTATATAAGCTGGAGTCACGTAGTGCTGCATGTCACATCATCTCATATTAGTGTAGGGAGAGGATGCTGCTGCTGCTGTGAGGGACAGATTAGCTTTAGAAAATCATCTCATACTAGTGTAGAGATAGGATGCTGCTGCTGCTGGTGTGAGGGACAGATTAGCTTTAGAAAATCTGTTAAAAACAGCAATTTATTGGTGGGTGGCTGCTAGAGGAGATTTTTGTTTGCTAGAGTACATTTTGTTTGCTAAGTAAAGTGCCTCGTATAAAACCTAAGCAATTATTCTGTTTTTTTAGGTGGGCGTTTGCAGCCACTTTTGCAAGTGCAGTGCACTTGCAAATGCTTGTGTGTCAGGAACACTACTTTAATCGTGTTCTGTTAGTTCAGTTGGCAATATTTTGGCATATTTAAATACTGCTTTTACATTGCAGTTAGACAAATTATTTTTTTTTTTTGTGCAAAATATTACATTTGTGGCCAGCGGGGCATTTATTGCACAAAGTTAAAAAGTATGTCTACATTGCTGATTTAAAAAAAAAAATATTCTAAATACTACATTTGCGGCCAGCGGTGCATTTCTTGCACAAAAATAAAAAGTGTGTCTACATTGCTGGTTTAAAAAAAAAAATATTCTAAATACTACATTTGCGGCCAGCGGTGCATTTCTTGCACAAAAATAAAATGTGCGTCTACATTGCTGGTTTTAAAAAAAAAGAATAATAAATAGTGCTACATAGTACATTTGCACCTTGCTGTGCATTTCTTGCACAAAAATAAAAAGTGCGTCGACAATGCTGGTTAAAAAAAAATAAAAAATAGTGCTACATGGTACATTTGCACCTTGCTATGCATTTCTTGCACAAAATTAAAAAGTGCGTCTACATTGCTGGTTTAAAAAAAAATAATTATAAATAGTGCTACATAGTACATTTGCACCTTGCTGTACATTTCTTGCACAAAATTAAAAAGTACGTTGACATTGCCGGTTTAAAAAATAATATAAATTTGTGCTAAATAGTACATTTGCGTCCAGAATGAGGAGCGCGTCAAATAAGGGACATGGTTGTGGTGCTGCTGGTGTTGGTGAAGCTCCTGTTGCAAGGAGAGGACGTGGTCGATCTGTGCCAGCTACACGCACAAGTGAAACACCTTCCTCAGGTGCGAGTAGCCGACAGAACCTTCAACGTTATATGGTAGGCCCGAATGCCGCTCAATGAATGGTGAGGCCAGAACAAGTACAGGCGTTAGTAGATTGGGTGGCTGACAAGCCTTCAGTTCCTTCAGATAGTCTCCCATCCGGTCCCTTGCTGAAAGCTCAGAGTTGGCACCTGAACCCCATGGCTATCTGTCTTTCACCTCAGCCCCTTGTAAATCAGCCAAGCAGTCTGAGCACCAAGTCATGCAGCAGTCTCTTATGCTGGTAGACGCGCTGCTGAAGGCATTCCCACATGACACCGGGGGGCTCGGTGGAAGCACAAGGCGAAGGCAGAGGAGGAGGAAGAGGTCGCCAACACAGCTGTGGCACCACCAGCACCTCAGAAGGCAGGGTTAGCTGAAATGTGGAAAAGCTTTGTCAGCAGCACGCCACAACAAACAGCACCTCCAGCTGATAGGCAACGTCTTAGCAGGAGGCTGCATTTCAGCAACATGGTGGAACAGTATTTGTGCACATGCCTACACGTACTGACTAATGGGTCTCCCCATTCAACTTCTGGGTCTTCAAATTGGGCACATGGCCTGAGCTTGCCCTTTATGCCTTGGAGGTCCTGGCCTGCCCTGCAGTCAGTGTATTGTCTGAACATGTGTTTAGCACGGCAGGGGGCGTTATCACAGACAAGCGCAGGCGCCTGTCCACAGCCAACGTGGACAAGCTAACGTTTATTAAAATGAACCAGGCATGGATCCCACAAGACTTGTCTGTACCTTGTGCAGAATAGACATTTATACCGGCCTCACACAGCCATTGGTATACTTAAGTGAACTTATTCTTTTTTTTTTCATAGAACATACATGAGTCTTTTGTAACAGGAGAAACATGAAAAATAAACCATGGTACATTTTATATGGAAAAAGTGAACCCGTGCTAGAACATCTCTGGGTTCGTCTGTAGAGTTAAGCGGACACCTGGTTGTTTGGGTTCAGCGGGTTTCGGCCATACTTCGCGAAAAAGTTAGAGTTTGGCCCCGAACTTGACCCGAACCCCATTGAAGTCAATGGTGACCCAAACTTTTGGGCACTAAAATGGCTCTAAAAAAGTCCTGGAACGGGCTAGAGGGCTGTAAAAGGAAGCAAAATGGGGGTAACAGTAGGACAAGTGCCCTGCAAACAAATGTGGATAGGGAAATAACTTAAAATCACATAAAATAAAATTAAAAATGGAGGAGGAGGTGGATGTGGAGTAGGAGGTTGAGGAGGCGGTGACCGTGGCGGTGTAGGTGGAAGTGGCGGTGGAGGAGGAGGAGGTAGCCAACACTGTTTTTTGTTTGTTCTTTTTTCTAATTGGGGTAGCCCCCAAAATATTGAGACATATAAAAAAAAAAAAGAATAAGTTTACTTAAGTATACCAATTGCTGTGTGAGGCCGGTATAAATGTCTTTTCTGCACAAGGTACAGACAAGTCTTGTGGGATCCATGCCTGGTTCATTTTAATAAATGTTAGCTTGTCCACGTTGGCTGTGGACAGGCGGCTGCACTTGTCTGTGATAACGCCCCCTGCAGTGCTAAACACACATTCAGACAATACACTAGCTGCATGTGCCCAATTTGGAGACCCAGAAGTTGAATGGGGCAGACCCATCAGTCAGTACGTATAGGCGTGTGCACACAAATGTAGTATTTAGAATATATATATATATTTTTTAAATCAGCAATGTAGACGCACTTTTTATTTTTGTGCAAGAAATGCACCGTTGGCCACAAATGTAGTATTTTGAACAAAAAAAATTAATTTGTCTAACTGCAATATATTTAAATATACCAAAATGTTGCCAACTGAACTAACAGAACACAATTAAAGTAGTTTCCCTGACACACAAGCATTTGCAAGTGCACTGCACTTGCAAAAGTGGCTGCAAACGCCCACCTAACAAACAGAAAAATTGCTTAGGTTTTATATGAGGCACTTTGCTTAGCAAACAAAATGTACTCTAGCAAACAAAAATCTCCTCTAGCACCCACCCACCAATAAATCGCTGTTTTTAACAGATTTTCTAAAGCTAATCTGTCCCTCACACCAGCAGCAGCATCCTCTTCATACACTAGTATGATATGATGTGACATGCAGCACTACGTGACTCCAGCTTATATAGAGGCTGGTCACATGATGCACTGGCCAATCACAGCCATGCCATTAGTAGGCATGGCTGTGATGGCTTCTAAGGGCAAACAAGTGAAACGCTTGTTGAATGGCTGCCCTGCAGCTATTCAAAAGGCGCGAAAAAATACCCGAACCTGGACTTTTTCTCAAATGTCCGGATTCGGGACACGGACACCCTAAAGTCCGGTACAAACCCGAACTTTACAGTTCCGGTTCGCTCAACTCTATTTGTCTGCAGATAGTGATTTTTTTTTAAATATGTGTCAATATTTTGGGGGCCACCCCAATTAGAAAAAAAAACAAACAAACAAAAAACTGTGTGGGCTACCTCCTCCACCGCCACTTCCACCTACACCGCCACGGTCACTGCCTCCTCAACCTCCTACTCCACATTCACCTCCTCCATTTTTAATTTTTTTATGTGATTTTAAGTTATTTCCCTATCCTCATTTGTTTGCAGGGCACTTGTCCTACTCTTACCCCCATTTTGCTTCCTTTTGCAGACCTCCAGCCCTTTCCAGGACTTTTTTGGAGCCATTTTAGTGCCCAAAAGTTCGGGTCACCATTGACATCAATGGGGTTCAGGGTTCGGGGTCAAGTTCGGGGCTGAACTCAAACTTTTTGGTGCTCTCTATTCCAACCCAGAAGCCAAAATCAAACTTCAGGGATACCATTCTGGGCCCATCCCTATCAGGACTGGAACAAGGCAAGGTTGCCCACTGCCCCCGCTGATCTCTGCCATGGTCGTCGAGACTTTGGCAACTGCAATCAGATACAACCCCGATATTTATGGGGTGAGATGTGGCGCACAAACACACAAATGCACACTCTACGCCGATGACATTATGCTTTTTGTCACGGCACCACATATTTCCTTACCAAATATCTGCAGGACTCTTAACGAGTTTGGCAAGATCTCTGTGCTCTTTGTGAATTACTCTAAATCACTGGGTCTGAACATAAATCTACCTGATCATCTAGTTAGCAGACTCAAAAACAACTTTCAATTTAGCTGGATTGACAAGGCACTACCATACCTAGGGGTCCACATAACCCCCTCTGTAGAACAATTATACTCAGCCAATTATCCCCCAGTGTTTAAAAAAATTAGGAAAAGAACTTCAAGCCTGGGACAAATTAGGCCTTTCTTGGCTAGGCAGGGTTGACTCTGCCAAAATGAACCTGTTACCTCGGCTTCTTTACCTATTTCGTTTGCTTCCCATCCTGATTCCCAAGGAACCACTTAAAAAATTTCAAGCAAAAATTATCCACTTTATTTGGGGCAATAAAGGGCACAGATTAAACAGAGAAACCCTGTTTCGGACCAGAGATCAGGGAGGTATAAATCTCCCAAACCTACTTTGGTTTTACCAAGCTGCCCAACTCACCCAACTATCAATCATTTACTCAAAAAGTGCACATCCCAACTGGGTACAGATAGAAAGACAAGCTATCCCAAAACACACTATAGATTTTCTGTTATGGCGTACTCCCAAATCGAGACTAGCCCCCACGCTATACTACACGCTATACTAGCCCCCACGTTATCTCACTCTCTTGCCCTTTGGGACAGTATCAAAACTAACTCAAACCTGACTTCCTCCTGGTGTCCACTATCCCACTTGTTTTGCAACCACTTTTCCCTCTAGGGATGGACATTCTGGCCTTCTGATGGTGGCTGGACAAAGGCTTGTTTAGAATAGGACATTTTGCCAACTCCACGGGGCCACTCTCTGTGGCACATTGCACAAGTAAACTAGATATGCCTGCATCAGAGAGGTTCAGGCTCCAACAAATTTCCCACGTCATACTCTCGGTCTGGGATAGTAAACCTACTTCTTTATCTTTGACAGCTTACGAAACCTGGTGTGGTCAAGCCATGGAGCAGAGGGGGGGCATCTCGGTGATATACCGATCCCTAGCCTCTTCTTCTAACAAAGCCCGATACATGAGGGACTGGGAAAGGGATTTGGGCCATGAATGGAACCTAAATGACTGGCACAGGGCGTTTTCTGCAGCCTCAAAGGGCATCCTAAACACCTATTTGGTGGAGGCAAACTTGATGGTATTGACAAGATCCCCCATAGAATTGCAAGACTCTACCCTAACACCTCCCCCTTGTGTTTCCGCTAGTGCAGACACATTGGCACAATGCTTCATATTTGGTGGGAATGCCCCAAGATCAGGAGCCTGTGGAACAAAGTTTTCCATTTAATTAGGGATAGAGAGCACCAATTATGTTTAAGAATGATTGACCAAAGTCCCAATGCCATAGTACTGGGAACAGATAAGACCAGGAGACCATGTCAAAGGCCTTTGTCATATCAAGGGATAGAAGGAACCCCACTTGACGCTCACTGTTGTCCCAAACTGACCTCAGAAGAGATGCAATATCTATCGCCCTCCTGATCTGGTCCGGTCCCTGCCTCCCTGGTATAAAGCCTTCCTGATCCCTGTGGATATAGTGGCCTATAAAGTTGGAGATACGGTTTGCTAGAATTTTTGTTAAAACTTTTAGATCATTATTAACTAACGAAATATGGCGATAGTTCTCAACAACGCTGGGGTTTTTATCAGGTTTGGGTATAACTGTGATGAATGCTAAGTCGGTATTTAGTGTTGTGCCTGAGCATAGATGGTTAAAGAAATGGGCCATGTGGGGGGCCAAAGTGTCCGAAGTGGTTGTAGTAGGGGGCGGTAAAATCGTCAGGGCCTGGAGCCGAGCAATTTTTTAGGGATTTAATGACATTAATTATTTCTTCAGATGAAATAGGTTCATCCAGGTCTTCCCTGTGATGTTCTTTAAGTTTGGGGATTGGAAGAGAATTCAGAAACTTGTTCACCGAGTCAGGAGAGGGGACCTTACTATGATAGCCCCGGAAGACGTCCTTTGGAGACGAAATCGATCGGGCGGAGAGCTGTCTCACTACCACCGCTGACTGTTTTTACTTATCATACAGCTGTTATTAATCCGGATTCATGTGAGTTTAATTTATACTTTTAATAAATTGCTTTGTTTAAACGATATCACACTATCTGGCCCATTTCTCCTTTGGGTACCGTGACTTCCCCGGAGTGGAGCGAATTGGTTGGTTCTGTGTTGTGCAGTACCTCCATTGAATACTCATCCCTGGAAGCGGCTTCTGATACCCCCACCTAGGATAGGAGAGGATCCAACTGATGAGATCGGGTGTCCCGGAGATAACAGATCGGAGTAGCCCTGTGGAGGCTCTAATCCACACAGGTGTTTCCGACCTCCTATAATAAGAGGTCCAATTGATCCGGTAAGGGCACAACTATCCGTGGTGGAGGCCTTTTGCACTGTTGGGCATTGGGATGCATGTCGTTTCACCTTTCTGGAAGATTTGATTAAGGACATTCCTTTAAACTTTTCACCTTTTGTATTTGGACTTGGTTTATTCATTGTCATTTGAACTTACACGTGATTGGGGTTCATAAGTTTACTTATCACATCACTTCTTGTTTGTAACCTTCCGATACCCTCTATATTCACCATTTGCTGTTTATTTATTTATGTCCTTTACACAAGCGCAGCTTTATTTGTTTTAAATTTGCACCTTGAGGCTCTGCCTTGTGGGACGAATCTGGTTCCTTCCTTGAGGACGTGTTTTGTCAAGGTCCATATCAAAGACAGTGTTGGATTCACCCCCATAAGCAATTAGGCCTTCTGCTAGCAGGGTTGTGATTTGGAAAAGGGCTTCAAAAAATTTGGATTGGCCTTTATTTGGTGCGTAGTATGAGATGAGAGTGTAGAGCTGATTGTCTATAAGGCCATTGAGAAGTAAGAATCTGCCCTCCAGGTCCCTCAATTCTGAAATGCATGAAAAGTGAACATTTCGAGAGAAAAAATGCCTAACCTTTAGTTTTATTGTCTGCACTAGCCAGGTAGAATTGGGGGAATTTGGGATGTATAAAAGAAGGGGAGTATGATTTTGGGAAATTAGTTTCTTGTATAAATACTATGTCTATCTTTTGATCAGAGTAGTATTGAAATGTCTTTTTGCATTTAATGGGGGAGTTCAGGCCTTGAATATTGTGGGATATATGGAGGTAGAGATTGGGAGGAATAGGATCAGCCATGGAGCAGAGTAAGGTGCACATACAGCAATTCCCGACCACCTACCTTTAGCCTGGAAAGAGGGATGGGGACTGGAGCCTGAAGAGGGTTTCTGGGAAGCCAGTGTCGAAGCCATTGAGGTTGCGAGTCCACTTCTGTCACCGGAGAAGAAAAGAAGATCCTAAGAGAAGGAAGAAGCAGGTAGAAATTAGGAAGAATAGATGGAGTAAGGAAAGAACATAGGAAGAGTATGGGAAACATACTCCAACATTCAAACATTGGTTCCCCCAAAACGAATAGGGACGCCCTGTCCCGGAGAAATAAAATATCCATTCTCCATGAGCAGGGGGTAGGCGCAAAGCTACCACTCCAAACACTGCGTCCCCTGTATTAGGTAGTGAAACGTAATAACTAAAATCAATATGAACCCTTAGGTTTGACCCATAACAATTTGAATGGTAGCAAGAAACAACCATAAAGCAGAGGTTAAGCCTCGGGTATGGAAAATAACTGTGTCTAGATGAATCCCTCGATGCTCATTAAAGGCAAAAATAAGGTTGGCCACCAGCAGGCTGAGTGGCCTTCCAGGTTGCTGTAAGAAAAAAAACAGTCAAGATTGCTGGGAAATTGTGAGAAAACACTGGCTGGGATCTGGAGGGAAAACTAGTAGTAATCACAGAACTTAGGTGAGGTAGGGAGCAGCAGAGAAGAAGAGTTATCAGAGAATCATGGGAGTATCTAAGTAGGTGAGACTATCGGGTGATCCATGTGGGACCTGTCTCTGGTGTTAGAGATGGAGTAGGTGCTACGCTTGTCCAATCTGGATCATGGGGGGATGTCTTCCTTGGCCTTCTTGGATTTTGGTTTCTGCCATAGAGTGGTGAGTGGGCTTGAGGGAGGGGGTCTCTTGGTCAAACTTGAGGAGGAGGTTTGCATCGGCGAA
>BLSH010201598.1:538907-549978 GCA_018402905.1 Glandirana rugosa
TTTTTTCCCTCTCCCCATTTTTTGTAGGGCACTTGCCCTAGTTTGAAGATGATTTTAGAACAGTTATATGGCTTCTACCGTTAATTAATACTTTTCAGACACAGTTTGAAGATGATCCACATTCACCTCCATTTTTGCATTTTTTAAATTTTTATTTTTTTAAAAATATTTAAAGTTATTTCCCTGTCCCCATTTTTTTGTAGGGCACTTGCCCTACCCTTACCCCCATTTTACTTCCTTTTGCAGCCCTCTGGGGCTTTCCTACAGCCATTTTTGTGCCTAAAAGTTCGGGTCCCCATTGATTTCAATGGGGTTCGTTGTCCGTGCGATCGTTCGGGTTCCGTCCGGACCCGGACCCGGACTTTGTCCAGAAGTTCGGACGGACCAGCAGAACCCGAACTTCCAGGTGTTCGCTCAACTCTAGTAATAATGAATAGTATTGGGGACAATGGGCAGCCCTGTCACGTTCCGTTTCTAATTTGTATTGGGTCTGAAAACATATGATTTACTTTGATTCTGGCACTGGGATTGGTATAGAGTTTATTAATCCAATTAACAGGACAGATAATTGTTCTAAAATCATCGCCTTCTCCTATAGGGTCAGGTTCCTGCTGCTCCTGTACAAGAAGAAGAATTTATCATTCATTTGTTTTTTGTATTAATAAATACTTAAATATTGCTACATAGTACATTTGCGGGCAGAATGAGGAGAGGGTCAAATAAGGGACGTGGTCGTGGTGCTGCTGGTGCTGCTGGTGTTGGTGGTGTTGGTGAAGCTCCTGTTGGAAGGAGAGGACGTGGTCGATTTGTGCCAGCTACACGCATGAGTGAAACACCTTCCTCATGTGCGAGTAGCCGACAGAACCTTCAACATTATATGTTAGGCCCGAATGCCGCTCAACGAATGGTGAGGCCAGAAGAAGTACAGGCGATAGTAGATTGGGTGGCTGACAATGCCTCCAGTTCCTTCACATTGTCTCCCTCCCGGTCACTTGATGAAAGCTCAGAGGTGGCACCTGAACCCCATGGCCATCTGTCTTTCACCTCAGCCCCTTGTAAATTAGCCAAGCTGTCTGAGCCCCAGGTCATGCAACAGATTCTTATGCTTTTTGATGACTCTCCTGGTGTGCTTTCCATGGGTCATCCACATAGTCCTGGCCCAGAAGTGGAAGACATTGAGTGCACCGATGCCCTACCACTTCTGTAGCAGGATGAGGACATGGAAACACCAGCGCAGCACGTCTCTGATGATGAAGAAACACAGGTGCCAACTGCTGCAGCTTTCCTCAGTGTGCAGACTGACAAGGAGGGCAGGGGTGAAGGGTGGGTGGAAGATGATGTGGAGGAGGATGATGAGGTCCTAGACACCACATGGAATGAGGGTCATGCGAGTGACGTTTGCAGTTTGGAAGAAGAGGTGGTGGTCGCACAGGGGCACCAGCACAGCAAAAGAGGAAGCAGGTTCCAAAAGCGGAGCGAGCATCCCCTAGACAGTAGGCCTGCTACTACCCACCACACCCAGGGACCTAGCACACCAAAGGCAGCTCAAGGTCCACATAACCACTGATACATGGACCTGTAAGCACGGGCAGGGACACTATATCTCGCTAACTGCACATTGGGCAAATGTAGTGGTGGGTGGGCCTGAGCCGGCTAGCCATTTGGCGCATGTCCTTCTGCCACCCAGGATTGCAGGGCATTTGTCTTTGCCTCCTATTGCCTACTCCTCCTACTGCGCTTCCTCCTCCTTTACCACTTCCTCATCCGCTCAGCATGACACCTTCACCACCAACTTTCAGCACATCCAGGGGAAAAGACAGCAGGCTGTTTTAAAACTGATATGTTTGGGGGATAAACCCCACACTGCGCAGGAGCTGTGGATGGGCATTGAACAACAGAACGATGAGTGGTTGTTGCCACTGAGCCTCAATCCCGGCCTGGTGGTGTGCTATAATGGGCGAAATCTCATAGCGGCTCTGGGCCTAGTCGGTTTGACGCACATCCCTTGCCTTGCACATGTGCTGAATTTGGTGGTACAGAAATTTCTAAAAAACTACCCGGATATGTCAGAGCTGCTGCATAAAGTGCGGGCCATCTGTGCGCACTTTCAGCGTTCTCACCCTGCTGCTGCTTGCCTGTCTGCGCTGCAGCAGAACTTCGGCCTTCCCGCTCACCGCCTCCTATGCGACGTGCCCACAAGGTGGAACTCCACCTTGCATGTGCTGGAGAGACTGTGCGAGCAGCAGCAGGCAATAGTGGAGCTTCAGCTGCAGCACACACGGGTCAGTCGCTCTGCGGAACAGCACCACTTCACCACCAACGAGTGGACCTCCATGCGAGACCTGTGTACCTGCAAACCCTCCCTGGCCACTGAGCCAGTATTCTAGGTTAATTTCACATGAGGAGAGATCTAGGCTCAAGAGTAATGATCCAGTCCTGATCAGGGATCTGTTATTCATCTGTTATGGTAGAGCCATGGGCTGATGCAGACACCAGAATTGAGGTTCCCAATGGGTACTATTGATTATTTCCTTGGACCCTCCAATCATGACGTGGTGGAGAGGGAAGCTTCAAATTAAGGCTACAAAGTTCCCAATTCCAGACTCCTCCCACACGCCCCACACAAAGCCCAAGGATCTCCTATACCAAAGGGCAGGAGCGGCCGCCCCCACAGGCATACACCACGGCCCGCCAACGACAGACAGAACATACAGCCAAGCATCTCAAGAGAAAAACACGGCCTATGCAACATATAAAATGCAGTGCCTAACATAAACATAAAATGTAGTATGGGTGTAGAAATAAAAACTTTGTAGTCAACTGACAGTCATTAAGCCATACACTTCCGGTTCCGGCGCCGTATGCACTAGCTGCTCTCCTCAGCAGCTCTCGCCAGGCGGCACAAAATCAGCTCAAAATCGTCCCAAATCGCCTTTTGTTTTGGACTTGGATAACACTCAGTGCCTCCACATCATCCCAGCTACAAGGGACAGGCCGGGACCCGCGCTCTGCAACTCTGGACTCATCCCCGAAAATCGAGGCCGCGGCTTCGGCCTAGCCTGGAAGCAGCAATACAACTGACAGCCCGGGCGAACAGCTCCGCCCTTCGCGATCGTTCCTGATCGGATGCTCAGCAGCTCAGCCTCCTCTCCAACGTAGCCAGAGGCGTCTCGTGACCCGCTCACGGCCCCCATAACTCGAGGCCGCGGCTTCGGCCTACCTCGGGACCACACCAGCGCTACCCAGCCCAGGTGCACATTTAGATCTCGGGACCAGCCCGATACCGATGCCCCGCAGCACCTCTTCAGCCTTTTAGCAATAAAGGACAGCCTGAGACCTGCTCTCTGGGACCCCCGGGTCGCAACGCTCTGAAAATCGAGGACGCGGCTCCGGCCTAACCTTGACGACCCAGCAGCCTCAGCCGGCTCCAGCAGCTCTGTCAGCCCTAGTGGCGACCGCACTCCCCAGGTAAGACCACCTGAAGAACAATCAACACGGGAGACATGGCCTAACAGCACCAGTTTTTTGCCAAGCTCTCAAAATAAAGATGCTGTCCCTGACACCTGAGGCCAAAACCTCAGATCCACTACGCTCCTATGGTTGCTGATTATCTATACTGGGCCCCAGTACATACTCTGGACATCCCCTTTTTTGTTTGGGGTTCATCAATTTTTCACTCCTCTCCTCACGTCAATTAAGTGTCTTGCCCTCACTACAGCAAGATGGATCGCTTCCTAGAAAAACAAACGTCGCGGACGGCAACGTCTGCCACCACTATAATAGAGTCTGCAGCGTCGGCCTGCTCATTAGCAAGCAATACACCTCAACCTCCACTCCCAAGAGACACCTCCTCCACATCATCTCACTCAGTGGATTCCCAAGAAAATTCCGACATGGATACGGGTCCCTCGCAAGTGGGTGGCCCACATATCAGCAGACCTGGAACCACCGCCGACATAGCTCAAGCAGTAGCAGTTCTATTATCCCCCACCATAGAGGCAGCTGTGGAGAGGGCTGTTAGCGCTGGAATGGCCTTAATGAGGAAAGAGCTTCAGGATCACTCCACCAGACTTAACGAGGCCGAATCCCGCATATCAAATATTGAAGATGAGATGTACCAGCTTCATGGCTCGGAACAAGCCCAAGACAAAACCAATCAGCTTGTAGCTCAAAAGTTGGAAGACCTGGAAAATCATTCCAGAAGAAACAATTTAAGTCTCGTGGGAGTTCCAGAGTCCCTTCAAGCACACAAACTCAACGAATTCTGCGCTTCTCGCATTCCAGAAGCACTGGGCCTCCCACCGAATAGGCTCTTCGGGCACTGACCGCACCACCCCAAGACCCATCATTGCAAGATATCTTAATTATGCTGAAAAAGCCAGCATTCTGCAGAAATATAGACAAGCAAGCTCTCTCCAGATTGATGGCGTCAAAATTTTAATATTTGCAGATTATTCCATCGAGGTGTCCAAGAAATGGAAAGCTTTTCAAAATGTCTGCTCACAACTATACCAACAACAAGTGAAGTTCACCTTAGCCTTTCCAGCAGTGCTTCGTGTTCAAGCGCCAAATGGAGAACAATTAACCTTCCAAGACCCTCAAGCGGCTGAACTCTTCCTCCGCTCTCTTCGCGCCCCACCTCATCAAGCCTCAGGTTCAGCAACCCCGGCCATTCCTCGATCCATGGAACAAAGGAGCCCGCGCAAAGATTCTCCCAAGCGCCCAAGGGTCTCTACTCACAACTCCATCGGTCAACGGGACCCACGCTGCTGACCAGGTCACACCAGATCTCAGGAGTTCTTATGCCCTGCCACCGTAGGGGTCTCTCCCAACCCTCCAGAAGGTGGATTCTCTTTTCTCTTCTGGGGTAATGTTATTTACACTGTTTGTGTGTAGATCCCTATGTTTCTTTATTGCTGCCACATTGCGAAGGGACGCAACTGTTACTGCTACTACAAGGCGAAGCCTTCTCCGCATATGTTGCTGCTGTGATGATCTCCTCCCACCTCAATTGCCCCCCCTCCATGTACACCGCAGTTCTATATGCTGCAGGTTTCCCGATACATCTCTCAAGTGGGCCCCAGGAGCCTTCACCACTCCTCCCCTATTCGAGCCGCCCTATAGGGAGCAGCTGTTACACAGCTTAACCATGCGGAAAAAAGTGAACCTCAATGACTGTTTGGTTTTGTTTATGTTTATTTGTTTTCTAATGTTTTCCCCCTCCCTCTGTTTCCACCTGGTTCCACTATCCCACTGACTAATTCTATCCTCAAACACATTATGGGTATTTCCAACCCGCCCCATTCGGACATCCTCAATTTCACCCGATCTTTCCTCAGCTTACCAAGGAGAGGTTAATTCTAACTCCTCAAATCCCCCACCATAGTTAACATTCATAAAGTTAGTATCATGGAATGTGAAAGGCCTTAGGTCTCCCCATAAGAGAATTAAAATTCTTCGCCACCTGAAAAGGCTTAAAGCCGATATCGCCCTTCTCCAAGAATCCCACCTCCCCTCATCAGACTTCCATCGCATGCGGAGGCTTTGGGTGGGTACGGTTTTAGGATCTCAAGCCATAGGACGTAAAGCGGGAGTCCTTATTCTGATTAACAGAAACCTACCATGTACAGTGGTTTCGGTGGAAGCCGAAAAAAGCCTTTGAAGCGTGGACCGACAAGAACTACTTCAGAAATCACAATTCAAGGCCACTTTGCACAAATATGGTAATAAGGCGGGTAAACTATTAGCCAGACTTTGTAAAGGCCCTTGCTCCCCCACTCACATCACATCCTTACAAGATCCCTCGGGTGCCCTACGCTCTGACCCCAAAGACCTAAGTCAAATTATGCTACGGTATTACGAATCTCTCTACGCCCCTGACCCCATGGACGAGACCCTGGCGCAATCCTTCTTGGACCAAATTCCCCTTCCCAAAATTACGCCTACCCAACTGGAAATGTTAAATGCACCAATCACGCTAGAAGAACTAAATTCCACTATACGTCATCTAGCATCCTCTAAAGCTCCGGGCCCAGACGGTCTAACACGCAAATTCTACAAAGCATTTCAAGACATGGTGGCTTCCCCCCTACTAGCTGTATATTCTAAACTATGGGAAGGGGGCATGTATCCGCCCACAGGGAATCAAGCCACTATCAAACTACTTGCAAAAAAGGGGAAAGATCCTACCATCCCTGGCTCATACAGACCCATCTCCTTACTCAATATCGACGTCAAGATCCTCTCAAAAATAGTAGCTTCCCGACTATCCACCATAATCCCACTTCTAATTGACCCAGCCCAATCTGGATTTGTAAAGGGTAGAACAGCCACTCTTAATATCAGGAAAGTCTTGGCAGTGTTGGAGAGTGCCCAGAACACCTCGGCGGGGGGACAGGCCATCATCACCCTAGACGCCGAAAAGGCATTTGATAATGTCAACTTCAAATGGCTCCACATGGTACTTTCAAAGCTGGGTTTTGGGGGCCCCTTTACTCACCTAATCCGCTCAATGTACTCTGCGCCAACTGCGCAGCTGGTGGTGGCCGGTCTCCTTACCGACGATTTTGCACTCCACAAGGGCACTAGACAGGGATGTCCCCTATCACCACTGCTATTTAATTTAGCCCTCAAACCCCTTTCCAGATATATAACATACCAGGCCCCCCTACACGGAATCAAAGTTGGAGGCACAGAACTCCGATCTTGCCTCTTTGCCGATGATGTTCTCATCTTCACGGCCAATCCCGCGGCGGATATGCCAATCATAATAACCATTTTTGATAAATTCAAACTGTGCTCTGGTCTACGCATTAACTACCATAAAAGTGAAATTCTCCCGCTAGGTTCCATCAAAAATCCCTCTTGGACCCACAATGCTCCCTTGCAGATCAACCACTCTCACATCACGCATTTAGGGGTCAAGATAGGGAAGCTCCCTTCCTCTTTGTATCATCTCAATTTCCCTCCTCTGCTTGCTAGGCTCACTCAAGAGTTAAACTCATGGATGGATCTTCTGCTCTCGCTCATGGGGAGGTGCCACTTGGTCAAGATGGTCAGCTTTGCTCGCCTATTATATCCTCTTCAAACCATACCTCTCCTATTGAAACACAAAGATGTCCAGGACTTAAACAAAACCATATCCAATTTTCTTTGGAAAAAGAAGCGACCATGCATATCACTTTCCAAACTGCACCTTCCCAGGAGCGAGGGAGGTATAGGCCTCCCCAACATCAGAATGTATAACATTGCCTGCCTTCTTCGCTACAGCATGGACTGGATCAAGCAATCTTCTCGCTATTCAAATTTTCAATTGGAGTCTTCAATGGTTTCCCCTCTGTCGCTGGTGGCTATTCTACATGTCAAGTGGAGATCCCTTTCTTCTGCTCTCCAACACAATCTCCTCATCAGAGATACGGCGCTGGCATGGAGAGAATATAGGAAACTCACTAAGGTCCCTCCATTTATCTCTCCTTACCTCCCTATCAGAGGTAATCCAAATTTCTCACCAGGAATGGACCAAAAAATTTACCAACATTGGGACCAGAGCGGTATTGAAGCCTTCTCCTCCCTATGTGACGAAACAACTGGTCTGCTGCACAGCTTTACGCAACCTAGTCAAAAAATACTCTATACCCAAATCTCACATTTTCCACTACTGGCAATGTCTCAGTTTTTTCCGGTCAGCCTGCTCAGAGCCAAGTAAACGATTCCTATAACCTTCATCGATAACCTCATACAAGGGGGTTCCTACACCATATCTAACATTTACAAACCTCTTTTACTGCTCTCCCTAAGCCATACTACTAAGACATTGGTTGACCACTGGAACAAACACTTCCCTATCCCGGACCTCTCAGAAATAATAATGCTCGGATACAAAAAACACTCAAAATCACCCCAAACTAAATTTGGAGGGAGACACAGCTCAAACTCATACATCGGGCCTACATCCCTTTCATTATGGACAAGGATAACTCCTCAGCTTCACTTTGTCCTCTCTGCAACCAACCCAAGCCGTCTCTACACCACCGTTTCTGGTCATGCTCCATCATCGCTGCTTTCTGGGATCAGAAATCATCACCTTCATTTACAGCACAACCCTGCCCAATCTCCCTAGGGACCCTCTTCTCCTAATTTTCGGCCACTGGGACAAACAACTTATCCAATGTTCCCCTCAACCTCTCTTTATTGATCCTCTGATCAAGGACTGGACGCTCACCTGCCTCCTAGTGGCCCGACGAGCCATACTCAAAAAATGGACTACCAGTATGAGCCCCTCCATTCCCCATATCAGAAAAGAGATGATCTGATTATTCTATAAGGGCAAGCTCAACACAGATCTCACACATCCTAAACACTCCGACCTATTCTTCCGTAAATGAATGTCCTTCATAACCACAACTTTACCTCAAGAAGAAATTGGGACTAGAGTTGAGCGAACCTCTGGAAGTTCGGGTTCTGCTGGTCCGGCCGAACTTTGGGACAAAGTCCGGGTTCGGGTCCGGACAGAACCCGAACGATCACACGGACCCCGGACCCCATTGAAATCAATGGGGACCCGAACTTTTAGGCACAAAAATGGCTGTGACAAAGTCCTGGAAAGCCCTAGAAGGCTGCAAAAGGAAGTAAAATGGGGTAAGGGTAGGGCAAGTGCCCTACAAAAAAATGGGGATAGGGAAAATAAATTAAAATCAAATAAAAAATGGGAAGGGGGTGGATGTGGAGTAGGAGCCTAGAGGTTGACTAGGCCGTGACCGTGGCAGTGTAGGTGGAAGTGGCGGTGGTAGAGGAGTAGGATGAGGTAGCCAACATGGTATTTTTTTTTTTTTGTATTGAGGCCTATTCAAAAAAACAAGTATATGAATGGCTGTGTGAGTCCGGTCTAAATGTTTATTCTGCACAAGGTACAGACAAGTCTTGTGGGATCCATGCCTGATTCATTTTAATAAATGTTAGCTTGTCCACGTTGGATATGGACAAACGACTCTGCTTGTCTGTGATAACGCCCCCTGCCGTGCTAAACACACGTTCCGACAATACACTGGCTGCAGGGCAGGCCAGCACCTCCAAGGCATAAACGGCAACCTCAGGCCATGTGGCCAATTTGGAGACCCAGAAGTTGAATGGGGCAGACCCATCAGTCAGTACGTGTAGGCGTGTGCACACATACTCTTGCACCATGTTGCTGAAATGCTGCCTCCTGCTAAGACGTTGTCTATCGGCTGGTTGTGCTGTTTGTTGTGGCGGGCTGCTGACAAAGCTTTGCCACATTTCAGCCATGCTAAACCTGCCTTCTGAGGTGCTGGCGGTGGCACAGCTGCGTTGGTGGCCTCTTCCTCCTCCTTCTCCTCTACCTTCACCTTGTGCTTCCGCTGTGCCCCTGGTGTCATTTGGGAATGCCCTCAGCAGCGCCTCTACCAGTGTGCGCTTGTAGTCGCGTATCTTCCTCTCACGCTCCAGTGAGGGAATTAAGCACGGCACGTTGTCCTTGTAACGGGGATCCAGCAGGGGGGCCACCCAGTAATCAGAGGAAGTTACAATGTGGGCAACTCGGCTGTTGTTGCGCAGGCACTGCAGCATGTAGTCGGCCATGTGTGCCAGGCTGCCCACAGGCAAAGACAAGCTGTCCTCTGTGGGAGGTATATCATCTGTGTCCTCTGTATCCCCCCAGCCACGCTCCAGTGATGCCCACGAGCTGCGTTGGGTGGCAACCTGCTGCAATTCCTCCTCCTCCTCCTCCTCCTACTCATCTTCCTCGTCCTCCTCGTCCTCCAGAACTGTGCCCTGGCTTGAATATTTTGGACCTGGCCTATGCTGGTGCAGGAAACCACCCTCCGAGCCACTTGCTAATGACTGGCCTGATAACCGTGGAAATGACCCCTCTTCCTCCTCCTCATCCTCCTGTGCCACATCCTCTTCCATCATGGCCCAAAGTGTTTTTTCAAGGAGACATAGAAGTGGTATAGTAACGCTGAGAACAGCATCATCGGCACTGGCCATGTTGGTGGAGTACTCAAAACACCGCAATACGCTACACAGGTCTCGCATGGGGGCCCACTCGTTGGTGGTGATGTGTTGCTGTTCTGCAGAGTGACTGACTCGTGCGTGCTGCAGCTGAAACTCCACTATTGCCTGCTGCTGCTCGCACAGTCTCTCCAGCATGTGCAAGGTGGAGTTCCACTTTGTGGGCACGTCGCATATGAGGCGGTGAGCGGGAAGGCCGAAGTTCCGCTGCAGCGCAGACAGGCAAGCAGCAGCAGGGTGAGAATGCCGAAAGTGTGCACAGACGGCCCGCACTTTATGCAGCAGCTCTGACATATCCAGGTAGTTTTGTAGAAAATTCTGTACCACCAAATTCAGCACATGCGCCAGGCAAGGGATGTGCGTCAAACGGGCCTGGCCCAGAGCCGCTACGAGATTTCAGCCATTGACGCACACCACCAGGCCGGGCTTGAGGCTCAGTGGCAACAACCACTCATTGGTCTGTTGTTCAATGCCCATCCACAGCTCCTGCGCAGTGTGGGGTTTATCCCCCAAACATATCAGTTTTAAAACAGCCTGCTGTTGTTTCCCCCTGGATGTGCTGATGTTGGTGGTGAAGGTGTTACGCTGAGCGGATGAGGAGGTGGTACAGGAGGAGGAAGTGCAGTAGGAGGAGGAGGCAACAGGAGGCAAAGAGAAGTGCCCTGCAATCCTCGGTGGTGGAAGGACATGCGCCAAATGGCTAGCCGGCTCAGGCCCACCCGCCACTACATTCTATGTACCTGGTCATTCGTGCCCGTCCCTACGATATAGAGCGAATGACGTGTGACCCGTTTACATCACCGCCCACCCGGACTCGGCCGATCGGTAAACCGCGTACAGGAAGGTGGTGGCTCCTAACGTCCCGTGAAGAGAAACGGAGGACAACGGAGGAGGAGGATGACGTGAAGGAGGAGGACATGGTGGAGGAGTAGGCGAGTCGCATTGTGGAAGTGGTGGTTGTAGTCGTGTAGGTCCCCCTTTGTTGTCGTCCGACAAAATTTTGACTATACAAACCCCCTATTTGGGGTGTGACGCGTCCTCGACA
>BLSH010201598.1:552099-562622 GCA_018402905.1 Glandirana rugosa
AGAGTTTGATCTGCAACTCAAAGCAGCGGTATGTGAAATCTCAAATTTCTGCTTTCTGTCCTCAGAGCAACAGCACAGCAGTAGTAAAGTAATCTATCTCAGGATGCAGGATCAGATGTTGTTAAAATGTCTCTAATCTCTCCCTGACGCCGTCAGCTACCTCTCCCTACAGCTAACCCAAGAGCATGTGACTGCAGCATCAAGTGACTCCAGCTTATAAAGAGGCTGGGTCACATTATGCACTGGCCAATCACAGCCATGCCATTAGTAGGCATGGCTGTGATGGCTTCTAAGGGCAAACCAGTGAAACACTTGTTGATTGGCTGCCCTGCAGCTTCTCAACACGTGGAGTAAAATACCAGAACCCCGGACCGAACCCGAACGTTTTTTGAAATGTCCGTGTTCGTGGCCGAACGTTACAGTCTGGGTTCACTCAACACTAATTGGGACCCTTCAAGACTCTTTCAGGTTTCGGAAAAATTAGAAACACTCCCATACACTTGGAACCTTGGGTTCACGGCCAACCCGGATATGTCTAACGCTCGGACATTGGGAACTATCGCTAATCCTTGCTCCCAAATTTTCTCTGAACTCCAGGTGGACTGCCCCCCTCTCCCCACCCCTTCCTTTTTTCCTCTCCCTCTTAGTTTCCAAGTTTCTTACACCCCTACAATGTTACAGGGAGATCCATCCAACCTCCTATGTGTACTATTCACGGTTTTATGATACCCATGCCCTGTTAACTCTAAGGTCATTCATGTTGTAACCTACTATCATAAAATGCATTGTATAGATCAGATGGATCTTTGTTTATACTTTGATGCCTTGTCATGCTTCTATACGATCAATAAATTTTCTTTAAAAAAAAAATAAGCCATACAACTTTGTGGGGTCAAGCAGGAGTGACCCTATAATGGTGGCCCAATGGGTGGCAAGAATTTTTAAATATAGGGTAGCTCCTAGTTCATTACATCAAGCGGTCTGTGAAGTTAAAGGTGCTCGTAGTCTCCTTAATGCACTTCCTTGTGCACCTATCCCATAGCTATAGTTGTCTCTTTAGCAGTAATAAAGTGCCTTAATGGCTGCCTGTCCTGGATAGGCGTCAATTGGTAGCAGGGGAGAATGCTTGTAGTGTACTCACAAGTTCTCTGTCTACATAAGGCAACAGTCGTTTTCCAACCTGAGGTAGGTCCAGAATACAGGTCCTCATTTGTAGAGTAGGGGCATATCCAAGAGCTTCTCCGATTATGCATACAGGCTTGCAGGGAAAAATAACATAGGCATTATCCTGTAATAACAAGATGAACGGTCTACTACTTTAAGAAGCCATTGTCCTAATTATTTTCGGTGGATTCATCTCTTTCAGTGAGTATCTAGGCTGTGATGTTGGGTGTACCAGTTTCCATAATAGAGATTAAAGAGGTGTTGCCCTTGGGCGTTAGAAGTTTTATGCAACCTTTTTGTATCAGATAGATCAAGTCGTGATTGAAGTGCAGTGTGACAGGCTTGTATTTCAGGGGGGACTCTGGAAGCTGAGGTCTATTGCAATCAAAATGCCTAAGGATCCATAAGGAGGATCCTTGCAATCTATGAGTGGTTGATTTTGAATTGTTATTAAATCTCTGATTTCAGGGAATTGTGCGTTCCGTCCTGTCTGAGCGGGGCCCTCCTCAGGTGAAAAGTCAAGCACAAAACGTTCTATATTATCGTGGGGAGTGATGGGCTAACAGTAACAGCAGAAATATGTCCAAAAGCAAACATTCCCGTTGCTTATCATATTTTCTAATGTATTACCATAGGATAAGTAGTTCACGAGGTGCAGCAGCGCCATCTGTTGACTTCATCCAAGAAATTCACCTTAATGCAGAAATTGTAAAACCTTAAGAGAAAAGGATGTGAGAGAAAAAGAAAAAAAAGGGGGAAAGCCACATATATTTGTCTGATATAGGTCTATTGCATCAGTAATTATCTTTGACACTTGGAGTTTTGTTTGGGGGTGATAGTTGACCCTAAAACTCAGGGTACTTCTGTTTTTTCCCTCCTTTCTGGTGAGGTGATTTGCTAGGTGTCGCTCTGTTGGATGAGGAGCTGAGAGGTACAGGGGGAGGCAGACAGAAGTCCTTATACCACTCCGGTAAATCAATAAGATCAATCTGTAAATGCTCACAAAATTGTGGTAGATCATCCAGGGTTCTCAGGAGGTATTGCTTTCTGTTATAAGTGGCCTGAATTGCAAAGGGGAACTTCCACCTGTAGCTTATGCCCTTGGTTCTAAGTATTTCCAATAGAGGCTTAATGACCCGTCTGTTATTCAGGGTGATCGGGGATAGGCCCTGATATATCTGAATGCTAGTTTCATTGAACATGATTTGGTCGCTTTGTCTAGCCTTTTTTAGGATGTCTTCTTTTAGGGGGAAGCTAGTAAGGCAGCAGACAATGTCTCTGGGAGGGGAGTCATCCGGAGCCCTGGGACTCAGGGCCCTGTGTGCCCTGTCAAAATCAATAGGTGATTCCGTAGGCCTTTCCAGTATGTTGTTGAATATGGCGCAGAGTGCCGGCCTTATTTGGTCTGCGGGAACCGCTTCGGGGACCCCCCTCACCCTCAAATTGTTTCTCCTCCCCCTATTATCGAGGTCTTCTAAATGTTGATTAATTGATATCAAATGTTGGGAATGAGTGGCCGTAACATGTTCAAGCTGTTTGATGGCCTTCTCCCTGTTTCTCCCTGCCCTGTCATTAGCTGCAATTTGTTCTGTTAGTGTGTGGATCTCAGCTTTGAGGTCCATAAAGGCAATGGAAAATGATCTTTTAATGTCTGCTGCTATTTCGGACATATCTGAGTAGGTCAGGGGCTGGTCAGCTGAAGAAGAATCTCTTACCAGCTCCTCTGAAGCGGCAAGGGAGGCAATGTCATAGTCCTCGTCCTCTTCATGCTCGATGCCAGACGCCATCTTGGTATCGGCCGGGTATCTCTTCCCTTTCTCTTGAACTCTAAAAAGATCCAATATGTTCTTGTTAGCAGAATAAGTGGCCGAGCGTAGCTGATGGGTCTGAGGTCTAGATTTGGTGATTCTGCCCATCTTTGGTTGTATGGGGAACCGCAATGCAACTGGATTGTAGAGCCGAGTCCCGGAGCTCTTCACCTAAGCGGACATCTCCCTCGCTCACCAAGCCAAGCCCCCTGTATATTAATCTATATTAATCATTATGTTATGATTAAAGTAAAAGAGAACAGGTTTTCCATTTAAAGATCAAGAGGCCAACATTATTTTTAAAAAAATGGTTCCTTCAATTCTCACCTTTAATCTGGAGCTGTTCCTCCACAGTAGTTTCTTCCTGTCATCTTCTGAATTTAATGACAGCCAGTGTAATTTAAAAAAACTTCCTTTAGGTCCAGGCTACCATAGACCTGCCCCTGGGGCACTGTCACCACTGCACTGAATGAAACTCATATGTCATTACATGAGCACAGATCTTTATGTGTGAATAGGTGCACTCTATAGGAATTGTCAAAAGAGGTGACATTCAGAAGCATATTTTATTTAGGTATCTCTCTCTCTCTCTCTCTCTCTCTCTCTCTCTCTCTCTCTCACTCTCTTTTTTCACTCTCTTTTTTCAAATGGCCAGTATTGGTTTGAATTGTATTGCTTTATGTTTAATTGGGCTCTGGTTTGATTCAACTCTGCTGTCACTAAACTGTAGCACAGATGACGAATATTTTGCTAGGAAACTACTTCAAACATGACAATGTTATGAAGTATTTGTAATTGAAATAACATATACATGTTTAATTTCTGTCCGAGTAGATGCCATTGTCTGTTATTACTACCAATAGCATTCATCTTTCCCTTAAAAAAGGTCTTCAAGAAATGCTAAATAATATTGATAATGTTCATTGCTTTAGTTCAATGCTAATTCAATATTATAATTTAGGTTAATTATATAGTTACATACTGTAGTTGGTAAGGTTGGATAAATACAATAGTCCATCCAGTTAAACCTGTGTACGTGTGTCAGTGTCTATAATGATTTCCCATATCCCTGTATGTTGAGTTCTTTAACCACCTCCTGCCCACGCTATACCATCCATGTACATCCTCCTAAGATAGTGCCGCTTGTGCGCCCCCTGTGGGGAGCACGCTTCATGCTCCGTGATCAGCAAGTCAATGAGACTCAGCTGATCACAGATCAGAGTATCCACGTCATCAGCTGTCAGCCAATGACAGCTGATTATGTGATGTAAACAGGAGATCAGTAATCTGCTTTTTTTCCCTTCATGCTGACAGTGTGAGGAGGAAAAAAAAAGCCAAAAAAAAAGCTTCTGTCAGAGGGTCATTGGCCCCAAACAGGGACAGCTGCCGCTGCCTCATCTGTGCTCACCAGTGCAATCTGCCAGTGCCCACCAGTGCCACCTAGCAGTGCAAATCACTGCTGCCTATCAGTGCCACCTATCAGTTACCATCAGTGCTGCCAATCAGTGCCTCATCATCAGTGCCACCTATCAGTGCTGTCTATCAGTGTCACTTACCAGTGCCTACCAGTGCCCATCAGTGCCACTTATCAGTGCCACATATCAGTGCCCTTCAGTGCCACCCATCAGTGCCACCCATTAGTGCCATGTCTCAGTGCCCATCAGTGCCACCTATCAGCACCTACCAGTGACGCCTAATCAGTGCCCACCAGTGCCACCCATCAGTACCCATTGGTGCCACATTACCAGTGCCCATCATTGCAGCCTCATCAGTGCACATCAATGAAGGAGAAAAATTACCTGTTTTCAAAACTTTATAACAAACTATGAAACTGTTTTTTTTTTTCAAAATTTATGGTCCTTTTTTTTAGCAAAAATTAAAAAACCCAGCAGTGATTAAATACCAACAAATGAAAGCTCTATTTGTGTGAAAAAAATGATAAAAATGTAATTTGGGTCCAGTGTTGCATGACCGTGCTGTATCCACTACTGACTCTCCAGTGTATGTTATAGATTGTGAAACTGATGAATTTTCTGAAGCTTCAGTGTTGGTTTTGTTGTGAACTTTATAGTACATTTTTCTTTGGTGACCTAATGTAAATGGTGCTTGTCTATGCACCTTGGCCTACATGTACCCTCTCAGCATGGTAGCTACCCTAGCCCTTTACCCTAAGAATGCCACCTTCCCTCTCCCTTGTTGCCCCTTTTTACCACCATTGTTCTCTCTGTTACTTCTTCTCTTCCATTGGAGTTGACTGTACTTTTTCCATTTCTCCTCCTGTGCTGCCTTTGATGTTTGTGTGTTGTGGTATTTTATTGTTTGATGTCATTGCTTAATTTGTTGTGCCATATGTGATGTTCTGTCTTCTGGAGTCCAGTAGGGAGGGGCTGGATGTTCAAGTCAAACGTAAGTCCGACTCGAACATCCGCTGTTCATTTGTTCAGAGAACAACAAACATTACAAACAAAGCATTCTCTGCAAATTTGAGCGCTGCAGAATACCCATAATGCACTGCGAGATCACAGTGCATTGACAGCTGATTATTGGCCAAAGCATGTACCTGACCTGCATGCTTTGGCCCATCACAGTGCGATCCGCTGTGAGAGCCGTGATTGGCCAAAGGCAGGGCGCCTTTCGCCAATCATAGCTCAGGGGCTAAGTCCACGCCCCGCACTATATCAATAACGCTGCTTACACAGTGGCCATATGTAGTGTGATAGTGGACTGGAGATTGAGAGAATTTGAGTTAGATTAGGCAGGTTAGTTAGTGGAGTGCAGGCAGTGTATTAATATATACAGTATCTCACAAAAGTGAGTACACCCCTCACATTTTTGTAACTATTTTATTATATCTTTTCATGACAACACTGAAGAAATGACACTTTGCTACAATGTAAAGTAGTGAGTGTGCAACTTGTACAACAGTGTAAATTTGCTGTCCCCTCAAAATAATTCAACACTCAGCCATTAATGTATAAACTGCTGGCAGCAAAAGTGAGTACACCCCTAAGTAAAAATGTCCAAATTGGGTCCAAAGTGTCAATATTTTGTGTGCCCGCCATTATTTTTCAGCACTGCCTTAACCTTCTTGGGCATGGAGTTCACCAGAGCTTCACAGGTTGCTACTGGAGTCCTCTTCCACCTCTCCATGACTACATCATGGAGCTGGTGGATGTTAGTGACCTTGCACTCTTCCACCTTCCCTTTGAGGATACCCCACATATGCTCAATAGGGTATAGATCTGGAGACATGCTTGGCGAGTCCATCACCTTCACCTTCATTTCTTTAGCAAGGCAGTGGTCATCTTGGAGGTGTGTTTGAGGTCATTATCATGGTGGAATACTGCCCTGTGGCCCAGTCTCCGAAGGGAGGGGATCATGCTCTGCTTCAGTATGTCACAGTACACGTTGGCATTCATGGTTCCTTCAATGAACTGTAGCTCCCCAGTGCCAGCAGCACTCATGTAGCCCCAGATCATGACACTCCCACCATGATGCTTGACTGTAGACAAGACACACTTGTCTTTGCACTCCTCATCTGGTTGCCACCATACAGGCTTGACACCATCTAAACCAAATAAGTTTATTATGGTCTCATTAGACCGCAGGACATGGTTCCAGTAATCCATGTCCTTTGTTTGCATGTCTTCAGCAAACTGTTTGCGGGCTTTCTTGTGCATCATCTTTAGAAGAGGCTTCCTTCTAGGACGACAGCCATTCAGACCAATTTGGTGGAAGCACTCATATGTCTATTTCCAAAAGACATCCTCTGGATATAACGTTGAACACTTCATTGGTCAACCATGGCGGGGCCTGTTCTGAGTGGAACCTGTCCTCTTAAATTGCTGCATGGTCTTGGCCACCATGCTGCAGCTCAGTTTCAGGGTCTTGGCAATCTTCTTATAGTCTAGGCCATCTTTATGTAGAGCAACAATTCTTTTTTTTTCAGATCCTCAGAGAGTTCTTTGCCATGAGGTGCCATGTTGAACTGCCAGTGACCAGTATGAGAGAGTGAGAGCGATAACACCAAATTTAACACACCTGCTCTCCATTCACACCTGAGACCTTATAACACTAACAAGTCACATGACACCGGGGAGGGAAATGGCTAATTGGGCCCATTTTGGACATTTTCACTTGGGGGTGTACTTACTTTTGTTGCCAGTGGTTTAGACATTAATGGCTGTGTGTTGAGTTATTTTGAGAGGACAGCAAATTTACACTGTTATAAAAGCTGTAATTGCCTGGCGTGCAGCGAAAGATAAGTTTGATATGTGGGCAGGAACCCAGGAAAAAATTCACCAATCTTTTCAGGATCATAAATTCCATAAGTTTGGAAACAAACCGGGCAAACTACTTTCTCACCTTTGCAGAGGCCCCTACACTCCAACCCACATAGCTGCTCTCAAAGAAAAGTCGGGTAACATTACATCCTCCCCCAAACAAATCAACAACATCCTCAAATACTCCCTTTATAGTCCAGATCCCATTGATTAGGAAAGATCCTCTCTTAGAAAGGTCCTCTCAGACTTCGGCTTCTCAGGCTCCTTTTACCACCTCATGAATGCAATGTATGCTGAACCTTCAGTGATTGTAGTAGTTGCAGGCCACATCTCTGACAGCTTCTGTCTCAACTAGATTACAAGACAGGGCTGTCCCCTCTCCCCACTTCTCTTTAACTTGGCATTAGAACCGCTTTCCCGCTACTTAAATGCACACCCCTAACTTAGTGGGATCCAAATAGGTTCACAAAAACTAAAAAACGCTTTTTTTGCGCACGATATATTAATCTTTTCCAACAACCCACCTGAAGATATGCGCCTCATACAAGAAACCTTCTCCTGGTTCCTGCTTTGTTTGGGACTGCACATAAACTTTGTCAAAAATTAAATCCTACCCCTGTTCTATTCACATTCACCTTCCTGGGCATCCTCGTCAATTTTCCCCTTAGCTAAATCTCACATCACTTACAGGTATCTAGGTATCAAAATTGGAAAAAAAACCTCTTCTATCATGTGAATTTCTACCCTACAATACAAAAAATGATACAAGAATTAACTACTGGGCTTCACTCCCCCTCTCCTTCCTGGGTAGATGCTACCTTTATAAAATGGTCAGCTTTCCCAAACTCCTATACCTCTTGCAAACAATCCCCCTGCTACTTAAACATCTAGACATCCAACGTCTCCACTCCGCTCTGTCAGCTTTACTTTGGAAAGGACGCAAACCCCACATCACTCTACATAAATTGTTCTCACCCAAATATGAAGGAGGAGCTTGCTTACCTGATACAAGGGTATATAACCTTGCATGTCTACTGAGGGTGGGCTTAGACTGGATCACCAAAACATCAAGATACTCAAACTATACTTTTGAGTCAGAAATGACAAACCCATATGATATATCCGCATTGTTGCACTGTGGAATCAGAAACACCCCTCCACTTCTGAAACAAAATCTACTCATTCATGATACGGCAGTAGCATGGCAAGAACTCGGGGGAAACTTCGGGTACCTCCCTGTATGTCAATTTACCTCAACATATGTGGGCACCCCCTGTTTCCACAGGCACAACAATTCCCAGCCTTCTCATCATGGGCCAAATCCGGCCTGTGTAGATTTTTTTTTAATTCAACAAGCTTTATTGAGGAAAAGTAACATACAGTGCACTCCAATGCAATTGAAATAAGAATATACATTCAATCACGGTTTTAAACCCATGCGCATATGCATGAACTATTACAACGTCCATTGACCTCTAGTCATTGCTTTGCAGATTATTCCATATTACAATCTAGTAACAATATTGCAAGAGTATTCCGAATGGGGCGGTTGTCTTTACATTTCGGGGTTATCAACAAGGACTTAGTCACATGTAGATGACAGGTTTAGCCAGCGGTCCCAAGTTTTGTTATATTTGGAGGGACACCCTCTATTAATATACAGAAATTTCTTAAATGGTAGTACAGTATTAATCTCCCTTATCCATTCAGCCAGGTGTGGGGAGTGACTGCCGCATCCACAACTTAGCTATGGCCTTCCGAGCCAGGAACAACGTCTCTTGCAAAAAGACCGTGATGAACCTGTCAACGGGACCATCTATTGGGATCCCTAACAAGCAGATTTTAGGGTTAAGCATCATAGGGGAGCCCATAATGTCATGTAGGAAATCTATCACTTGTTCCCAATATCCGCGTATAATTGGGCAGGTCCATATAAGATGATAGAAGGTACCTGTGTCTTGTCTACATAAGGTGCATTGGGGGGAACAATCCCGGTCATATTTGGCTATTCTGGAAGGGGTGAGATATGCTCGATGGAGAATGTATAGCTGCGTCATTCTGTCTGACAGTTTGGGTGAGACCTGTTTGCAGGCATCCAGTGCCTCACTCCATTCTTCATCCTCCAATGCCTCCAAATCTGACTCCCAGCAGGACTTAATGTCATATGCTAGTTTTGTTGTGTGTGGTGTGAGTAGCATATTATAGAAGGTAGAGATTCATTTCTGTGGGTCCTCGCTTTTAACTACTGCCACCAGGGGGTTAGGAGCCGGAGCTGGGAGCAACCCCCGAAATTGGGAGTGCGCTGCATGGCGTAATTGTATATATCTAAAGAACATGCCATTCGGGAGTCCAAATTCCGCCTTTAAGTTATTAAATGTTTTAAGGGTACCCTCTTTCAATATGTGAGATAAGTAGAAGATGCCTTTCTTGCACCAGATGTCTGGATCTGGTATCATTAGAAATTCTGGTAGAACTTTGTTGTGCCAGATGGGCGTGTAGTCATTTAGGGGGGTATGTTAAGTTTTGTGGATGCTATTTGCCATATTTTCCTACAGTTGTATAGGGCCCTGCTTACTCCCTCTATCGTTTTCAGTAGTCGCTCCTACAGCTATTGCGCATAAGGGATCAGTTGTGTTTCGAGTCCAGGAGGGACACCCAAGTGCTAAAAATCTTTCCCTGTCCGTCTTGTCGATATGGAACAGATGTGACAGTTGTGCCGCAACGGAATATAGGCTGAAGTCCGGAAGTGCCACCCCTGCTAGGTCTGTCGGGTTTTTTAGCATTACCCAAGCTAACTTGTGCCTACTCTTCCCCCATACAAGCGGTTTTAGAATAGAATCCATGATTTTAAACCATTTTAATGCCAAAAATACTGGTGCATGCCATAGGATATAAAGAATTGTGGGGAGTAGTGTAAGGGCAATTATAATACCTTGTATGCATTATAATTTGCCTGCGCTAATAAGCGCAGTTTTCAGCTCTTTTGCATAATGCATTTGATTGACATGTGTTGAAGCAGACACACACACAGACACAGATTGCTTCATCTCACATGGCCGGTAGCAGGGATTGTCCTCCTTTAGCTCTGCTTTTGGGCCTTTATTTATACTGGTCAGACAGGTTTAACAAAAGAGACTGATGGCTTCACAATCAGCCAATCAGCCTCCAAGGCACAGTCACATGACATGATAAGATTTTGGCGAACATACCCCCTTCTCATCCGTGTTCAATCGAACCCATTACGATTTTTTGGGCTGTCTGGATCGTC
>BLSH010201598.1:590265-605696 GCA_018402905.1 Glandirana rugosa
TTAACCCACCGACGGGAATTCGACCGGGACCTCCTGTACGACGGAGCAACCTCAACACGGAGGAGGAGTGCAATGAGGAGGAGGCACAACTCCAACGAGGCAGCATGTCCTCCAGGGCCAGCTTAAGGGCAGCCACCCAATTGAATCAAACCACAGAGCTCCACATGTGCAGGGCGCTGCTGGCTCCCCGCAGACTTTCAAAAGTTCTTTGGTGTGGGCATTTTTCAACACTTGTGCAGTAGATCCCACCGTTGCCATTTGCAATCTATGTCTGAAGCGGGTCAAGCACAGCCAGAACTCCTTGGTAGTGCTTGGGCACTACTGTCTTGACAAGACATATGACAACCAGCCATGCAGTCCGTTGCAACAGCACCTGAAAAACCCACACCAGAAAACAAGGCGGACTTCACCTTGCTCCTCCTCATCTGGGATCTCAACCCCTTCTATACCTCCAGTCCTCTCCAAAACCTACACTGAGAGGAATGAAGGTCTAGTAATGCGTGCCACAAGTACTTGCAGCCTATCTGCTAGCAGTACACCACCAGGTGAATTCAGCAGGCAAATATCCCTACCCCTGTTGCTGAACCGTAAAAAAAAATACTGTCCCAGCCATCCACATGCTCAGCGTCTTAATGCTAGCTTGGTCAAATTGCTAGCCCTTCAACTGCTGCCTTTTCAGCTGGTAGACTCTGCCCCTTTTGTGAATTTGTGGAATGTGCTGTCCCACAGTGGCAGGTTCTCAAAAGAAATTTATTTTCACGTAAGGCCATTCCAGCTCTCTATCGTCATGTGGAAGGCAATGTATTGGCCTCATTGGACAGGGGCGGTCAGCATCAGGGTTCATATTACCGCTGACTCATGGTCCAGCAGGCACGGTCAGGGACGTTACCTTTCCTTCATGGCACACTGGGTAACTCTACTGGCAGGAAAGAAGCAGGACAGGGTTCAGTGTTGGAGCTATTACGCCACCATGCCTCCACAAAGCCGGTGGTGATTTTGCCACATCCGCCTCCTCCACCCCTCCTCTTCTTCTAACGTCTGTGGCATCTTCTGCGGAATTGTCCTCTGAACCTGCAGTGCTCCCTAAGCATTCAAGGGGCTACACAAGCAGTCAGGCTAAAAGATGCCATGCGGTGCTTGAGTTAGTCTGTCTTGGGGACAGGAGCCACACTGGGGCAGAGAATCTGTCAGCTCTGCGGGGGCAGGCTCAGAGGTGGTTGATGCCACGGCAGCTTGAGCCAGGAATGGTTGTTCCATGCTTGGCACACGTCTTGAATTTGGTGGTGCAGCATTTCTTGACCAGGTACCCAGGCTTACCAGATATCCTGAGGCAGGCCAGGAAAGTCTGTGGTCATTTCCGGTGTTCATACAATGCCAGTGCCTAGCTGGCTGACATTCAGTGAGAATTCAACCTGCCCACCAACCGCCTCATTTGTGGCATGCCCAGGTGGAACTCAACATTGGAAATGCAGCAGCAGCTGCACGCACAGCAGAGGGCCATCAATGAGTACCTTTGTGAGCATGGCACCAAGACAGGCTCAGGGGAGCTTGGCTTCTTTTCGCCACATCAGTGGCTACTGATCAAGGATGCATGCACTGTCCTGTCACCATTTGAGGAGGTCACATGGATGGTGAGCAGTGAAAATGCATGCATCAGTGGCACTGTCCCTCTAATATTCCTTCTGGAGCACATGCTTTGTGGAATCATGGACAGGGCACTTGATGCAGAACAGTGGGAGGAAATGGAGGACTTCCTTTACTCTCAAGGCCCCCTTTATGTAGAGAGCAATCCTGCAGAGCAGCCAAACACTGAGAAGGAGGAGGCGGAGGAGGATTATTGTGTCAGCATGGATGTGGAGGATAACATGCAGCAGTCTTCCAGGGATCATGGTTTTCAGTCCCCAGAAACCCAAGGAGTTGTACGTGGCTGGGAGGAGGTAGTTCCTGATAATGTCATCCTCAGTGACCCAGAGGACACTCATGTATCCTCAAACCTACGCTGCATGGGCTCTCTGATTCTGAAAAGTATGCGAAAAGACCCTAGGATTCGTGGTAGAGGGATCATTACTGGCTGGCAACCCTTCTTGATCCACGTTACAAGGGTAAAGTTGCAGAGCTCATCTTGCCTGCGCAGAGGGAGCAGAGGATGAAACATCTTCAGGATACCTTGAAGAAAAGTTTGTACAACGCCTTTCCAGACCCTGGGAGACTAGCATGTCTTGGTGCTGGACAATGTGTTTCTGAAGCTTCAGTCATTAAGAGACGGCGGAGAAGATGGCCGGCTGACCAATGCCTTTAAAAAAAATTTCAGTCCTCAGCGCCCAGGCCAGATAGGTTCAAGCAACCATCATCAGCATCTGCATTATATGGTGCAGGAATATATAGGGGCAAGAGCAGACTTGTAGACCTTTCCAACTGAGCATCCACTGAGTTAATGGGTCTTGAGGATGGACCACTGGCCGGAACTGCATCCAGCGTGCTTTCTAAATGGACATTCAGTACTGCTGGAAGGTTCATTACTGATCAAAGAGTGCGCCTGTCCACAGACTTGGTTGATGAATCAGTCCTGGATCAGCAGCTATCAAGCCCCTGATACTGATGCAACTGATTCAATTTGATAGGGATCTGGGATCCCTTTAAGACTGCCACTGCTACTATTCTTCCTGTCCATAATGTAGAACAATATTTTATATTTAGGGCACCACCAACACCCGAGGCCCAATTTTTCAGCACCTGGTTTACAGGGGAATGCCATAACAATTTTTAAACTAATTTACCACAGCAGGGCCCGCTCCTGCACCCAACAAGAGTAATTGCAAGGGGTTACAGTGTTCTGGCATTGCCAACACCCAAGGCCCAATTTTTTAGCACCTGTTTGACTGGGGCATGTCATCACAATTTTTAAACTAATTTACAACAGCAGGGCCCATTCCTGCACCCAACAAAAGTAACTGCAAGGGGATACAGTGTTCTGGCACTGCCAACACCCAAGGCCCAATTTTTCAGCAGCTGTTTAACTGGGGCATGTCATCACACTTTTTAAAATAATTTGCAACAGCGGGGCCCGCTCCTGCACCTAACAAGAGTAACTGCAAGGGGTTACAGTGTTCTGGCACTGCCAACACCCAAGGCCCAATTTTTAAGCACCTGTTTGAGTGGGGCATGTCATGACAATTTTTAAAAAAATGTACAACAGCAGGGCCTGCACCAACATTTTTTAAAAAATGCGTAATGTTCCCCCCAAAGTCAGTAACAGACCCTTAAAGTCTGGTATGTATTTTAAGGGGAACCCCGCCCAAAATAAAAGAAATTGCGTAGGGTTCCCCCCAAAGTCCACATCAGACCCTTCAGGTCTGGTATTGATTTTAAGTGGAACCCCACGCCAAAATTAAAAAAAAAATGATGTGGGGGTCCCCCCAAAATCTAAACCATACCCTTCAGGTCAGGTATGGATTTTAAGGGAACAACGCACCAAATTTAAAAAAACGGCGTGGGGTCCCCCCAAAATCCAAACCAGACCCATATCCGAGCATGCAGCCCTGGCATGCCAGGAGGGGGTGGGGATGAGGGAGTGGCCCCCCTCCGAACCATACCAGGCCACATGCCTTCAACATGAGGAGGGTGCTTTGAGGTCACCCCCCCAGCACCTTGTCCCCATGTTGATAGGGAGAAGGGCCTCATCCCCACAACCCTTGCCGGTGGTTGTGGGGGTCTGTGGGCGGGGGGCTTATTGGAATCTGGAAGCCCCCTTTAATAAGGGGCCCCCAGATCCCGACTCCCCCTATGTGAATAGGTATGGGGTACATAGTACCCCTACCCATTCACCAAAAAAGTAGTAAAGTGTTAAAAAAAACAAGAGGCAGTTTTGACAAGTTCTTTATTGTGTAAAATAGCTCTTCTTCTTTCTTCCTCCATCTTCTTCTGCCCTGGTCCTTCTTCTGGTCTTCTGCTTCTTCATTTGGTCTTCTTGCTTCCTCTCTTCGTCTTCAATATTTGATTTTTGGGGGGACCCCACGCCATTTTTTTAGTCCATACCTGAAGGGCCTGGTACGGACTTTGGGGGGGACCCCTACGCATTTATTTTGACACTGGGTTTCCCCTTAAATCCATACCAGACCTGCAATACATTATAGCCACAATAATAAATGACAATCTTTCCTCTGGAAATGTAATTTTGCTCTTTTTATGTTTTAAACATCACAGAGGTGTGTCAATTTACAGGCAGACTAAGGGGACCCCCAGGCACAATATTTTTCATTTGTATTGTTTCACTTTAAGCATTATTAAAATCAGTGCTCCTGAAAAAACTTTTTTTGCATTGATGTCCCCTAGGGCAGGACCCGGGTCCCCATACACGTTCTAGGGCAATAACTTGCAAATAAGCCTTTAAAATTAGCACTTTTGATTTTTAATGTTCGAGTCCCATTGATTTTAATGGCGTTCGCATGTTTGCACACATTCTTTGCCTGTTTGCAAGTTCTGGTGCGAACTGAACCGGGGGGTGTTCGGCCCATCCCTAGTGGTGACAGTGTGTGTTACAGGTGGTTATTCTAAAATCATAATTGGCATTGCTAATTGTTGGAGATCTAACACTCTGGATCAAAGGTTAGTGGTGGTAGAGAAAGGGTTAATTGCTTGAATTAGCCCGATAACAATCGCTCTCAGGCAGCTGGCACTTAGACGGTGGTCCAGCAAACTGGAGAATCTTTGTGCTGGAAGCAGCTGAGGGTGGTATTGTTACGTTAGTAACAAGCACGGTGTGAGACCAAGGGGGCCCTCGGTCACCCGTCAGTGAGGAGGGCAGTGATCTGATACCCGCGTTCGTCACATATTGATTGGCAGTGGTGGGATAGTTTTGCCTTAAGAGCATCCAGTGCATTGTTAGGAATTAGCTCTGCATTGAAGGATTGCAATCTTTGTGGAAACAGTCCTTAGAGACAAGCTGGTGCATTTTTTGTTTTTTTTTTCTCTCCTTTCTGTTCTATCTTTTCTGCTTGCAAAATGTCTGGGGTATCAGGGTATAAGAAGATGAGCAGAGATTGCCTTGACTTCAGTGACAAAACTCATGGAGACATGATAAAGGCCCTACAGTGGTATGATATCCGAGCAGGCCAGAACTCAGGGGAACTTGAAGCTGAAGGGGTTCTCTATACTCCAGAGCCATGTGGTTCAGACTCGATGGCCTCACAGGATAGGCATACAGAAACTGACACGGGATTACCACTGAATGTCCCCTCTAGGCCACAGCAGGAGCAGTCCAGCCCCAGATTGCCTGTAACCAGCATAGACTCTCCTCAAATGCAAGAAACACTACAGTGCCTCAGCCAAAGGGATCCTGGGATGCACCTGCAGTTTCTGGAATGCCAGGCTGCGGCTGAGAGAGAGAGAGGAATGCCAGGCTGCGGCTGAGAGAGAGGAACACCAGTCTGCGGCTGAAAGGTTGCAGAATGCCAGGCTAAGAGGGAGGCTAATCGTCGGCACTAACTGGAGATGTTGAGACAGCAGCGACAGGCTCAGAACCTCGGATCTCCAGAGCACAGGGACACCACTCTGCCTGCGAGCCCAGCCGCCAATTTCCAGTCATGAAAAAGGACAGTGACATTGACGTGTATCTACTGTCGTTTGAAAAAAACTTGTCATCAGTACCATTTGCCCCCAGCACGATGGGCCCGGTACCTGATGCCAGGGCTACGAGGCAAGGCCCTGGATGCGTATGTCGAACTACCAACAGAGCAGGATGAATATTATGATGCCATAAAGACCGCGATCATTCAGAAGTATCGACTAACCCTGGAAGTGTACCAAAAAATGTTTAGGTCCCTGCAAAAAGGGCCTGGGGACTCCTATATGGATGTGATAAGCCGTTTACGTACCACCTTCCAACAGTGGACTAGGGGCCTGAAAGCCAATTCGTTTGAGGCCCTGGAAGATCTCATGATTGAAGATCAACTTTTGCACATCTGTCCTCCAGACGTCAGATAGTTTGTGTTAGAGCCCAGTTCTGCTAAAGCTGCAACAGAACTGACCGATACCTTCATCAGCACTCGGGTATCAGACCATCGCAAGGTCCAACCGAATGGCTGGAAAGGGGGAAAATTGCACGTGGCAACCCCTCCTCTGCCTGCCAACCAAGCTTCTCAGTGGTCTCAACATGCATGCAGTTCCTGGCGCCAAGCCCGCCCTGACTGACAACCGCAGGTGTTACTCCTGTGGCAAGCTTGGCCATCTTAAGACACAGTGCCCTGAGCAGAAGAAGATGACATCACCTGGCCAGCCAGCCAGCAACTCTTCTTCAGTGCTGTTCGTCCACAAGAAAGCTTGGGTAACCACCGCCAACTTGCAGCAAGTCCCTGTGAGCAATCAGATTGTCACTGGTTTCTGGGACACCAGAGCTGAAGTTACTTTGGTCTGACCAGAGGCGATAGAAAGAAGGAACATCATCCCTGGGAAGTTTTTTACCCTCACCAGAGTTGGGGGGACCCGCTCACAAGAACCCCGTGCCCATGTTTTTATTGATTGGGGTGCTGGGAGTGGAATGAGAGAGGTGGGAGTCTTGGACGAGATCCCCACAGGCGTTCTGTTGGGCACTGACTTAGGCACCCTTGTGTTGTACTATGTCTCTGCTAAGAGCACCCAGGATGCTCCCATGGAACTCTCTGGACCTACCAAGGTACTGTTTACAGATGTTGGGGTTATATCTGGGGAATCTATGGATGGACAGAGGGAGGGGGAGGGTGGAGTGGAGGCGCAGGGCTCTCATTTAGCTAAGCAAGGAGAGGAAGTTCCCCTGCATGTGCCAATATCAGATGCGTGTGTAGTTGATGATAAGAATGTCATTACTGAATGTAATAATGTTTTGTCTTTGTTGAAGGTCACCCACAATGCTGAACAGGGATAGGAGACACGGTCTCTGGCTGCAGAGCTGAGGAGTGGCCCAGATGGTCCATTTCTGTGTTCTGATCCAGAGGACTGTGCCCCCCAGCCAAGGTCAGTGTATATCACTGAAGGGCTGACTGGTGCTTGTAGTGCTACAGCACAGCTGGCATTGCTGACACACACAAGTCTTGCAGCATTCAACAGGCAAGCTGTCAGCTTCCCTGCTGAGAAAGATACACGAAAGCCTGAAAAGGAAAATGAACAGATGGGTTCAACAAGTCTGCCAACAGGGGGCCTGGAGACTGGAAGGGTTAAATCACTGCTCATTGTGTCCAGTCAACCTAAGAGGCATGGGTTGAAGGTGTCACCTGACCTGGTCTTTGAGGATACAGGTGACATCAGAATGGCCAGAGACAGTACGCCTGAAGGGAAAGAGACACTGAGGGAGTGGGCTTAGGCCATCAGTTACCAGTGCCCTTCTCCCTCCAGGTACCTGCGATGCTGGCAGTGCTTAGTGCATGTCATGCTAGGGTCATGGGAAACCCTGGGAGGGCACACCATGGTGTCCACAAGGTAGGCAGCAGGGTGTATCCTCCCCTCACCCCTGCGATCCACCTTGTGTCACAAGCAGTGCAGACAGGCAGGACAAAGGAGACTGAAGGAATACTGCAGTTAGGGGTCATTCAAGGAGCTCGGACAGCATGGACACCCCCTGTCATCTTGGTTTCTAAAAGAAGTCAGGGCTTCTGGGAGGTCTTACAATGCTGAATGACCGTCCTGCAGTTGTGGTCTCCCCATGCCCAGGAACCATGAAGTGCCAGAGCAGCTGGCAGATGCCTGCTATCTCACTATCATTGACCTGAGCAAAGGGCGTGGACCAGCCCCTCAAACACTGAAGACTAAGGCTGAGTCAGCCATCTCCCCAAGTGGCTCGCTTGCCTTGGCCACAATGCTACCTGGGGTTGAGAATGCACCACTCACCTCTCCGGAGGTCCCGACTGACTTATGGGGCAGGATGGAACCTTGGGGAGTGACCTGCTTGAGGGACCCAGAACGGATTGGCCCTGTCTGGGTGGAGCACCTGGTGCTCCTGTCAGCAGTCATGAATAACCTGGCAGGACCCACTCTGACAGCTCCCCCTAATAACGGTCAGATGGATCTGTCAGCTGTTCGGTACTGGGAGCAGCAGGGAGGAGAAAACATTCAGAGGTTAGGAAATGGGAAGTTTGAGTCTAGCATGGCCTGGCCTACTCCTCAAGCCAACATACTGGTTGTGTCATTCCTGGGTACAGCTGGCTGCAATAGGATGCGGGAGTGCCACTTAGGAGCCCAGCTGAACCTGTGACTGACCGACCAACCCGAGCAACGGACATGAGATTCTTAATGCCAGTGTGTAAGGAGGACCTTGTCCTCCTGACAAAGGTACTTGCCGGTGCACCTGAGACACGGACCCTGGAAACCCAGGAAATGCTGGAAGTCCAGTCCCGGCGTACACCGGTGCCAATACCTTTGGGTCAGGTGCAGCCCTGGGCCAGAGGGATGAGACAGAGGAGAAATATCTCATCCTCTACCTAGGCAGGAAGGCACACCCTCAGTTAACCTATGCCACTTCTGGACAGAAGTGTCTTGTGGTCAGGTGGGCAGCCTGGAAGCTGCCACGTGATCCAGATGGTTACAGCCGCCGGGTACTTACCCATCACAACTTACCCTGTGGTCCCAACAGTGTTGCTAGGGAGAACAACCCACTCCTTGAAGGGAGCCTGGTTCTCCAGCAAGGCAAATGGGCCAGTCCTCACAAAGGTAAACGCCTTAGCCAGGCACACTTGTGGTGCCACATGGCAAGTCAGCTGCAGAGGGTTGCGTCAGGAGGAGAATTGCAACCACCTCAGTGGGGAGATGTGATGATATCACACGCAGGGACACACAAACCTGACAACCATTTTGTGAGGGTCAGCCATTATGGTTCTAACTTAGAACAAACCCCTCATCCACCCTCCCAACATCTAAGGAATTTCTAGGTCTTCTACCAGGCTCCAAGGAGTCTGGGGGATGTTTTGCCAGGCCTAATCATAAACCAATAAATCAGATCCATTGAGAGACAGCACAGGAGGCCTGGATGATAAGAACCATAAACCTCCCCTCCCTTAGTCAGCAGTGACATTCCAGAGACCTCAGCCATCTCAAAAGGTAAAAAATGTACCCACATTTCATAACTCCAGATAGGAACGTGACATCTTAACCACTTCAGCCCCGGAAGGATTTAACACTTTAGGACCAGAGCACTTTTTGCGATTCGGTACTCCGTCGATTTAACTGACAATTGTGCGGTCGTGCAACGTTGTACCCAAATGAAATTTGCGTCCTTTTTTCCCACAAATAGAGCTTTCTTTTGGTGGTATTTCATCACCTCTGCGTCATTTCTGATCCCCGCTATAAACAAAAAAAGAGCAACAATTTAGCAAAAAAAAAAAAACAAACAAATTTTCTTACTTTTTGCTAAATTAAAAATCCCCAAAAAATAAAAAACTTTTTTTTCATCGGTTTTGGCCGATTTATATTCTTCCTCATATTTTTGGTAAAAAAAATTTGTAATCAGTGTTTATTGGTTGGTTTGCGCAAAAGTTTTTATTTTTTACTAGTAATGGCGGTGATCTGCGATTTTTAGCAGTACTGCGATATTGCGGCGGACATGTCAGACCATTTTGACACTTTTTTGGGACTATTGGCATTTATACAGTGATCAGTGCTATAAAAATGCGCTGATTACTGTGTAAATGCCATTGGCAGTGAAGGGGTTAACCTGGAGGGGCGCTCTAAGGGTTAACTGTGTTCCCTCACTGTGTTCTAACTGTATTGGTGCTGGGCTGACAGGGGGAGGAGAGTGATCACGGCTTCCATATACAGGAAGCCTGTGATCACAGCCCTTCCCCCTCTGTCAGAATGGAGATCCGTGTTCACTGACACGGACCTCCGTTCTTTTACTGCGGGGGGGGCCATCGTGGGTAGCCGGCGGCAATCGAGTGCACCCTACCCGCTCCCTGGCCCCCCCAGACACAGTGAGCGTGCCTCCAGCAGTGCGTGCACACTCACAATACTCTTTATCGAGGCCACCGTCCTGTGATGAGGCTGGTGGTCGGCAAGTGGTTAATAAAAGGTATATATCTGTATGCGGGAAGGCATACCAATTAAAACAAACCCAATCGTCGATGAATTCAATTGTAAGGGAGCCCCCTGATAGTTTATCCTCTTCCCAGGGTCACAGAAAGTGACAAGCCTGTCATGTTTAGGCTTATTTTGATGTACTGTACATGTGGAACATGAATGCCTTAATGGTGAATTTGCACGATAATCCCATCCCAAGATATGGTTTTTATACTGCAAATTGCATATTAGGGAATATTGTTCTTCCCCGGTCCGCCCTGGACAGCCCACGGGCCCTCCTTACCCATGTGAGTGGTCAGGGGCATACAGCCCCGCCCCTTTACACCCAGAGAAAAAGAGAATGCCAAGGACAGTTCTCAGTTCTCACCTTACCATCAAAGAACGAACATTTGAGAACCCATGGACTCTCTGATTGCAAGTAACTTTCCCCTCCCATTCTGTCTTCTTTCTTTGCTGCTGTACATTATGGGGTTGATTTACTAAAGCTTGAAAGGGCAAAATTTGGTGCAGCTCCACACAGAAACCAGCTTCAAGGTATTATTGTCAAAGCTTGATTGAACAAGCTGAGGTTAGAAGCTGATTGGCTAGCATGCACAGCTGCACTAGTTTTTGCACTCTCTAGCTCTAGTAAATCAACCCCTATGTCTCTCATTGCTTTGTAACATCATTTTTTTCTGTAACTATGTTACTGCACCAAACTTGACCTTTTCATTATTAAACTTTATTCTGAAAAGTGTTAATCTTGTCCCTAAAGCTCTTAATGCAAGCTATAGCGAACCTGTTCCTTTGGAGAGCGCTACTGTAGTTAGGATATCTCATCTGAATATCCCTGTCTGTGGTGACAGTGTGTGTCACAGGTGGTTATTCTAAACTCATAATTGGTATTGCTAATTGTTGGAGACCTAGCACTCTGGATCAAAGGTTAGTGGTGGTAGAGAAAGGGTTAATTGCTTAAATTAGCCCGGTAACAATCACTCTCAGGCGCCTGGCACTTAAATGGTGGTCCGGCAAGCTGGAGAATCTTTGTGCTGGAAGCAGCTGAGAGTGGTATTGTTACATTAGTGATCGGTCACCCGTCAGTGAGGAGGGCAGTGATCTAATACCCGCGTACGTCATAACCTCAGCAGGTTCTCTTGTGCGGTGCCCAGAGTTCTATTATACCTCTCCCCTGCCATACTTTCAGTGTCTTCAGTTGTCATGCTGTAAAATATATATATCAGCCTTTGAGAGCCAGTGATATCCAAGTCTGTACAATAAAAAAAACGGCTGCTCACAGGTGATGTTTGAAGGCCATGATACTCAGACTGCACAGTAATTGAGGTGCACACCCTGCCACTGCTGCAGCCTCTCATGTATACAAATAATTGGATGGCTGCTCACTCAAAACTGCTTTATTGTAGAACAAAGTCCATAAAAACAACCACAACTGATCAGGCAGGGGACGGAAAAGACAGGTAGACACGTTTCACATGGAAGATTATGCTTTCTCTATACCACATAGAGTCGCAGTCCACACATCGTATATATATATGGTATCATTGAGAACAAAACATGTGTGTATAATCAATCACCTGCAAGACACCGGAGCTCCACCCGTGTGTGACAGGACATATTCCAGTTTACATATATATAATTTAAAAGTCCTCACACAAAGGTTGAACTCATGGTATAGTAGTTAACTCAAAAACATGTATATAATAACAAAAAAATTGTATAAAAACATTTATACATACTTATAGAGGGTCCATGCACGGAAATATACCCATGTTCATGGATGGAACAACAGAGAACAGAGTATCCTGAAATGACCCCAAAACTATCTTGCATATTATATAACTGGTTACTGACAGATATATCAAACCATCAAAAACAGGAGGGAAAAAGACCAGAAAACCAAAGTATTGAACCAAAATATTACCACCCGGGATCCAATCTGATTCATGAAGCGACAAAAAACAAAGCATCCTCAAATGATCCCAAAACTATCTTGTATATTTAGGCTGGTTACTGACAAATAAATCGAGCCATCAAAAACAGATGGGAGAAAGACAAGAAAACCAAAGCATTAAGCCAAAGTATTACCAATCGGATTTATCCAATCCTGATTTATCCAAAATCTTCTCTATAGCCTCTAAAACACAACACCAATTTTGCAAAACATTTTAATGAGGCTCATAATGGGGATGCGTCTTTAATACAGATTCAGGCTATAAAGAAGACTTTGACACACCCAGGAGGGGAAGTGACCATTTCGGTGTTCTGTGCAAATGTGAAGTCTTTTGGATATTCACTTTGCAGACCAGAATTCCAAACGGATTGCATTTTGAGTGGGATTTGAGATACTTTTATATTTGAAAGATAAATCAGATTGGGCTTCCAGATTCCGATAAGCCTCCTGCCTGCAGACGCTGACAACCACAGGGTTGTCAGATAGAGGCCCTTATCCCCATCAACATGGGACAAGTTGCTTTTGGGTAGGGGGGGCAGAGCCCCCCCACCACAAAGCGCCCACCCCCTATGTTGAGGGCATGTGGCCTGGTATGGTTCAGAAGGGGACGCTCGCTAATCTCCCCCCCTTCCATGACCTGCCAGGCTGCATGCCCGAATAAGGGTCTGATATAGACTTTGGGGGGGCCCACACCTTTTTTCTTTAAATTTTGGCATGGGGTTCCCCTTAAAATCCATACCAGATCCAAACAGCCTAGTATGGACTGGGGGAACTCCACGGCACTTAAAAAAAATATATATTGCTTGCCGGGCAATTGCTGACATTGTTTTCTTTACATTCATCTGTCAGTGGGGAAGCTGGCTGACAGATGATGACTGGTTGTTAATGATGCGGGCAACTGGCTTCCCAACCTGCTGCTTAACAACCAACTATTTCTTCACACAGAATTTGAATCGGTCGATCATTTTTCGACTGATCCTAATTCTAATTGTTAGAAAAAGGATAAATTAAACTAATTTGAACAGAATTTAAGGAAATTCGTTACTATTCGTTACCATTTCCAAATTTGTATTTGGACCAAAATGAATTGCACATGTCTAAAGTGCACCAGCACTGTAGATTAGGAAATTAGTTGTGTGGCATTACTTAGTTCTGCTAGAAACCAGGATGCATATGTTTTTTCATGAATCCCACTCAGCTGACTATCTAAGTGTGCGTGTGTGTGTTTATTTTAAACTATGTTATCCATAAGGGTCTATGGAATGTCCAGAAGATGGAGTTTAATACCTGCCAATAGTTAACTGTCGCATACAAAGATAAAGGTGCATCATAAAGACATGCATAATAGATCACAGTTCCATTGCATGCTTCCAAAACTTTCTTTATTAAGAGCACATTTTATATTCTGCTAATTTAAACTGTGCTTTGCAGAAACACAGGATAATACTGCAAACCACAAATGAATCACTTGCTTACAATTGTCTATTAGATACGGCATCTATTCACAAATAAGCATGCTTGTTGAGTTTTGAATGTTCTCAATATGAATTTGATTAATTTGATTAATAAATGATCACAGGATATCAGGATAAAATAATATTGCAGGAACTAATCATTGTAAACTTGGGTTTAGTCTGTCAAGAGGGCACTTTACAATGCTCCCTGCAAGTTCCTCAAATGCTGTATTCTAAAGATACACTATATATTGTACCATACAGTTGGGCTGGTCTAAAAGGAATAATGGAGGAAGAATTCAACAAGAGCTCTGTATTTTACATGCACCTGGGTTACTACTACAATTTAGTGCCTGTGGCAATTTGTGTTTAGAGACTATATTTTACTGCAACCATGTGATAAATTAAAGAAGGTCCCAGTTTATTCTTTAGGGTTATTAAATACTTGACCACAAGAAGGTTTTACCCCCTTCCTGACCATAACTGACAATTGCTCAGTCATACAACACTGTATGCAAATGAAATTTCCTGCTTCAATCATCTTTATTGAATTTTCATTAATACAAACAATATTAACCACTTACCGACTGCTCTATAGACGAATGCTGGCTACAGCACAGTCGTCCAGTTCTGGGAGGCCATCGCTGCTGGGCCAGGAGGTGAACTCTGTAATCACAGTGTCTTCTGGACACTGTTACTCACAGATTGAGGTAAAGATATAGTCAGCGGTTCTTTACCACATGATCAGCTGTGTCCAATCACAGCTGATCACAAAGGTAAACAGAAGCCTGTTATCAGCACTCCTTTCCTCATGCTGACAGCATGAAGAGAGGAGAAAAGAGCCGATAACCTGCTTGTGTAAAAGGGACATGTACACTGATAATCAGGGCACTGATTATCAGTGTCCTGATTATCAGTGCAGTTCCAACAGTGCCCACTATTGCTGCCAATCTGTGCCCACCAGTGCTGCCAATCAGTGCCCATCAGTGCCTCCTCATCAGTGTCACCCCTAAGTGCTGCCTACCAGTGCCATCAGTGCCGCCTATCAGTGCCTATCAGTGTCGCCTATCAGTGCTGCCCATCAATGCCCATCAGTGCTGCCTCATCAGTACCACCTCATCAGTGCAGCCTATCACCATCACCCAAACACACTGGTCCTTACCGAATAGACCGGACCCCCATTACAGAGGTCAGATCGGCATGATGTCACTGGTCAGGTTCCCGATGGTCACCGATCCCCTTCACATCACACACTTCCCCGTCTACTTCCTCGGACTCAGATAGCCCTGGTGGTCTAAGTGGAAATGCTCCAGACCACGATTACTGCCTCCGTCGATGTCCTGGGTCACAACTCTCAGCGCCCTACACTCTTCTGGCTCATCACCCAGTTATCAGCCGGTATGAAATAAAACCAGATATGGTGTAGTATGTCAAACTAAAAAATATTTATTATAACAAAGATTGCACTCACGTATCAAAACGAACACAGCTCACAGTGAAACATTTCAGGGAATGTTTCCAACCACCAAGATGGCCTCCGCGTACCGCTGGGCAATGACGTCACACGTCTAAACTCCTCCCAACATGTTTCATCATAGGCTGACTTTTTCAAGGGTGTGGTCAGTGGCAAACAGTCGGATATACATATACCAGAGGGCAGGCGGCTATTGGTGAAGTAGATCGGTGACTGGTGTGGGAACTTTTTCAGTCGGATACTACTTTGTACAACCCTCCTCAAATCTGCACACTGCAGTAACGGGTCGCCATGCGCCTCCGGTAGAACCACCAACCTTTGTAAGGGACTTTACAAAGTGACACTCGACACAAGCAAAACTATGCACTCACGTTAGAAACAATATTATTTATAAAAAATCAAACTGTATGATGTGGTATAGACCAAAATAAAGTATGGCCGACTATTGACCCACTACTCGGTCTTCTCACATCCCGCGACTCTCAACACTGGGTCCTGTAGCTGCCTCCGTCATTAG
>BLSH010201598.1:643800-677245 GCA_018402905.1 Glandirana rugosa
ACTTGCCCTAGTTTGAAGATGATTTTAGAACAGTTATATGGCTTCTACCGTTAATTAATACTTTTCAGACACAGTTTGAAGATGAACCACATTCATCTCCATTTTTGCATTTTTTATGTTTTTATTTTTTTAAAAATATTTAAAGTTATTTCCCTGTCCCCATTTTTTTGTAGGGCGCTTGCCCTACCCTTACCCCCATTTTACTTCCTTTTGCAGCCCTCTGGGGCTTTCCAGGACTTTCCTACAGCCATTTTTGTGCCTAAAAGTTCGGGTCCCCATTGATTTCAATGGGGTTCGTTGTCCGTGCGATCGTTCGGGTTCCGTCCGGACCCGGACCCGGACTTTGTCCCGAAGTTCGGACGGACCAGCAGAACCCGAACTTCCAGGTGTTCGCTCAACTCTACTTATATTTAGTTATTTGTTTCTTTGATAATTGAATTATTATCATAAAGTCGTCACAAAGACATTAATTAAATATTGTGGTTTGAGCAATGGTTTTCCTTTATTTTTTATGGAATAAACCAGTTTGATGAGATCTGTTTCCCAGACCTGTTCTCAAGTCCCACCAATGATTCATGTTTTGTGAATATCCATATAGCTAAAAACCATAACTAAGACACTAAACACTCCACCTATGCCTATTTAGGGTAAACATCATGCCATATTTTGTGAGACTTGAGGACAGGTTTGGGAAACACTGCATTGGTTGTGATTTGGAGTTGAAATTGTTTTATATTTTTAAAATCCAATTCCAGAAATTAAAAAAAAAAATACTACCCTTGCAGTGGGTCTTTTATTGCCCCTAACTCTAGGAATAGAGCAATAAGGTGAAATACATGCTAAATTCTTGCTCTAGAAGGCTCCCTCTATCTGTGTGACCAGTCCCCTGTAGCCACACAATATTATCAAGCACAATGTATGACCAATAAAAGGGAAGAAGTGTTCCGTGGAGTGGATATTAAAATATTAATATTAATCTTTGAGCTGCAGCCTCCACCTCAAAGCTACTCCTAAGAAAAGGGTTAGTTTGGATAATATGGTCAGATTATGATGGATATGGTGCTGCTTAGTACATGTGTATATTTAATTTGGTTTACTAAACAGTATTGGATGGGTATAGATGTTTATAGCATGAAATCTTCCTATAAACTTTCTAGCATGATGAGGAGCGAATGTAAAAAAATATATAGTATACAATGTGTATATTTGAGGTAGGCAAAGGTGTGGTATAAGAATAAAAGTAAATATATATATGTTGCTAAAGCATGTGATCAATACAACTCAATAGGTGATGAATTATTGTGAATAAAGTGCATATTTTCGATCTATAAATTTATGCAAAAAATCTGTGCAAAAAATATTTTTAAAATGTCCTGTTCAGGTGATCGATATAAACTTAATTTAAAACAGATAGACTAAGAAAATTCATACAAGAAGTTAAAAGTATGTATCACACTGAACATATTAGTGTAACAAACATAAATTCCAATAAAAGTGACTAGTGCTTATATATTGTGCTGAAGAGATGATAAAAGTCCTTAATTAATATGCTGGCCAAGAACAAACACCACGTGGTCATATGTTGAACTGCACACCGATATTGACTTCTGTGAAGGTGATTCACACTGTGCATTCCCTGTATGACAAACCACTCACCAGAGGACGCTCCCCCGAAGGGGTGTTTCACATTTGAGAGTGGTTCTGAATCACTGGACTGGATAGTATTGTCCCCGCAGTAATCACATATCAAAAATGGAGAAGGCAGAATCTTGAAAAGTTTATAGGAAGATTTCATGCTATAAACATCTACACCCATCCAATACTGTTTAGTAAACTGAATTAAATATACACATGTACTAAGCAGCGCCATATCCATCATAATCTGACCAATGTATGACCAATAGCCCTGCACTGTGTCTGAGGGTGGCAACGAACCATTCACAAACCTGAGTGTAGGAGAATTCCGGAGCCTGACAGAGTGAGGAGTAAGGTATTACACCTAATGTTCATACCCTAGAGATAACAGACAATTAGCCCTTGCAGGGAAAGGGGGCCCACTGCAAGGATAGTTTTTTTTTTTTTTCAGAGTTGCACTTTATGGGCTTATTTACACAAGCTTTAGCCCTCTGAAGCGTGATCCATGGTGCAAACAGGGCGTTTAAATACTGCTAAGGAGGCATTATATCACCTCCTCACAACTGGTTGTGGGATAGTTGTGGCACATCTCCATTCAGATGAGTGAGTCATGTTCGATGAGCTATAATGCCCACCAAGTGCAACATTTTTGTCCTGTCATGATGCAAAGCATTGTGGACTGTATATGCCCCTGTCCATTGCCTTTGTAACTTCAGGGGGAGCAGTTGTGGGGTAAAAATGTGTTTATACTGCCCACCCCAACCAAAAGGGTAATCAAAGCCTTAGTTTTACCATGAATTAGGCATCACTGTCAGTGGACAACAGTTATGTAGCAAAATAAAACTATTTTATCCTGCTTAAATGCATGTTTTTATAACACTGAAATACTGTCCCTGAGAGAGTAAATTAAACCAAAATTCTAACTCAAAAACATGAGGTCTTCTGATAAATGTATAAATCTTATTAAAACAAATAATCAAAATATGAAACATAAATCAGGTAGAAATGTGGGTCAAATACTACTGTTAAAAAAAAAATATTCCAAAATGAAGTAAACATGTGTTGTCTGCCTTTTAGCACGCACAAAAAAAACTATTTGTGGTCACTCCTTAATGATATCAGCCATATACAGTATCTCACAAAAGTGAGTACACCCCTCACATTTTTGTAAATATTTTATTATATCTTTTCATGTGACAACACTGAACAAATTACACTTTGCTACAATGTAAAGTAGTAAGTGTACAGCTTGTATTACAGTGTAAATTAGCTGTCCCCTCAAAATAGATCAACACACAGCCATTAATGTCTAAACCGCTGGCAACAAAAGTGAGTACACCCATAAGTGAAAATGTCCAAATCGGGCCCAAAGTGTCAATATTTTGTGAGGCCACTATTATTTTCCAGCACTGCCTTAACCCTCTTGGGCAGGAAGTTCACCAGAGCCTCACAGGTTGCCACTGGAGTCCTCTTTCACTCCTCCATGATGACATCATGGAGCTGGTGGATGTTAGAGACCTTGCGCTCCTCCACCTTCCGTTTGAGGATGTCCCACAGATGCTCAATAGAGTTTAGTTCTGAAGACATGGTTGGCTAGTCCATCACTTTTACCCTCACATTCTTTAACAAGGCAGTGGTTGTCTTGGATGTGTGTATGGGGTCGTTGTCATGTTGGAATACTGCCCTGCAGCCCAGTCTCTGATGGGAGGGGATCATGCTCTGTTTCAGTATGTCACAGTACATGTTGGCATTCATGGTTCCCTCAATGAAATGTAGCTCCCCAGTGCTGGCAGCACTCATGCAGCCCAGACCATGACACTCCCAGCACCATGCTTGACTGTAGGCAAGACACACTTGTTTTGTAGTCCTCACCTGGTTGCCGCCACACACACTTGACACTAGCTGAGCCAAATAAGTTTATCTTGGCCTCACCAGAGCACAGGACATGGTTCAAGTAAACCATGTCCTTAGTCTGCTTGTCTCCAGCAAACTTTTTAAGTGCTTTCTTGTGCATCATCTTTAGAAGAGGGTTCCTTCTGGAACGACAGCCATGCAGACCAATATGATGCAGTGTGCGGGATGTAGACTGAGCACTGACAGGCTGACCCCTTCAACCTCTGCAGCAATGCTGGCAGCACTCATATGTCTGTTTCCCAAAGACAAACTCTGGATATGATTCTGAGCATGTGCGCTCAACTTCTTTGGTCGACTATGGCGAGGCCTGTTCTGAGTGGAACCTGTCCTGTTAAACAACTGTATGGTCTTGGCCACCGTGCTGGTGCTCAGTTTCAGGGTCTTAGCAATCTTCTTGTAGCCTAGGCCATCTTTTTGTAGAGGAACAATTCTTTTTTTCAAATCCTCAGAGAGTTCTTTACCATGAGGTGCCATATTGAACTTCCAGCGACCAGTATGAGAGAGTGAGGGTGATAACACCAAATTCAACATACCTGCTCCCCATTCACACCTGAGATCATGCAACACTAATGAGTTACATGACACCGGGGAGGGGAAATGGCTAATTAGGCCCAATAAGGACATTTTCATTTAGGGGTGTACTAATGGCTGGGTGTTAAGCTATTTTGAGGGGACAACAAATTTACACTGTTATAAAAGCTGTACACTCACTACTTTACATTGTAGCAAAGTGTCATTTCTTCAGTGTTGTCACATGAAAAGATAGAATAAAATATTTACAAAAATTTGAGGGGTGTTCTCACTTTTGTGAGATACCATATGTGCATCCAAGCATAATGTCTTATATTCCCATTACTGGCAGGCTTTAAATGTCCAACAGGGTCCTCTCATGTCATATTACCAGGTTAGTACCAGGGTACACCTATCTCTTCCACAGCACATCCCATAAATGGTGCTGAAATGAATGGGGAATTGCCATATGTGCAAATTGCCTGTCCTCTTAGGAGACAAACATGTTACTACACCTTACCCAGAGTACCAGTATAGTTTTGCTTTGGAACCCTTACCCATTTACAATCATGTATGTAAATGTATAAGAAGAAATAAATCTTGTATTTAACAAAAAGAAAAAAAAAAATCTCTCCTCCTAACCATTCACCAGTTTACTGCTGTATGTGTCTTACCGCAAACTGAAAATTGCTGAATTCTCCAGGGGACCAAGCACATGTAGCATTTTGCCCTGTTCCTATCTGTGTTGTGGTACCTGAGCTAACATGGTCCACAGCACAGCTCCGTTCCCTTACCACTCTTGAACCACACTGGTCAGAAGAAGAAAAAAACATAATTGGTTCTGTGTGACAGTGCACACAGAGGAGATGGAGCATGATAGACAGCACACACTGTGGAGAGAGGGTGGTGACAGTGTTTGTCTCTGGCAGCACTCATGAATAGCTCATCTTCCAGCCCTGTGCTTCACTTCCTTCACAAAAACACAAACTGACAGCTAGCACTCTAGTATCCCCTCCCAGAATAACAGGTGGGGTCTGGTCTCAGTTGTCCACCCTCCTATGTACAAGGTAGAGGTGAACAGGGTGATAAGATGGCAAATCTGCAGATGTTGTTAGAGAAGGAGCTACTGGCCTGAAAGTGGTCTGTTCTTAAGAGTGCTACTAAAATCCCACCCAAGTGGCTGAGTAACACCCCAGCAGCTGCATATAAGCACAAAATGTACAAAATGTCTCATTTGAAAATATTTCCAGAGGTTAATTGATGTTTCAGGCCATTGTCGTTTTAATGTGTCTAGGGGTAAAATATTTCCATTAGAGTTTACGTGTAGGATTCGAATATCGGACCCATTGGGCAAATTTCTGAGGACGTGTTTGTCTAGTCCTGGAGGAAATTCTGGGTTGCTAAGAATTGGGGTCATGGGGCTTGGAGTGCATGATATGCCCGTTGCTTTAGAGGATCTTTTAAGACAGTCTAGTGTAGGGCCTATGAGCGGATGTTCTTTGAGGGTGACAGGAATGTATTTTGTATGAATCCAAAGTACAGCTTGTAGGGGAGTATCGGAGACTGCTTTTTCTAGTGTAACCCAGTCTTGGATTTTGTCATGTACATTCCAATCAACTATTCGTTGTAGTTGACAAGCCCAGTAGTAGAGTTTTAAGTCTGGGACACCCTTGGTTTTGGGGGCGGTGAGTTGCCAATGGTTAATTCTCAGTCTTTTTTTGTGCCAGAGGAATTGGGAAGACATTTTTTTGAGGTTGTGGAAGAACGAAGGGGGAATTGCTATTGGGACTGTTTGGTATATGTATAAAATGTGTGGGAGTATGTTCATTTTAATAATGGCTGCTCTTCCAAACCACGAGAAGTGTGGTTTGCTCCCCCTTTTAAGATCTTCTCTGATGTTGTGGAGGATAGGGAGGTAGTTTTTATTGAAAAGGTTAGAGGTTTGATTCGTTAGGTAGATGCCTAGATATTTAATGGCGGAGGTTTGCCGAGTAAAGGGGAAGTTGTTCTTACATGCTTTCAATTGATTTGGGGGCAAGGATATTTTGAGGGCTTCCGACTTTGGAATGTTTATTTTTAGGTTGGCGAAGCAATGGAATGCGCTGAAATCCTTTAGGATGTTTGGAATTGAAGTTAAGAGGTTTGTTAGAAACATGAGTATATCGTCCGTGAATGCGGCTAGTTTGTACTCTTTGTTGGCGATATCGATTCCTTTTATGGAATTGTTAACTCTGATTCGTCTGAGAAATGGTTCCAGTGTCAATATGAAGAGGATGGGGGGAGAGGGGGCACCCTTGGCGAGTTCCGTTCCTGATTGGGAAGGCGTTCAATAGGAGGCCATTGACCCTTACCTTTGCTGATGGGCTAGAATATAGGGACATGATGAATGAGATTAATCTGGGGCCAAGCCCAAGTGCCATAAGGGTTGCTTTCCGGTAGTCTCAAGCCAACCTATCAAATGCCTTCTCTGCATCAAGTGACAAAAGGAATCCCGGAAGTTTGTTTTTAGCTAGCCCTGATTGTATGTTGATTGCTTTCACTGTGTTGTCTCTGGCTTCACACCCCGGGACAAATCCTACTTGGTCTTTGTGTATTAGGCTTGTAATGAATGGGAGGATTCTATTTGCTAGGATTTTCGCAAAGAGTTTCAAGTCGGTGTTTAGTAGGGAAATAGGGAGATAACTTGCTGTTTGATTTGGGTCTTTATCTGGTTTGGGGATAATGGTGATGTGGGCTTCTAATAGGTTATGTGGATGGCAATCCTTTTTCGCTAAATGGTTGAAGGCTCATAGAAACGGTTGAATCAGTAAGTCTTGGAATGATTTATAGTAGACTGCTGAGAAGCCATCTGGGCCTGGGCTTTTGCCCGTTTTGGTTTGTTTGAGTGCTAGTTTGACTTCCTCCTCAGTAAGAGGGCCATCAATAGCTTTAGCTTGTTGTTGAGATATTGGGTTGGGAGCATAGTTTTTAAGAAACGTATTTATTATGTTTTGTCTAGTCTCTTTTAGGTCAGGGGGTTTAGGTTCCGGTGGAAGGTTATACAGGCCTGAGTAGTATTCCACGAATTGTTGGGCAATCTCTTCATTGGTGATGACGTTTTTCCCCTCGGGAGTATTTATTGAATGGATAGATGAATTTGTTCTTTTTTCCTGTATGGCTCTGGCAAGATATTTTCCATTCTTGTTGCTATGCTCATAGAAGAGTTTCTGTGTTAAAATGTATTTCCTTTTTATTTTGTGGCCTAATTCTTCTGAGAGGAGAGCACAAGTCTGGGATAGTTCCAAGAGGGTGGTGTTGGCCCTAGTTCTTTTATGTGTTTGTTCCAGAGTTTGGATTTTATTCATAAGGGAGTGTACTTTGGCTTGTTTAGTACGTTTAAGAGCTGTGGCTTGGGATATTAGGAGTCCTCTTATTACGCATTTATGTGCTTCCCATTGTGTAATGGGGTTAGTTTCGGGGGTATTGTTACTTACGAAGTAATCGCTGATCGCTTTTTGCATTGTGGTATGTTTTCTAGGGAGGTGAGCAGGGAGGTGTCAAGACGCCAGGTTTTTGTGGTATGTTGTTTTTCAGGGAATGTGAGAGATATGGAGATTGGGTGGTGATCTGAGAGGGACATTGCTTCAATGGTGGCTTTGGAGAGTAAGTATAGATCTTTTTGTGTTATACAGAAGTAATCTAATCTTGAATAACGATTGTGCGGCACAGAATAGAAAGTAAAGTCTCTTTCGGTTGGGTGTAGGGCTCTCCAAGCGTCATGTAAAGAGGCAGTTTGTAGTTGTTTTTTAATTTTGCGGAGCGCACGGAAAAGTAGAGATGAGGAACCTGATGAGGTGTCTTCTAGTGGGTTTAGAGCCACATTGAAGTCACCTCCTAGAATGAGGATGGTTTTTTGGAAGGCTATTAGTTCTGTAATGGTTTCTCTAAAGAAAGTTATTCGTGCTTTATTCGGGCTGTAGATATTAGCAATCGTGATAGGTTTGCCATATATTGTGCCTTTGATAAAAAAGAAGCGCCCCCCCTATCATTAAGGGAGTCCGTTACCTCCAAGGGAACATTCTTAGATAGAAGGATTGATACGCCTTTTGTTTTTGCCAAGTCGTTAGTTGCATGATAGACTGTTGGGAAATCTTTGTTGGTAAGTTTGGGAATGTTATTTGTACAGAAATGGGTTTCTTGGAGTAGGAGTATGTCAGTTTTAAGGTGTTTCATGTGAGACAGTAATTTGCTTCTTTTTTCTGGGATATTAAGACCTTTGGAGTTGAGAGATATTAATTTGATTTGGGCCATTTTGTGGTCGCGTGAGTAGAGAGGGTGGGGTTTATTCTGAAGGAGGGACGGGCAAGCAGTGAGGGGACAAAGGGGGAAGGGGTAGGTAAATCTCTTCCTTAAGGGTTGGGAAGATACCGACTACTGATTGGAGACCTGCTCCTCAGTAAGTTTCTGTCTCTGTCGGGGTGGTACAGTCACGGCGGTGTCCGCAACTGAGTGGGGGAAGAGGCTGAAAGGAAGACGGCAGAGTATAGCTCAAACTTTCTGTTTAGACGTAAAAGAATAAGGGGTGATGTATGCAGTTTGCATCATCACGGTCCATCTCATACTATGATTTTATGTTTCATAATAGGAACTGTTGGGGGCAACAGGTTTGTATAGGAGTAATGTTTTAAGAGGGTCTGGGCCCTGTGAAAGAAAATGTGGCATGATAGTGTTGTGTGGTGGACTTTTGGGGGGTGAGAGGATGTATCAAGTCACCATGTAATGTTTAGGGTGTGATCCCTATAGAGTGTTGACCACCCTAACAGTATAATAACAACTCAATGCACGTAAGGTAACTTGCATAAACAATAAGACTTTAGCATTTTTTCAGGTTGAAATATGTCACAACACAATTGAACGATAACCTGCGGATATAGTACAACCTTGCTGGCCTCTATCGAAGAGTAGTATGGGTTTTGTGTTGGGATAGTGATAAAGGGCAGCGCTAGAAGATCAAGATAAAATTGGGGTTTGTGAAACATATTGAGGCACATTTTAAGCAGACGTTTACGTGAGGAGCCTGTGTAAAATTAATGAGGGAGGCTACATTAGTAAAGTGAGTGTGATGACGAAGCCGGCAAGAGACTTGGTCCGCATCTAGATATATAAAATTGTAAACAGTAAATTTATTTTTGCGACTAAAACCCTAGGAAGCTATCTCTCCTGATAGCGACTATGTTAAAGATGAGAACCTAGGCCTGCATTGGAGACCTGGATCTGTCAATGTCTAAGTGCCCACATTCATCATTGCAAGGCCTCAACTTTTAGATCATATATACGTTCACTCCTCTTGGGAATACTTACGGTGGGTGTGGGCACTTTTTATACTGAAGTCCAGAGTCTTTTAACTAAAGCAAAACGTCTAGGAACTTAAGGTGCAACTAATCGGTTATGCAAGTAGATAATAACAAACATTAGCGTACGATAGATCCCTTCTCAGAAATTATGACATTTTAAAAGATTCGATTAGAAAGGTTCCATCTCTAAATCGCAACAAGGGGGAGGCAAGGGACCAATTAACTTTGATATCTTTTTTAGATTTAGATTTTCAGAGAAGTGTCTGTCCACGCAAGTAAACAAGACTTAATTATTATGTTAATCTTTAAACTTTGGGCAAGATGTTATAGTCGAAGGTAGACAGATCATCTCCGGAATATGTCTTTAGCAGCAGCGAAGAGTTTACTGACAAGGCAAAAGAAGACCTCCTGTGCTGTTATGTCTGAAAATAGTAGAAGACAGTATATCCGGTATACCTGTTATGTCGTACTCTATTAATTTAACTTGGGTAAAGCCGGAGAAGAAGAGAAGACTGCACTATGTTTAGGTTCGAGTAGGGCAGACTATTTTAGTGAAGGTGAGTAGGGACTGTAAAATAAATTTAGTCTCACAATATGAGAGTGGTGTGTATACACACAATCTTCAGTGTGGAAGCTGAGAATACCCTTGGAATTTAACTTCTTATGGTGGGTCTGGGTGGACCACTTGGGATTTTCTAGATGATGTCTCAGTCTTTCCTGGGTTTGCGGTGTGCTGGTAAAGAAGGGAGGCTCCCCTCCCCTGGAGAATGTTTGCTGGAGGGGGAGAGAACCTGGAGGATAGTCTGCCTCGCCTATGTGTTGAAAGTTCGCCCAGATGTTGCATATCCATAGGTTCTTCTGCTTGGTGGCTCTTTGGGCGAAGGTCGGCATACCACTCAGGAAGGTCTACCAGTGGAATGAGTAGTTTTTCGCAGAAGAAAGGTAGATCTTCAGGTACTTTTAGGAGTGTTGGTCGATTCGGGGGACCAGCAAAATGGGAATTTCCACCTGTATGGAATGTTATTTTCCCTTAGGAGGTCTAGGAGGGGGCGTAAGTCTTTGCGTTGTTGAAGTGTTATTTGTGATAGGTCTTGGAAGAGTTTGATTTTCGTGGCCTTGGTAGATTATGTGTCTTCTCGCTCTAGCCCTGCGGAGGATGTCCTCTTTTAGTTGAAAATTTACTAAGTTACAAATAACATATCTGGGGGGCTCATTCTCTCTTCCTCTGGGTCTTAGTGCCCTGTGAAATCTTTCAAGTTCAATCGACATTTCAGGGGGTCTGCCCAGCATATCGTTAAAGATGGCTAGGAGAGTGGCTCGCAGATTGTCTGGTTCAAAGGATTCAGGTAGGTTTCTGACTCTGATGTTGTGTCTGCGTCCTCTGTTTTCTAAATCTTCCAGATGGCACCTCATATCTCTTAGTTGCAGAGTGTGTGAGTCTAGGGTGCATTTTGAAGTGTGAAGTTCTGCGTCATGACGCGTGGTGATATCTTCAAGATCCTCTACTCTGTTCAGTATTTTTTGGAAGTCGTGTCTGAGGTCTGCGATAGTTACCGTTAGGGCATTTTTGATATCAGCTGCTACTGTATGTAAGTTGTTCAGGCTCAAGGAATGATGTGCCTGTTCCATGGGTATTGGAGGTGTTTTTGCTGCGTGTTGGGTTTCCTCCCCTCCTGTGCTGCAGTTATCACTTTTTGTGGCTCCACCTGAGGACCGTTGTTCCGCCATGGTGTCCCACGAATGGGATTTGAAGATCTCAGCGATTTGTTTTTGTGGCTCTGGCGGTGATTTCCTGGGAGACCGGAAGCGAGCAGGGGAATGGTCACTTTTAGATTTGCCCATTCCTTGAGGCATATCAGCCCCCTTGTGTTAAGAGATGGACCGTAATGTGCAGCCTACATAGGCCTAAGCGGCCATATTCAATAGTTCCTGGACCACTAATTTGATTTATTTGGTGTAGATGAGCTGTGGTAAGACCTCTTGCGTCTTGGGATTCTTGTTTCTGGGTGTTCCCTAGTGCCTAGAGTGTGTGGTAGGGTGCTATATCCACTTCGGCCACAAGATGGCGGTCTGTGTGAAAACCCCGACTAGGCCGCAGTTGAAGCCGCAGCCTAAATTAGCTGATGTGGTCCGGATCGGGTGCGCCGGCCTATCGCAAAGTGGGCCGAAAATCCAGTGGGGGTAGAGGGGGTGGATGGTGAGCAGCCCCACGTTTTGGGGGTGAAAAGTTATTTTGTAAGTGTCCTAAGGAGCCGGAAAGTGCCGGTCTTGTGCTCGTGAGAAGGCCGCTCTGGCGACTTGGATTGCTGGGGCTAGGGGCACCTTTTAGAGGGACTTTTCCACAGTGATGATGCTGGGGTGCTGGAGTATCCCCCCCCCCAGGCGGTGTAGTGTCTCACCCGTCCTCTGTTGCGCCGGATGGTCCTGGATGAGGTGAGGGAGAGACGGAGCTCTAGGAAAAAGCGTCCTCCATTCTTCACAGTCAGGCCACGCCCCCCCAGGTATGTTAAATTTGGTGTTATCGATCTCACTCTCTCATGCCGGTCACTGGAAGTTCAACATGGCACCTCATGGCAGAGAACTCTCTGAGGATCTGTTGCAATCTGGAATTGTTGCTTTATATAAAGATGGCCTAGGCTATAAGAAGATTGCCAAGACCCTAAAACTGAGCTGCAGCATGCTGGCCAAGACCATACAGCGGTATAAAAGGACAGGTTCCACTCAGAACAGGCCTCGCCATGGCTGACCAAAGAAGTTGAGTGCACATGCTCAGTGTCATATCCAGAGGTTTTTTTGGGAAATAGATGTATGAGTGTTACCAGCATTACTGCAAAGGTTGAAGGGTTGGGGGGGTCGGCCTATCAGTGCTCAGACCATACGCTGCACACTCCATCAAATTGCTCTGCATGGCTGTCATCCCAGAAGGAAGCCTCTTCGAAAGATGTTGCACAAGAAAGTCCACAAACAGTTTGCTGAAGACAAGTAGACTAAGGACATGGATTACTGGAACCATGTCCTCTGCTCTGATGAGACCAATATAAACTTATTTGGTTCAGATGGTGTAAAGCATGTGTGACAGCAATCAGGGGAGAAGTAAAAAGACAAGTGTGTCTTGCCTACAGTCAAGCATGGTGGTGGGAGTGTCATGGTCTATGGCTGCATGAGTGCTGACAGCACTGGGGAGCGACAGTTCATTAAGGGAACCATGAATGCCAACATGTACTCTGACATATTGAAGCAGAGCATGATCCGCTCCCTTCGGAGACTGGGCAGCAGGGCATTATTCCAACATTTTAACAATCTCCAAGACAACCACTGCCTTGCTAAAGAAGCTAAGGGTATAGGTGAGGGACTGGACAAGCATGTCTCCAGACCTAAATCCTATTGAGCATCTGTGGGGCATCCTCAAATGGAAGATGAAGGAGCGCAAGGTCTCTAACATCCACCAGCTCCGAGATATCGTCATGGAGGAGTGGAAAAGGACTCTGGTGGCAAGCTGTGAAGCTCTGATGAACTCCATGCCCAAGAGGGTTAAGGCAGTGCTGGAAAATAATGGTGGCCACACAAAATATTGATACTTTGGGCCCAGTTTGGACCTTTTCACTTAGGGGTGTACCCACTTTTGTTGCCAGCGGTTTAGACATTAATGGCTGTGTGCTGAGTTATTTTGAGGGGACAGCAAATTTACACTGTTATACATGCTGTACACTCACTAGTTTACATTGTAGCAAAGTGTTGTTTCTTCAGTGTTGTCACATGAAAAGATAGAATAAAATATTTACAGAAATGTGAGGGGTGTACTCACTTTTGTGAGATACTGTAAATATTGCATTTTATATACAACTATATAGATCAGACCAAAATGAGGGGCAAATGAGGAGGAAAGAGGCACTATAGCTGTTTCTAAAAAAAATGAAATGTCAGCAGTAGAGTTGAGCAAACCCGAACTCTAAAGTTTGGATTCGTATCGGACTTTAAGGTGTCCGTGTCCCGAACCCGGACATTTGAGAAAAAGTCCGGGTTCAGGTATTTTTTCGCGCCTGTTGAATAGCTGCAGGGCAGCCAATCAACAAGCGTTTCACTGGTTTGCCCTTAGAAGCCATCACAGCCATGCCTACTAATGGCATGGCTGTGATTGCCCAGTGCATCATGTGACCCAGTCACATAGTGCTGCATGTCACATCATCTCATGCTAGTGTAGGGAGAGGATGCTGCTGCTCCTGTGAGGGACAGATTAGCTTTAGAAAATCTGTTAAAAACAACGATTTATTGGTGGGTGGGTGGGTGGGTGCTAGAGGAGATTTTTGTTTGCTAAAGTACATTTTGTTTGCTAAGCAAAGTGCCTCATATAAAACCTAAGCAATTTTTCTGTTTGTTAGGTGGGCATTTGCAGCCATTTTTGCAAGTGCAGTGCACAAAATTAAAAAGTGCGTCTACATTGCTGGTTTAAAAAAAAAATATTCTAAATACTACATTTGCGGCCAGCGGTGCGTTTCTTGCACAAAAATAAAAAGTGCATCTACATTGCATTGCTGGTTTAAAAAAAAAAAAATATTCCTAATACTACATTTGCAGCCAGCGGTGCATTTCTTGCACAAAAATAAAAACTGCGTCTACATTACTGGTTTAAAAAAAAAATATTCTAAATACTACATTTGCGGCCAGCGATGCATTTCTTGCACAAAAATAAAAAGTGCGTCTACATTGCTGGTTTAAAAAAAAAGAATAATAAATAGAGCTACATAGTACATTTGCACCTTGCAACCTTACATTTGCAGCCAGCGGTGCATTTCTTGCACAAAATTAAAAAGTGTGTCGACATTGCTGGTTTAAAAAAAAAAAATAGTGCTACATAGTACATTTGCACCTTGCTGTGCATTTCTTGCACAAAATGAAAAAGTGCGTCGACATTGCTGGTTTAAAAAAAAAATAGTGCTACATAGTACATTTGCATCTTGCTGTGCATTTCTTGCACAAAATTAAAAAGTGTGTCTACATTGCTGGTTTAAAAAAAAGAATAATAAATAGTGCTACATAGTACATTTGCACCTTGCTGTACATTTCTTGCACAAAATTAAAAAGTGCGTCGACATTGCTGGTTTAAAAAAAAAAAAATAGTGCTACATAGTACATTTGCACCTTGCTGTGCATTTCTTGCACAAAATTAAAAAGTGTGTCTACATTGCCAGTTTAAAAAATAATATAAATTTGTGCTAAATAGTATATTTGCATCCAGAATGAGGAGAGCGTCAAATAAGGGACGTGGTCGTTGTCGTGGTGCTGCTGGTGCTGCTGGTGTTGGTGGCATTGGTGAAGCTTCTGTTGCAAGGAGAGGACATGGTCGATCTGTGCCAGCTACACGCACAAGTGAAACACCTTCCTCAGGTGCGAGTAGCTGACAAAACCTTCAACGTTATACGGTAGGCCCGAATGCCGCTCAACGAATGGTGAGGCCAGAACAAGTTACATTGTCTCCCACCCGGTCCATTGCTGAAAGCTCAGAGTTGGCACCTGAACCCCATGGCCATCTGTCTTTTACCACAGCCCCTTGTAAATCCGCCAAGTAGTCTGAGCCCCAAGTCATGCAGCAGTCTCTTTATTTTTTTATGTGATTTTAAGTTATTTCCATATCCACATTTGTTTGCAGGACGCTTGTCCTACTCTTACCCCCAGTTTGCTTTCTTTTGCAGCCCTCTAGCCCTTTCCAGGACTTTTTTAGAGACATTTTAGTGCCCAAAAGTTCGGGTCACCATTGACTACAATGGGGTTCGGGGTCAAGTTCGGGTACAAGTTCGGGGCCGAACTCAGACTTTTTCACGAAGTTCGGCCAAACCCACCGAACCCGAACATCCAGTTGTCCGCTCAAGTTTAGTCATCAGCTATAAGGAGGTTGTGGGCAGGTAGGGAGGGGTGGCAAACTTCTGCTTGGATTGCCTAGGTGATCTGAGTGAAAGTGGAAATGGGTACCTGTCAAAACTAGGTAGCCGCTGTCAGAAAAAATATGTTTTCAAAAGTGGTAGAAGAGGGGGGAGGAGAAGGAAAAGCGGAACTTCCTTTTTTAGGTGAAGTTTCACTTTAAGTCCCAACCTCCTTGCAACTGCACATACATATTACATTGGCAGGAGGGTAAAGTGTATGTCAATATACAGTATATATCTTTAATACATGCACATTTTCCCTTGGTTTATCTCTTTACAAATGCTGCAAGTGCATAAAAACACCTGTTGATCTGTAAAAAATCCAGTTTACTCTAATTTACTGTTTGCTCTGGCAACACAGTGTCTCCACTGAAATACAACACAGCATTGTCAGCTCTGCCTGGTGGACTACAGAAATCCACAAATTCTGCACCACTCTGTTTCACTATGTATGCATACATTGATTTCTTTCCCAGGAAAACAATGATGCTGTCTTGACTCCTACAGATATCCCTACACAGAAAAGGCTCTAGGGAGATCTAGTTCTGGGGACATGCCTGGGTCAATAGGAAGAATAGGAACCAAGTTTTCAGAAGCTACTCTGCAAAAATTATACAAGGCCAGTGATGATGTCCTAGGGAGTAGCAAAGTCTGTTTCCAACTACAGGAACAAGGTAAAAGAAAACAATAATCCTAAAACATGCTTTGTAGGTGGAGGAGGTAAATTTGGATAATGTTTGAACACAGTGGCAGCTGGTGTTTTTTTTTGGGGGGGGGGGGGCGGCAAACAACCACACCCCCCAATCGGCCAGTGACAATTCCCCCCGGGTCTCATGGTTGGTAATCCAGCCCCACACTTAGCCCATCTAGGTTGTTGGTGGCTGGCAACGCAGCAGCGGGTGGGCGTCTCCTCCTCCCCTGCTTCTGCCATGCATCTCCTCCCTCCTCCTCCTAGGCATCCAATAGGATCGCCTATTTTTTCAGCCAATTGAGTGATGGGTCTCAGGACCCGCTTCCTGATTAGGAGGTTTAGTGTGAGTATAGTCACAGAACTGGGTGGTCTCAGAGCAAAGTGCTCTGCACCCCACACCCACAATCTTTTGAAGCCTATTAAAGCCTCTGGCTCTAATAATGTGCTTAAAAAAGAAACAACCCCCAGTGGAATCCATGCGTCACTGTCCTGCATATAGATTAGGGGGCCAGATGCATGGATAGAGGGGGCAGCACCCGTGCTCCCCTAATGGACGGGCCGCCACTGCTTAAACATACCCTTTAAATAAAATATGTGCTACCAAACACATAAAGACTGTCATTGCTAACCTTGAAACCTGAAAATGCTGTCTCTTGCTTTAATGCTGAGCAGCTGACATGGAATAAGTATGTAGAAAGTGAAGTTGGTACGTGTTATGCATGGTTGCCAGTCATTCATCTGGGATGCTCAAAAGAAGCTAGCAGTAATGGCATTCTATGTATTGTTTAATTACCTATTTTCTTTCTCGAGAATAAGATCATTTTTTAAAATTTTATTTATATTTTATTTTTTTAATTGTACTGTAAAATTATGATTAAATATACCGAATCTGCTATCAATTAAAAATAACCTTTTGTAATCAGTTATTTTGTTAAACAGTTATAGGTAAGCTAAGTTTTGATACCTGTTACTTTTTTACAAGGAGACAAGTGCTGTCAGTAGGTGGCAGTGTAACCTTAGGATTGGAATGCATCCAATATTTCAAGTTCCTTTAATGTAATATTTTCCAGCTGTAAGCCTTTGGGCCATATTCAATTCAGAAATCCACTTCTCATTGCTTGGGATGTCTCATTAGAAGATTAACTGGTTAAAATTCAACGCTAATGTGAAAGTTTTAATTGGGAAATCCTGAGCGTGTTAAATTAATCTTAAGTACTTTTATCAGGAATTTTAGCTTCCTAGCACAGAGCTTTCTTGTTTTAAATCCATATGAAAGAAAATTCAAATTAATTAAATCCTAAAAGTATAATTTAATTTTTCAATTAGAAGATGTTTTATACAGTAAAAAATGGTAAACATTTCCAAAACATGAAAACTATCAAGAAAAAAATCTACTTGTTTATTCTTCATGAAAGAAGAAATCCAGGCAAAAGTTGTTTTTTTTCCACTATAAAGATGATGCACTGAATTAATTTATGTGTATAGAAATATCACTCTTTAAAGGCCGCACTTTTAGATTCAATGGCCACCTCTTGCTTTATTCTAAAACAAATACACCTGAAGCCTCTCCAGCACTGACAGATTTTCATTCAGCCCAAACATTTGAAGGTAACTATCCTATCATTATACATTTTTATCTCGAGAAAAAAAGCACTGCTTCCTGCTGAAAAGATAAGTAATAATCTTACTTTTACATTTTTGAACTAGACTTTTAGGTGGATATGCCGTACGAATCTCACCAGCATTTTAATGTTCATTTTCAAATAAATCACTTTGTGGAGCAATCCGTGTTGGATCACTGTTGACAGAGCAGCACAGGTGTCACTGACAGGTATCCGGGAGGTGATACTAGAATTGCCACCTCATCCCTTTAAACCCGAACACATACGAATTACACAGGTTCTGAGGCTAATTTAATGCAGATAAGGCACCAAGTGAGTTTAATTATCACCTTAATCAGCCACAGAATATGTAATTAATATGTATTCGGGTTTAAAGGGATGAGGTGGCAACCCTAGGTCATACTGCCACTAAGGATGGGCTCAAGCGTGTTTGCAAGTGCACATGCCTGAGCCCGCCAGGAAGTGAGCTCTGCACTGCACTAATCACAGGCAGGGAGACATTCCCCGATTGCTGCAGGCGCGCATTGGTGAAATGTCTCCCTGCCTGTGATTAGCGCAGTGCATGTAGGGTTGCCACATCATCCCTTTAATCCAGGACACATATGAATTACAGAAGTTCTGAGGTCAATTTAATGCAGATAAGGCACCAAGTGAATTTAATTGCCACTTTAATTAGCCACAAAACCTGTGTAATTAATGTGTGTCCCGGATTAAAGGGATAATGTGGCAACCCTAAGTGCAAGGTGCACTTGCGAACACGCCCAAACCCATCCTTAACTGCCACCTCTTTAAAGCCTGTTTTTTGGACAGCCAAATGGGCTATTTGAATGGAAATACTGCACCAAAACAGCGAACCATTCAATTGCCCCATTCCCTTAAATTTGTTGTGTTCAACAGTGGTGCTCCTCACCTAATGCAATGGGGATGGGGGGGTCATTTTTGCTATGCCACAAAGTAAAGCATAGCAGACACATGTGTACACCCCTGTCTGGCTGCCTTTACAGTTTATAGGGGGTGGTTTTGGCATGGTAAAAAAGCAGCTCAACTGTCTATTTTTACTGCCTCCCAAACCCTTAGTCTAAACTAAGCCTAAGCAATGTGAGCATAAAAGCATGAGCTCACCTCACACAGGCTAAACAATGGTGTTGTGAAAGATCTACTTTATGTACTGTTTCCCTGTTGTGTGCAGGGGTAGATATGAAACCTACCTCAGATGTTGTGTCTTACCTTGAGCCTGTGTCTTTTCCTGCTCAACATGTTTTCATGGTAGTACAATAAAAGTCCTATTAAATGTGAATGTACAGATGAATGTGCACAACAAATGACTAAAGCCTCGTACATATGATCCGATTTTCAGACGACAGAACGTCCGTTTTTTTGTTGGATGCTTGTCTCATGTCGAAAGTGAAAAGCGTATCAACAATACGAAAATTTTTGTTCGACCAAACCCAATGTCAGAAGTGATGTAATGTTTTGAATATTTTTACATCTTTTTTTCGTTTCTGAGCATGTGTAGTTTCGGTCATATGAAACAAAAATTGGACGTTGCGTTGTCGTACGACAAACATTTACTAGTCTGCACGTCCAGCTTTTGTCTGACGAACAATCAAAAGTGTCTACAAATATATAGATAAATCAGCGCAGCCTGTAAAAAACAAACAAGCAGAGTAATTGTTTTGCAGCTGGACACCAGGGAAATCACAGAACCCCTAACAATTAAACCAAGTCCATAAAAGATGCAGCGCAAACTAAAAAACTACATAATAAAACGTTCATAGAAGGGCTGAGCCCCAAATCATCACAAAGTCAGAGTCGGTACATCTCATAAATCTTCACATATAAGTGCATCATAGATTGAAAAAGTCCTCAGGGTGTGCATGCAACTAATACACAAGTGTTCTCCCTCCACCAGCTGGCACACTCCCTCACCTTGTTGTCTGACCCCAGTTTTACTAGCGGGTCACACACACATACCCGCAAGGAGTAAAAGTATGGGTAGTAGATCCTAAGAAGATGGGCCTCTACACCGAACTTGGGTTTTCCAGCCTCTCAATCCCGATCTAGGTAGGGTGTTCGGTGATTCTGGGAAGTCTTCCAGGACAGCACACCTGAGAGATGACTGGTCCCACTCCTCCAAAGACTGATGAAGAATGCCATTGCTGATTTGCTCTTTCGTTGATGGTTCAACTGCTTCTGCTCTATGGCTTTGATGACTTCCCCTGTGGGACTTTCTTGCTCAAAGTTGTATGAACACTTGTTTCTAATGCCTGTTAGATCCCATCTGTTCCCACTTCTCCTGGAAAGCTTGAGTAACCTACAGGCCAATTTGGAATGAATGGGTGTTATTCCTTGGAAGTGAGTTCTCCCTTTCCTCCCCACGAGAAAGGCTGGCCTGGCTCATTGCTTACACCTCCTACCTGCAGAATAAAGATGTAGCTGGTTTAAAAGTGGGTACCCCTCTATCTGCTCTATCATTTTGGTTCAGTCTACTTGGCTGGGAGAATATCACCATGGATTTTCTTTTTCAAAGGGTTTTGAAAGGTTGGCAATGTTTGACTTGCTTCCCTGATGCTTGGTGCCTGATTTCTGCGCAAATCTTAACTGACATCCTCTCCATTTTGCCCTCTGTCTGTTTCTCTGCATTCAACACTCTCTTGTTTCCTTCTTTTGGGCATTATTTGATGCCTTTAGGATTAGCAAACTTGTTGCCAAGGACAAATGTACAGTTGGTGGTCTCTTGGCAGAGCTGGTGCTAATCATATAATCCTTTCATCCTATTATTTTGCATTCTCCTAAAACCACCTGTTTGTCAAAAGGGAAGCACATTATTTTAAATGCTTATGGGGGCCCCTTTTGCCTTTGCTCTAAAGTTTTCCCCTCCTATGAGTTTTCTGGTTCATGCTGATGCTTTGACATTGCCAGCAATTGATGTTGCTTTACGTGTTATGTCCTCAAGATAAATTCTGGGGTCTGTCTAATGCCTTACTGGCACAGATATTAAAGGCAGGCCTCTTAGACTATGTGAGTTTATGTTTTATGGATGTTCACAGTATAACTGTGACTGGAATTGTTACTTGGTACATTTGGAAAGATGTTTTATCTGTAAAGTTTAATATATCTACGGCCTTGCACTATTTCAACAAACCCCAGGCTCTGGGGTTGATTTACTAAAGTTGGGAAACTGCAAAATCTTTCTGATGTGCATGGTAGCCAATCAGCTTCTAACTTCAGCTTGGTCAATTAAGCTTTGACAAAAAAAAAAAAACTTAAAGCTGATTGGTTTCTCTGCAGAGTTGCACCAGAGTTTGCACTCTCAAATTTTAGTAAATCAACACCTCTGTGTCTTTTTGAGGGGGCAAGGTAAAGCATGCAGAGGGATTAGAATTCTTGCCAATTCCTTTTGCTGTCAGTATCCCTGTTAGGGAGATACACCCTCTCTATTTGTACTGTTTACCATTATTATTGAAACTGAAAGCAAAAGAAAATCCCAAATTTTGGGTTGTCCCCAGAAAACTAATAGATGGAAAATCTTCCAATGGGGACACTAGTAACTATGCACTATGTGGTTTAACATGTTTTGAAGTTGTCTGGAATTTGTCTCAAGTAATGGCCCATACACACGGTACAATTATTGGCCAAAAACTGTTGTACAACAGCCTGTTGTACTATTATCCGACCGTTAGTACGCTCCATTCGACAGTCGATTTTGAATTACAACAGAAGTTGTATGAGCAAACCTGAAAACTTTTGTCTGCCGAAAAGATGTCATCCAATTTTTGGCTCATGTGTACAGAAGTTGGTCAAACAAAAGTTGTAAGCCATGAACGAGCCGGAAGTGTCCAGTCGTATAAACTTGCGTTCAAAATTCAAATGCACATTCCTGAAGCGGCAATTGAAATAACAAAATGCAGCACACATTATTCTCTTCTTCAATGTCATAAAAATGAAGCTGCTTTGCTGGTGATTAGGAAAGCAGATTCAACCCTCTAAATGGGATTTTTGGAGGCACAAAACAATTACTCAACAATTGCTTGGAGATAAAAATATTGTTTTATTATATTTGCATAAAAAGGGTAACTAGAAAAACATTGAAAAATGCTTATATATACATAATGAACATTATCATATATATAAAATGTAACGCTGTAGACTTGACATGCACAAAACTAATGCATTTCGGTACTAGTGACCTTCATCAGAGGTAATGACTTGTACATACAAAAGTCTGTATCTGTAAGTACAAAAAGGAAAATGTGAGATTTTAGCCAGTAAAGTATAACTGGCAAACCTAATCTTGTTGACTGATGTTTAACACTGACCAATACCTGCCTACGCAGTGAGAGTCCAAATGATAGAATAATGTTAGGAATGGTAAAAGCATACTGCACCACGTGAGATCACAAGTGACATGGCCAGGCCACACAATGTCCCCTACAAGAACTCCCGGTATCAGCCACGGGGAAGAGGCCAGGGGAGGAGGGCCGATGCCCAGGCCAATATGACCTAAATAAAAAGGTTATAGTTTTAATCATATAGTAAAAACATATCTCAGAGTTCCATAGATAGATTGTATAGTACCTCAAATAGATGCAAGATTTGTGAAGACTGGCATGCTTGAAAACAGGAGGTAGGGTCAGAATATATGTCGAAAAGCTGAAAAGCAGCAAAGCAGACCGGACAAAAAACTCCCAATAGACTGCAACAAGGGCAGCCATCAGAAAAGGGATTAAATATCTTCAAGTTCAAGGTATCCTCCAATACTGTAACATACAGAAAATAGCAGAATAGTCAGTATATAGTAAATACCCAAGCTTGACACAACTAAAGCATATATACCGGCTAGACATTACCTTAAGCAGGAGGGAGAAATGGATGCCGTAGTTTGATCCACACCGTGCACGCCAGTAAACACAGCTGAGACACAGAAAGTTTAAAAGGCTGAGATGTCAGCCCTTGATTGGCGAGAAGGCGAAGTCTCCGCCTATATTCCCCACCAACTCCGCTGCTGGGCGCCTACTGGTGGGAGCTTCCAGCCATGTGACGAGGGGCGTTACCATTCATAAAAAACAGTGACGCCGCTGGTTACACAGTCGCCGACGGGAGTTCCCTCATGGAGCATGACCAGGACGTGGGGGGATCGGGACGGACTCCCGTCCTAACACCGACTAAGATGGAACGGTCCTGGTGCTGGGGACCGAAGGTCCACCGTACAGCCGCTGGAAGCGGCATGAAAGCTCCATATAGAGGGAAAGCTTGCCACCCTGGCTGCAAGGCGGGTGGCTTGGGTGCACCGGGTGGGGTGGAACACTGAGCAGCGGGAACAAACCACCCCCGAAAGGACAAGCGAAAGCAGCCAGCAATCACCTCCTAGAGCATATAGGGACAATTTATAGTACTGGGCAACCAGTTAAACCATATACAGTGAATCATCTCACATTCAATACATCATACTATATTATCAATTCACAGAGTAAAATGGTAAGGACTCTAACAACAACAGATATTGCACAAAAACCCAGATGAAAAGAAAAAAAAAAAACGTTCCCTGATGAACAGGGGGCTAATGTTCCCACCCGCCTGACACAAAGCCCTCTAAAAAGGGCCTATAGGAGATGGTTTCATTTAAACCTGGAGGCATCGTGGCCTGCAGGAAATGTATCCATCGTGTTTCAGATTGAAGTAAAATTTTATTCCAGTCCCCCCCACGGGGGCTGGGATGAACACGGTCCAAGATAAGAAACCTAACCCTAGGAAAGATCCCATCATGCCCATTTTCTACATGTCGACCAAGGAGAAAGTCACAATTACCTGTTTTCATATGCAGAATGTGTCTATAGACCCTTTGCCAGAATTCCTGAATGCTTTTGCCTATGTAAAAGCTACCACAATCACATAGGAGTAAATATATTACTCCCCTGGTTTTACAGTTAGCGTAATGTTTGGGTTTGAACTTCATCCCGTTAGGTAGTGTGGGGCTGCGGGTAGTGCACATGTATTGACAGTACCCACAGCCCCCACAGGAAAAGGTACCCACATATTTGCAAGGATTGCCACATTTGGCATTATAATCACTGTGGACCAGCTGGTCCTTGAGGGATCTGGCTCATCGAAAAGTGATAGCTGGATAGTTAGTGATGTAGGAATTCACTTCTGAATCAGTTGTCAGAAGATGCCAGTGCTTATGCAATATTCTTCGCAGCTCACCATGCTGGTTGGAATATTGCGTAATGAAACGAATTTGATCTGAATTACATGTGTTTTTTTTCTTGTAATGAATTAATTCATGTCTTTCTTTCTTACAGGCCCGGTAGTATGCCTTTTTTAAACATTTTTTTGAATAGCCTCTTAATAAGAGGTGTTCCTTTAAAGCAGCTGCCTCTACCCTGAAATAAATATTTATTTTCCTTTGCTGGTGATTAGGGATGGGCCAAACGGACCCCTGTTCGGTTTGCACCAGAACTTTCGAACACAGCGAAAGCTCAGACCCGAATAATGAACCCCATTAACGTCAATGGAACCCGAACGTAAAAAATCAACAGTGCCCATTTTGAAGGCTTATATGCAAGTAATTGTGCATACAATGGTTATAGGGGGCCGGGTCCTGCCCTAGGGGGTATGTATCAATGAAAAAAAGTTTTTTGAAAAACGTCATTAAATGAGCAGTGATTTTTGGATTTTTTAAAGTGAAAGAAAAATTCCTTCCAATATAGTGCCTGGGGGGGTCCCCTTACTCTACCTATACAGTGACAGATCTGTACCATGTCTGAAATCTGCTGCAGCAATAATTGCAGTTGTAAAGCTAAAAAAAATTACATTTTCCCTGCTAACAGCCTTTATTTTGCTTAGCAACAGCTGGGAAACCAGTGTGTATGATGAGGCCACAATGTAGTGCACTGGGAACAAGATTAGAGATTTTTTGAATAAATTCTGGTGTCACTTTGACTTTAGATAGAAGTAACGGTGCATAAAAATTGTGCTTTAGGTGTCTGTGGTGCCCAAAAACCCTATAGAGGTGCTCTTCATGAAGGCAAGAATTAGCCTTTCTGTAAAAAAACATTGCAATGATATGCACCTGTCAAACAGGTGCAGAAAAATTGGTCTTTGGGAGTCGGTGTCGCCTTCCCACTGTAACCCTATAGAGGCGCTCTTGATGAAGGCCAAAAAATTGCAATGATATGCACCTGTCAAACCGGTGCTGAAAAAATGGTCTTTGGGTGTTAATTGTGCCCATTAAACCTATAACATAAACATTGTTCCAGATGAAATTATTGAACACCCTCAATGCTAGGCAACCTCGAAGAAGGAGGGAATTGGAGTGGGAGCTATGACGTTGTGGTGTGTTGGAATAGGTAAAAAATAATTGATGTATGGTGAATGGAGGCAGCTCCTCAAAAAAGATTAGGTCCTGGTAACCTAATGACAACTGTAGAAGGAGAGGAGGGTAAGAGGGTGCCAGCCTGGTCCAGCCTCGAAGTCCTGAAGAGATTCCACATCCCAAAAAAACTAAATTGGTGACATCGGCATCAGGGGCTTCATAGCTGGTAATCCATGACTGATTAATTTTTATTAAAGCCAAATGGCCCACGGAGTCTGTGGACAGACACGTTCTATGATCAGTCACAAAACCTCCTGCAGCACCGAATGCCGGTTCTGAAAACACACTGTATGCAGGGCAGCCCAACAACTCAATAGCATACTGAGCAAGTTCTGGCCAGTGGTCTATTCTCATGACTCAGTAAGCCAATGGATCGTCAGCTGGAAAGCTCTCCATCTCTGTTTTGGCCCCGAGGTAATTGCCCACCATGTGATGCAGATGCTGCCAATGGGATGTGGAAGCTGACAGGCCTGGGCAGTGAGGACTAAAAAAATTATGAAATGCCTCACTGAGGCAGACGCCTTCTCCAACGCTCCTCTCTTGACCAACAGAAGACTCAAAAGAATGTTATCCACGACACTGTAACCTAATGGAGTCTGGAAAAACATTCAATAAAATCCTCTTTAATGTGTCCTCAAGTGATTTTATCTTCTGCACTCTCTGTGGGGAGGGGATGAGTTCCGAGACCTTCCCCTTATAACGGTGGTCAAGGAGGTTTACCAACCAATAATGGTCATTCTCCTTTATGCCACGTATTCTTGGGTCTTTTCGCAGGCTTTGAAGCATGAGGTTGCCCATACGCCTCACATTTTCCATGGCTTGAGAAGCAGACTCCTTGGGGTCACTCAGGATGACAGCATCTGGAACTTCCTCCCCCCAGTCATGTACTACTCCCAAGGGTCCTGGGGTTGGAAAGCCATTACTTACATATTGATGCATGTCTTCCTCTTCTTCAAAGCCTGCAAAAGAGCCAGAATCCTCCTCCTTATCCTCCCCCCCTCTCTCCTCCTGTGTGTTCTGTGACATAGGAACAATGGTGTCTGGATAAAGTGGGCCTTGTGAGGAAAGGAAGTCCTCCTCTTCCTCCTGCTGCTCTGCTTCCAGTGCCCTGTCCATAATGCCCTGCAGAGTCTGCTCCAGCAGGAACACAACAGGGATTGTGTCACTGATGCATGCACTGTCACGGCTCACCATCCTTGTGGCCTCCTCAAATGGTGACAGTACAGTGCATGCATCCTTAATGATCAGCCATTGGCAAGGGGAAAAAAATCAGAGGCAGGCTGAGCCTGTTGTTGTGCAGTACTCTCACAGGTACTCACCCTCTGCTGCATGTATAGCCATTGCAGCATTGCTAAAGTTGAGTTCCACCTGGTGGGCATATCATAAATCAGGTGGTTTACAGGCAGATGGAATTCCCGCTGAATTTCAGCCAACTGAGCACTGGCTGTGTATGACCGTCTGAAATGGCTACAGACTCTTCTGGCAAGCTTTAGCACATTTTGCAACCCTGGATACGTATTTAGGAAACACTGCACCACCAAATTGAGGACATGTGCCAGGCATGGCACGTGTCACCTTTCCCTGTCTAAGAGCGGACGGGGGTTATGAGCCATTATCTCACACCACCATTACTGGCTCCAGCTGGCATGGTGTGAACCACCTCTGGGCCTGTCCCTGCAGAGCTGCAAGAAACTCTGGTCCAGTGTGGTTCCTGTCCCCTAGACACACCAGTTGAAGCACTGCATGGCACCTTTTAGCCTGACTCATGGAATAGCCCTTTGAACGCCTAGGGGGTACCTGATGTTCATAAGACAATTCTGCAGAGGAGGGCATGGAGGTGGTGGAGGAGGAGGGGGTAGAACTTACAGGTCTGGCATCATCACCACCAGCTGTATGGAGACGTGGGGGCACAACAAGCTGCAGCACCGAGCCCTGTCCTGCATAGGAAGCAGCCGAACAGACCCCTGTTCGGTTCACACCAGAACTTTCGAACATCCTGAAAGTTCGGAACCGAACAACGAACCCCATTGAAGTCAATGGGACCCGAATGCCAAAAATCAAAAGTTCTCATTTTGACAGTTTATATGCAAGTAATTGGGCATACAATGGTTATAGGGGTCCGGGTCCTGCCATAAAAAGACACCATTTTTAAATGAGCAGTGATTTTAATAATGCTTAAAGAGAAAAAAAATGAAAAATTCCTTTAAGTAATGTGCCTGGAGGGTCTCCTTAGTCTACCTGTAAAAGGGTGCATCTTTGTGATGTGTAGAACATAGCCAGAGCAAAATTACATTTCCAAAGGACAAATTGTAATTTATTATCACAGCTTTAATGTATATTGCCGGCTCCCGGCAATATACAAAAAAATCACTGAAAAAAAATGCGTACGGTCCCCCCAGTCCATTCCAGGCCCTTAGGGTCTGGTTTGGATTTTAAGGGGAACCCCATGCCAAAATTTAAAAAAAAATTGACGTGGGGTCCCCCCTAAAATCCAAACCAGACCCTTATCTGAGCATGCAACCTGGCCGGCCAGGATAGAGGCGGGACGGGTGAGCGCTTCCCCTCCTGAACCATACAGGCTACATGCCCTTAACATGGGGAGTATGGGTGCTTTGGGGCAGGGGGGCTCTGCCCCCCCACCCCAAAGCATCTTGCCCCCATGTTGATGGGGACAAAAGCCTCTTCCCCACAACCTTGGGCTTATTGCAATCTGGAAGCTCCCTTTGATAAGGGGGCCCCCAGATCCCGACCCCCCTATGTGAATTAGTATGGGGTACATCGTACCCCTACTACTTTACCAAAAAGTGTCAAAAAAGAAAAAAAAACACAGGAGACAATTAGGGCCAAGTCCTTTATTAAAAAAAAATAAAATAAGTGTCCCCCATTGTAATCCACTTAAAACATGAGCTCTGTTGCGTATGACTAGAGTGGATCGAACCCCCGGATGTTCGGGTTCAGTGGGTTCGGCCGAACTTCGGGAAAAAGTCCGGGTTCGGTACCGAACTCGACCCAAACTTTATCCCGGACCCCGAACCCCATTGAAGTCAATGGGGACCCGAACTTTTCGGCACAAAAATGGCTGTAACGAAGTCCTGGCAAGTGCTAGAGGGCTGCAAAATGAAGTAAAATGGGGGTAAGAGTAGGGCAAGTGCCCTACAAAAATGGGGATAGGGAAAATAAATTAAAATCAAATAAAAAAATGGGAAGGGAGGGGTGGATGTGGAGTAGGAGCCTAGAGGTTGACTAGGCCGTGACTGTGGCAGTGTAGGTGGAAGTGATGGTGGTGGAGGAGTAAGAGGAGGTAGGCAACACAGTTTTTTTTAATAATTGGGGTAGCCCCCAAAATATTGAGGCATATTCCAAAAAACAAGTATACGAATGGCTGTGTGAGTCCTGTCTAAATGTCTATTCTGCACAAGGTACAGACAAGTCATGTGGGATCCATGCCTGGTTCATTTTAATAAACGTTAGCTTGTCCACATTGGCTGTGGACAGGCGGCTGCGCTTGTCTGTGATAACGCCCCCTGCTGTGCTAAACACACGTTCAGACAATACACTGGCTGCAGGGCAGGCCAGCACCTCCAAGGCATAAATGGCAAGCTCAGGCCATTTTTTTTTTTTTTTTTACCTCTCAGAGACTGCCTCTCCCTCTCTCTTGTTTTCTTTTCCTATTTCTCTCTCTCTTGTCCATCAGGGAAAAGAAACTCGGCAGGTTGTGGCTTTTGTCTCATCATTGTGGTCTTCTTTTCCTTTTTAAACTTTTATTGTTTTATTTTTACTAAAACCACATCTTAGTTTCCATGAACAAGCAATACCAAACCGCCCCGCCCTCCATCTTCAGAGGTATTAAACTTTCTCCTATCTACCTCCCCCTCCCTCCCTTCCCTTCCCTACTTCCTCTCTTCCCTTTCTCAGCTTTTATTTCTTTATTCCACATTTACTTCTTTCTTCTTCTCTCTCTTGAAGTTCTCCCATCTTCCCCATTTATTTTGATGTTTGTCTATGGCATCTTTTTCTACAGAGATAGCTCTTTCCATTTCCCTCATCCATTCTACTTTGTCTATCCATTCCATTAGTGTCGGGGGCTCTCCAACGTCTCGGTATCAGGCTTTTTGCCGCATTCAGGAGAAGTGGGACTAGCGTATTTCTATATTCCCCAATCTTCATTTTCGTTGCATGTAACATACATTCCCATGGCTCATATTTTACTTGTTTTTCTGTTATTTTATTTGTTGCCTTAATGATCTCCTTCCAATAGTTTGTTATTTTGGACAGGCCCACCATATATGCGCAAAAGTGCCTATGTCTCCACACCCTCTCCAACAGTTGGGGGATTCCTCGCTATTTATCTTCCCCATCCTTTTGGGTGTCTTATACCAGCGTGCTGTTAATTTATAATTCATTTCATTCGTCCCTTGATCTCTTGCTGATGTACTTACTAATTTCAAGATTTTTTCTATCTCTTTCCCTTCCGGTACTTTTCCTAGCTCTTTTTCCCATTCCTTTATATATGGTGGCATCTCAGTATCAGCTTCCTGTGTCAAAATGTTATATATTTTTGAGATTCCCCTTTTTGTGCATTGTGGTGTGTGTAGTAATTTCTCTATTTTTCTCATTTCCTCTATCCCTCTCAAGAGTTGCGTGAGTGACTGTGTGAAATGCTGTATTTGTGCATATCTCCATCTATCTAGTGGTTTCCTACCCCATTCTTTTACTATTTCCTCATATGTGAATATTCAGGCCATGTGGCCAATTTGGAGACCCAGAAGTTCAATGGGGCAGACCCATCAGTCAGTACGTGTAGGCGTGTGCACACATACTCTTCCACCATGTTGCTGAAATGCTGCCTCCTGCTAAGACATTGTCTATCGGCTGGTGGTGCTGTTTGTTGTGGCGGGCTGCTGACAAAGCTTTGCCACATTTCGGCCATGCTAACCCTGCCTTCTGAGGTGCTGGCGGTGCCACAGCTGCGTTGGCGGCCTCTTCCTCCTCCTCTGCCTTCGTCTTGTGCTTCCACTGAGCCCCCGGTGTCAGTTGGGAATGCCCTCAGCAGCGCGTCTACCAGCGTGCGCTTGTAGTCGCGCATCTTCCGTTCACGCTCCAGTGAGGGAATTAAGGACGGCACGTTGTCCTTGTAACGGGGATCCAGCAGGGTGGCTACCCAGTAATCGGCACACGTTACAATGTGGGCAACTCGGCTGTCGTTGCGCAGGCACTGCAGCATGTAGTCGGCCATGTGTGCCAGGCTGCCCACAGGCAAAGACAAGCTGTCCTCTGTGGGAGGTATATCATCTGTGTCCTCCGTATCCCCCCAGCCACGCTCCAGTGATGCCCACGAGCTGCGTTGGGTGCCACCCTGCTGCGGTTCCTCCTCCTCATGATCTTCCTCGTCCTCCTCATCCTCCAGAACTGTGCCCTGACTTGAATATTTTTGACCTGGCCTATGCTGGTGCAGGAACCCACCCTCCGAGCCACTTGCGAATGACTGGCCTGATAACTGAGGAAATGACCCCTCTTCCTCCTCCTCCTCCTCATCCTCCTGTGCCACATCCTCTTCCATCATCGCCCAAAGTGTTTTTTTTTTAAGGAGACATAGAAGTGGGATAGTAACGCTGAGAACAGCGTCCTCAGCACTGGCCATGTTGGTGGAGTACTCAAAACACCGCAATACACTACACAGGTCTCGCATGGAGGCCCACTCGTTGGTGATGAAGTGGTGCTGTTCTGCAGAGCGACTGACCCGTGCGTGCTGCAGCTGAAACTCCACTATTGCCTGCTGCTGCTCTCACAGTCTGTCCAGCATGTGCAAGGTGGAGTTCCACCTTGTGGGCACATGGCATAGGAGGCGGTGAGCGGGAAGGCCGAAGTTCTGCTGCAGAGCAGACAGGCAAGCAGCAGCAGGGTGAGAACGCCGAAAGTGCGCACAGATGGCCCGCACTTTCTGCAGCAGCTCTGACTAGAGTTGAGCGAACTTCTAGAAGTCCTGGTTCTGCTGGTTCAGCCGAACTTCAGGACAAAGTCCGGGTTCGGGTCCGGACAGAACCCGAACTTTGTCCTGGACCCCGAACCCCATTGAAATCAATGGGGACCCAAACTTTTAGGCACAAAATTGGCTGTAAAATAGTCCTGGAAAGTCCTAGAGGTCTGCAAAAGGAAGGAAATGGGGGTAAGGGTGGGACAAGTGGCCTACAAAGAAATGGGGACAGGGAAATAACTTTAATTTTTTTTAAAAAAAGAAAAACATAAAAAAAAAAAAAAATGGAGGTGGATGTGGACCATCTTCAAACTGGGTCTGAAAAGTATTAATTAACGGTAGAAGCCATATAACTGTTCTAAAATCATCTTCAAACTGTGTCAAAAAAGTATAAATAACCCGAGAGAACCCATATCACTGTTCTGCAAACATCTGGAAGCTGTGTGTGTCACTTTAAATAAAACCGGGAGAAACCATACTACTGTTCTGCAAACATCTGTAAAGTCTGTGTGTCACTTTAAATATAACCGGGACTAACTGAACATCTGTTCTGCAAACATCTGTAAAGTCTGTTTGTCACTTTAAATATAACCAGGACTAACTGAACTACTGTTCTGCAAACATCTGTAAAGTCTGTGTGTCACTTTAAATATAACCGGGACTAACTGAACATCTGTTCTGCAAACATCTGTAAAGTCTGTGTGTCACTTCAAATATAACCGGGACTAACTGAACTACTGGCATAATGATCGGTTCTATTCACAGTGCAAGGGAGTCGCCATGGGGGCTAAATTTGCCCCCAGCCTGGCGAATTTATTTATGGCCAAGTGGGAGGAGGATGTCGTCTATGCCCTTGCGAGACCAGAATTGTTTTTTTGGGCCAGATACATAGAGGACATCCTCCTTCTATGGTGTGGAGACCAGCAATCCCTTGACACCTTTTTTGCCTGTCTCAACAACAATGACAGGGGGATCACTCTCTCCCTGGAAAGCAGCACCACTAATATACACTTTCTAGATTTAGATATTAACATCAGCACCGGCAGGATTACCACCATGACCTTCTTCAAACCCACGGACAGGAACAGTTTCATTCCAACCAATAGCTGTCATCAGAAATCATGGCTAAAATCTGTCCCCAAAAGCCAATTTATCCGACTGAGAAGAAACTGTTCCAATCTCGAGAATTTAAAGGATCAAGCGCACATTCTAAAAAAACGGTTTTTGGAGAAAGGATACAAACCCAACGAACTGGAAAAGGAGATACAAGCTGTCACGGTGATGGATCGTACAGACCTTCTGGTTGACAAACCCAGGACTAACGGACACGACTCTAAATGGTCTTTCTTTACAAGGTATTCTGTACAACATAGACAAATAAAGAGGGTAATCAATAAACACTGGGACGTCTTGCGGAATGACAAAGTACTGGGCCCTTTACTGCCCGAGAAACCCCAAATTGTGTTTCGAGGTGTCCCCTCACTCAGACATAGCCTGGCACCCAATGTGGTTGATCCACCTAGGAGACCTTCCTTCTTTCAAGATCTGAAAGGGTATTTCAAATGTCAAAAATGCCGTGTTTGCAAATTAAACAAATGCAAAAACAGAAGGATCCTAGAATTCACATCTACATTCACCGGTTTGAGATATGACCTGAAATCTTTCAGTACCTGTGAAACCAAAAACGTTGTATATATGTTAACATGTCCATGCAATAAACAATATGTAGGCAGGACCACTAGATCATTCAACATCATGGTAAACGAACATATCACTAATATTATTAAGGGTAAATCCAATCATAGTGTACCCAAACACTATCTTAAACACCATGATCATAATCCGGAGGGTACTCTCTATCAGGTTATCGACAGATACGTCCCCCCCTGGAGAGGTGGCTGGACTAAAAGAGGGGTCTCCCAGCTGGAGACCTTGTGGATTTATCACCTTAAAACTTTCTATCCCCATGGTATGAACGTTGATTGGGATATCAACTCATTCATCAACAAATCTTAATAGGCTATAGCTGAGCTCTGATATCCCTTTGGGGTCACCTGTAGTGTTGAGCGAACCCGGACTGTAACGTTCGGGTCCGTACCGAACTTTTGGGTGTCCGTGGCACGGACCCGGACCCGGACATTTCAAAAATCGTTCGGGTTCGCAAGCGAGTTGTGATGTCCACTGGGGTTTCCCTATAGTCTCGAGTCGATATCGGATAATTCTAAACAACTACTTACTCAACTATAGGGTTAGTTGCAAGTATGGTACCCCTATCTTTCAAAATTCCACTATTTAGGTGTTCCAGAGGTCGACCCTCTGGGGAGAAAATCAGGTCGGTGGAGAGGTCCCCCCCTGCATAGACAGCTATTGGACTATCTCTCATGGGAGGCCTAATACTAGTACCACAAATTCTATCACAAACCCATGTGATACTAACCTAAATGGGAATTATTATAATCACTATACAAGCAAA
>BLSH010201598.1:681994-692095 GCA_018402905.1 Glandirana rugosa
TTATTTGTAGGGCACTTGCCCTAGTTTGAAGATGATTTTAGAACAGTTATATGGCTTCTACCGTTAATTAATACTTTTCAGACACAGTTTGAAGATGATCCACATTCACCTCCATTTTTGCTTTTTTTATGTTTTTATTTTTTTTAAAATATTTACAGTTATTTCCCTGTCCCCATTTTTTTGTAGGGCACTTGCCCTACCCTTACCCCCATTTTACTTCCTTTTGCAGCCCTCTAGGGCTTTCCAGGACTTTGTTACAGCCATTTTTGTGCATAAAAGTTCGGGTCCCCATTGATTTCAATGGGGTTCGTTGTCCGTGCGATCGTTCGGGTTCCGTCCGGACCCGGACCCGGACTTTGTCCCGAAGTTCGGACGGACCAGCAGAACCCGAACTTCCAGAGGTTCGCTCAACTCTAGTCACCTGTCAATACCCATTTCATGTTCGGTTTGGTTATTGCTAGTCGATGTCCATACTGTCACCACTCATACATAATGCTACCGTTTTCCAACACCCTCTTCCCGGTATTTTGGTTTCCATCCTAGGTGCCCTCATACACTCCACTACATTGTCCCCTTCCGATGCTAACATTTATAAACACACTAATCTCAACTATATTTCTGTTATGTCTAGACTTCTATGAATATGGTGCTGTTTTTTCCTAATAGATAGGGCAAAAGAAAGATAAAGTGAATAAGATGATGCTGCCTGTAAAACACATGTCCATCTGTCTTCACACATCTGGCGAGACAATTAGTTTTTTGTAGAATTTTTTCATATTTTCCCCATACCTTTTCAGGGGACACCCCCCATTTTTTAATATCATTCACGCCCCCCTCCCTTTTTTGTCTTCTTTTTCAGTCTCCCTCACTTAATTGCTTTTTTCACACCCTGGACTTCACCCATTTTTAATTTATGGCCCCTCGAGTTTGACACTCCCCCCACCCCAACATTTTTTCCAGGCCCACCCTAATTTCACTATTTAGCGTTCTCACCTTTCCCTTGTTCTAACACACATACTTTTCTCTCTCGTTCCACATTTTTTACGTTCCCATCATAACCCTTTTTTTCCCCTGCTTATTATTATAGACATTTGTCCCCTCATCCACATCCTTCATCGTTTGTTTGACACCCCCCTCCCCTTGTTTTTGACATAAATATATTGTCACTGACGTCACATCACTTTTTGCGTTATTCCGCATTTCAATTTTATTACATTTTTTTATTTCAATAAGTTTTTATTCAATTTTAGGCATACAGGTAAATACATTGTCAACTATAATGATGAAAATATGTTGTGCTCTGAACCAGTATATATAACAGAGGAAAAGTCCTGTTGGGACTAGTTGGTATCATCTGTACTGGTTTTGATAAGAATAAACAGGACACTGACATTGAAGTAAGACATAAGAACGAAAATCAAGATAACAAAACTTAGCAATGCTTGGAGTTTTAAGTCTAGACAGATATAGGTACTGCGTACTACTTTAAGACTACAGCTTGTAGAGGTGAGGAGATTCTATGCTATCGAAAGGTCCAGTTACAATCCTGAAGCTGAACAAATGAGAAAATAACTGCATACATGGACTTGCAACTGACCTCCAGCCCTACCCGGCTTGAACTCCCTCAGAAGGTCACCCGCGGAAAGGCCTCCCACCCTCCGGCACCCACATGGGAACACACTGTGCCAGAAGGGGAAGGCCCCCCCAGGACAACCCGCCGGACGGGAGCTACTCAAGCTATAAAAGGGGGCTATCTCCAGCACACTGTTGAAAGAGAGACTAATATCTATGCACTGCATAAGTGAAGGTAGAGGAATCTGAATTAATAACATAAAAACATGAAAAAAAAAAAAACCAGGAAGAACCTTGGAAAACAAATACTGTTAGAGATGTCTCATGTTAGCAATATATCGAAAGATTCTCGTAGAAGCAATCGAAGAACGGGGGAGGGGAAAATAGAAGGAGGGAGGTGAGAAGAAAGAGGAGAGAAGAAAAAGAGAGGTGGTGGTCGTTGCTGTTGTACATGCTTGATCAGAGATGGCTCATTTACGAGCCGGGAGAAAGGGGGATTCCCACAAAGTTTGCCCATGGTTCCCAAACTACTTCAAATTTATTTAAGTTGTCCTGACTGATACTAGCTAGCTTTTCCTGAGTCATCAGCCAAGAAATCTTCCGGATGGCCACTTTCGGGGAGACCCTATCTAGTTTCCAGGCTCTGGCGATTGTGATTTTGGCACCTAAGAGAATGAAGTGTATTCGTTTTCTATTAGCTTTAGTGGCATTAGGGATGTGTTCATTTAAAAGGGCAATGGTTGGAGATCTTGGGAGTTTGATTCCTACGACCTTCTGGATGATGCGAAAGATTTTGTTCCAAAATGGTCTTATTCTTGGGCATTCCCACCAAATATGGACCATAGTGCCCTGAAGGTTGCAGCCCCTAAAGCAGGAAGGATCATGATTTGGTAGGAATTTATGCAGTCTAGACGGGGTTAAGTACCACCTCATCATCACTTTCAAACTAGCCTCCGAGATACTAATGTTGAGTATACCCTTAAAGGATCTGGAGCAGGCCTTTTGCCAATTGTCCAAGGCACAGACAAATTGGAGATCCGTCTCCCAATTAGTCATAAAAGCTGCTTTCTTAACCGGGAAAGTGAGTGCTTCATAGATAAGAGAGATACCACCTTTTTGTAACGACGACTGACCACACCATTGTTCATAAGAAGAGAAGCTAGGTGGCAGGGGTTTCTCTTTCCAGATTTTATGGAGGAAGTTGGAGATCTGATAAAATCTGAACTTTTCTGAATCAGGGTGCTCCAGAACACTAACACAATATCTGTATGAAATAGGACCCTTGTTTGTGAAGAAGTGTCCAATACGGAACAAACCCTTGTCTAGCCACCACTGAAAGGCTTTGATATTGAGGCCTGGGGGGAACTCCGGGTTGGATAAAATCCAGGGTGTGTCGGGGTAAAGCTTCCCTCTCAATCCGGAGCCAGTCCTGCTTCTCCTGTCTGGAGTAAATAGAAGATAATTGAGCTAGTCTAGCTGCGTAAAAATATTTCTCTAGATGCGGGAGACCTACTCCTCCCCTCCTTCTGCTGAGGAATAGAGTTTGCTGTGGGATCCTATAACCCTTATTACCCCAGATGAATTTTAGAATTTTGCTTTGAAGAGAGGAAAGATGATCTTTTCGAATTGGGACGGGCAACGAACGAAATAGATAAAGGAGTCTGGGGAGCAGCGTCATTTTGATTGAGTTGACTCTACCTAACCAAGAAATATTAAGTGTGGACCACTTTTTGAGATCTGCCTCTAGTTTGCGGAATAAAGGTGGGTAGTTGGAGCTGTACAAGGTTTCAAATTTGGATGTGAGTTTAATTCCTAAATAAGTGATCGAGGAGTTACTCCATTTAAATCTAAATTCAGACTCAAGTTTGGAGGTAAGCCCGGGAGGTAAGGAGATGTTAAGCGCTTGGGATTTTGTATAATTGACCTGAAGCCCTGAAATCTTTGTAAATTTATTGAGAAGCTGGCAGAGAGAGGGAAGCGTGGATACTGGGGAGGTTATGAACACTAGTAAGTCATCTGTGAATAACCCACATTTATGTTCCTGTTTTCTGCAAGAGACCCCCTTAATATCTGGGTTGCATCGGATTGCTATGGCTAGAGTCTCTATTGCGATCGCAAATAGCAGAGGGGATAAGGGGCACCCTTGCCGAGTACCTGTTTTAATCGGGAATGGGTTAGAGAAGTATCCCTGCATCTTGATCAAAGCCTGTGGGGAGGAGTATAGGGCCCCAATCAGACCCCGGAATCTTTCACCAAAACCCCAGCGGTTCAACACGGAAAACAAGTAAGTCCAAGAGACTGAGTCAAACGCTTTGCGTAGGTCCAGTGAAAGGAGCATTCCCTTTTGGGCTGGCCCCCCTGGCCAATTGGATTGCAGAATGGAGACTATATTAATAGCCCTTCTAATCTGGTCCGGGCCCTGACGTGTCGGGATGAAACCTACTTGATCTCTGTTGATATATTGATTAATAAATGTGGCCAGTCTGTTGGCCATGATCTTGGTCAGAATTTTTAAATCATTGTTAATTAGTGATATCGGGCGATAGTTATCCACGTCCTCTGGGTTTTTTTCTGGTTTGGGGATTACCGTGATATATGCCGTGTTAAGATGTTTCTCGATTGGTTCCCCTTTCATTTTAGCGTTAAAGAATCTTAACATATGAGGCGCAAGGGTTTTGGAGAATGTTTTATAATAGGGGCCTGAGAACCCGTCTGGCCCTGGGGCTGACCCCGGTTTTAAATTTTTAATCACCTCTGCCAACTCCTCTTCCGAGATTGCTTTGTCCATTAAATTTCTATGATGGGCCGAAAGGGTGGGGAGGGAAACGTCCTCCAGAAACTTGTTTATATGTTCTACATTTTCGTCTGACCCAGGCCTGTAAAGGTCCTCATAATATCTTTGAAAAGCACCTAACACCTTGACAGGGTTAGCAGAGGGGGGGTTACCCTCGACCCTAATTTTAGGTATCATGAGATGTCTATTCCTAGGGGAAAGCTTCCTGGCCAGGAGCGAGCTCATTTTATTATCTTAAGTATAGAATTTGTTTTTAGACCATCTGATAGCCTTCTCCGCCCTAGTAGTGAGAGCGAGACTAAGCTCTAACTTGGCCTTGTCTAGTTTATCCAACAGTGTAGTGGAGGGTTTAGACTTATGCTCCACTTTAACTGCTAAATAGGACTTCTCAAGCTTTAACAGGGTCAGAGCTCTTTCCCGCTTAACCCGGGAAGCTATCTGAATTAGTTTGCCTCTAATATAGGCCTTATGAGCTGCCCATATCGTTTCTGCTGAAGAGTTGTCCGACACGTTATAGGCAAAGAAATCTTGGAGATTTCTATCGATTTCAATGTTTATAACTGGATCCGATAGTAGAGACTCATTGAGTCTCCAGTGTGGTCTGGAAAAAAATTTAGATCTGAGCAGTAATTGCGTCAACACTAATGAGTGGTCCGAGAGAACCGTATCGTAAATGTGGGCGTCTAGGGTGGAAGGTAGAATGTAGCATGGTGTTAGTAGATGGTCTATCCTAGAGTACGAATTGTGGGGGCTAGAAAAGTGTGTGAAGTCCCTTTTGGACGGGTGCTTGTCCCTCCAGACGTCTACTAAGTTATGAGTATGTAAGAGTTTAGCTATCCTTAGGCTTTCTCTGGAAGGGTGAAGGAGTTGGCTACCTAGAGGTCTAGATTTGTCTAAGGTCTGGTCAAAGGCAACATTTGAGTCTCCCCCGAGAATGATAGTTCCCTCCAACAAGGGGGACAGGGTGTCTAACATTCTCTGAAAGAATTTAAATTGTCCTTTATTTGGAGCATAGTAAGAAATTAGGGATATCATATGGTCTTCTATAGTGCCCTTAACTAAAATATACCTGCCTTCTGGATCCTTAACTTCTGATAACCACTTAAAGTTACAGTATTTCGAGAAAAGAATTGCCACTCCCTTAGATTTGTTTTCACCGCTGGCCAAAAAGAACTGAGGGAAGTGTGCATGTAAAAAGTTTGGTTTATAACTAGAGGGGAAGTGAGTTTCCTGCAGCATTATTATGTCTAGCTTTAGAGATTTGTAGTGGTCACCAATTTTTTTCCGTTTTATGGGGGAGTTTAGTCCCTGGACGTTATGGGTGGCAACCCTTAACGGGCTACATGATGGGTCAGCCATCGCTACAAGGGTGTTCGATAAGTGAGGCACTGTAAGGACTTACCCTCTCCCGGGAGGACTCACTGAACCAGAAGCCTTGTATCCCCCAGAGGACTGTACGTAGAGCAACGACCACCCTAGAAAAAGCGGGAGAAAGACACAGTGGAGCGGAAAGAGAGAAGAAAAGGAACATTAGTTTAAAAATAAACATTGATAACCACATTAGCTTGTACAAGAGCCCTGAAAAGGGCCATTTTCTCCTTGTAAGGGGAAAATGCCCAAGGGGGGAGAAATTATAGAGCCCCTTGGGTACCCTTAATACCAAAACAAAAAGTCTGGCTGAAAATGCCAGGCTGCCCATCTCTAGTCTGTCTTAGAGGGACAGAAAGAGAGGGGCGGAGGCGCAAGTGGGCCATCGCCCACCCCGGGACCCTCAAAATAACAGAAGGAATGAAAGCTGAAACCTTGTACCAAACTTAACTATGCAACCAAAACCAGGTGACCTCCTCCCCTCCTTGAACCAGAGGGTGGGGGCTGCACAGGGAAGAAAGAGTCCTCATGCTATCCCTGAATCCTTGGCTTCTCCCCGTATGGGAAATGTTCAATCGGTGGCTTAAGTCGTTTTGCCAAAGTTAGTGGAAAAGCAAGATGGAGGAGTTTTGAGGAGCTCTCCTCTTACAATTGAAGAGATCGTCTTTTTCTGAACTAGATTATAATGATAATAGGGTCCTCAGGAAGGTGAGGGACAGAATAGGATCAGCGGCGAGGACCTTCTTAGGGGCCCAACTGTGGAAACGTGAAGTCCCAAAAGAGCTTTTTTAAAGGGTCAAATCAGGGGGGACCATTTTCTTTAGCTCGTTTAGGTTTGGCTTTTTTCCAGAGGGGGGTTCTAGGGCTAGTCGGAGACTGTCTCTTAGATGATCCAATGTTGTTAGTGGTATCCATACTGGATTCTTGAGAGATCAGGTTTAGATGAAGCAATAACTTTTCTCCTTCATGTAGGGAGGAGAAGGCGTACTCCCTTCCCTTGAGGGAGAATTTAACGGCAAACGGAAAGGACCATTTATATTTGATTTCCTTCTCCATTAGGACCGTCAGGAGTCGTTTAAGAGCTCTCCGTTTTTGGATGGTGGATGGGGCTAAGTCGGCAAAGATTTGTACCTTGTGGCCCATGCAGAGTATCTTGTCATTATTCCGAGACTGTCTCATGATCCCTTCTTTTATGGCGTAATAATGCGGTTTGACAATTATATCTCTCGGGGAGCCATCTTTCCGAGGGGGGCCCAAGGCTCTGTGAGCCCTGCCTAGTTCCAATCGATGTTTAGGCGTCTCAGGAAGTAAGTTGGAGATTAGATTCCGAATTGCATCTGGGATGTCCTTAATCTCTTCCGTGAGGCCTCTCACCCTAAAGTTATATCGTCTGGATCTATTTTCCAAGTCGTCGATTCTTGAGAGGGCTGTGTCTAGTTGATCTTGTAAGGAACTGATGAAGTCTGAGTTTTGATTGGATGTTGCAGCTGTTGATTCAAGCTTATTCTCAATTGCTTCAATCCTATTACCGAACATTTGGAAGTCCGTTTTGATCTCACCAGTTATGGTGGCAATCGTATTTGCTAAACCTCTTTCAAGTAGAGCCGAAAATTTCTGGTAGAGGTCTTCTACTTGTAGGGACAGATCTCGGTTAGGCGGAATGACAGATGTAGGGATCGGACTATTTGGCTCCATCTATGGGGATGGAAGTTCCCCCTGAAACCGCCCCAGCAAAGATTCAGTAGATGTGGGTGAGGGGGTAGGGGGATGGGGCTGCCCTCCCTTAATCCCAGGAGTGAAGTTCAGATATTACTGATCTAAGTTCACATCGGCCCGAGGGTCCTGGGGTCTCTGGAAGAGAACCTTCTGTGTAGGGGCTCTCCCGTCCTCCCGTTTCCATTACTGTGGCCTTGGTGGATCCCTGAAGACCTGGTGTGGTTGCCGAGGCAAAGAGATGACTGAGGTCCTTTTTGGCCGAAGGCCCCGACATGGGAGGGAGTTTATATGCTGCCTGAGATAACAGCCCCTTAATAGTGAATAGGGTCTGAGTTGTATTAGGATGCAGGGAGTGTTAAAGTTGGGGGAAGAGCCTCTGTGCCGTTCCTTAAGGCTGAATCAAAAAATTACAGATGACCCCATAAAGTATTTAGGCCTTTAGGGAGATAAGAGAGAGTCTAGCAGAGCCTCTGGGAGGCTAGATGAGAGCCCCAGGCCCTTAAGGGAATGCTGTAGATAGTGAAGGAATCAGCAGTAACCACGTTTCAGGCCTATGTGGTGGCCATCTTGGTACACCTGACCGGGTGTAATGACACCTTTTGGGGAGTTATAGGTAAATTGAAAGGGACCTCACCGCTTCTCCACTGTCCCAGGTGGTCTGGAGGGGTGCTCTTGGGCTCACTGGGGACCTCTGGAAGAGCTCAAGGGGTCTGAGCGGTCCGGTCTTTTCTGTAGGCCGCAACCGCGGCCATCTTGGTACTCCCGTCTATTCCTAGTCGTCTCCGGTGCTTAATCCCCGCTGTTCCCGGCTCGCTGGACATGTCCCTCAGGTAGTGTGGAGCTGGGGGATGCTGAGGCTGCTGAGGGGGGACCACCAATCTTCCGATCGGGCAAGCTGTCGGGTCCCTAGGCGGGCGGTGGTGCGGAGCTCCTGATTATGCGTCCATCACGGAGCTCCCGCACATGCGCACTTACAATTTTATTACATTTTATATCATCACGGCATTTTTAACCATACACTGCCGATTTTCTGACCCAATATCGCCGTCCACAGATACCATCGGCGCAGCGCTGTTTTTTTGGCCCGGGGCCGCGTGACGGAGTGACATCACGACAGCGCCGGGTCCACTCCGCCACTCAGGGGGACGTACGCTACTACTCCCTCTGCGTACACCTTTCCTGGAGCACACCACTGTCACGCGCACAGTATGATGCGGGCGTTGACACTCTGGGAGGTCCCGATTCACCATACCTGCGGTGAAGGTTTCTACCTCACCGCTCCGGATGTGTTTCCCGCAATAACATTCCCTAATTCAAGTCCGGGCATTATGTTGATCACATCTCCCCCCCCCTTTTATTTGAAAGTCACATCTGAGTTTTTTATCACTGTTTGCGGTTTACTATACATCCTTTAGAATATTTCTCCTATGACCTTTTCTCTTCCCGCCTCCACATAGAGGCTTGAAACTCATATATACATCCAAAAGGAGGCGTGGAACACACGCCAGAATCGCCATTTTATCAGAGACCAATGGATTTTCGTTCCTTGGCCCTCTAGGGGTTTGTTTGCACATTTTTTATTATAAATATTGGTTGTGACAGGAGGGGGGACTATTGAGCCGAAATGCGTTGGGTCCCCACACCTTCTGTCACCTACATTTTATGTCTAGAGCTCTTTTTATACGGATTATCAAGTGAGTGTATTCGGAATTTCTCATTTTAATACATTTTTAGCGGTATTACACTATGTGGCCCTCTTTGTTTCCTCTTTAACCCCGGGTGAACGTCGGGAGGATACCCACCCCTGTGACCAGGGAGACCTGTGAAGGCACATCCAGGAGATCTTGGGAAGATATCCACCCTGCTGACCAGGGAGACCGGTGAAGTTGCTTCCAAGAGGCATTTCTCCTTGGCTGAAGGCACCCACACCGTGACCGCAGGAGCTGCAGTGGAGCTGATCATTTAAGGCTACATTCCCTGCGTTTTCCCTACCAGAATCTGGTAAGCGTACACCTTATCCTTTATTTGAAGATTTATCTATCACCTCTGTTTTCACTCGACCGGCTGGTCCAACTATGAACTTTGGTGATTTATCCTAAGGAAACATATTGGTTATGTCACATAATAAGTTTGTTTCTCTTGGCGCTGCATCTATGTGATTCTACTCAGTTTTAAAACAACTTGCTGTTTTTTCCTGCTGGATGTGCTGATGTTGGTGGTGAAGGTGTTATGCTGAGCAGATGAGTAGGTGGTCGAGGAGGAGGAAGCGCAGTAGGAGGAGGAGGCAACAGGAGGCAAAGAGAAATGCCTAACGTCCCGTAAAGAGAAACGGAGGACAACGGAGGAGGAGGATGACGCGAAGGAGGAGGAGCTGGTGGATGAGTAGACGAGTCGTATTGTGGAAGTGGTGGTTGTAGTCGTGTAGGTCGTCCTTTTTTGTCGTTCAACAAAATTTTGACTCATCTTAGTGTATCTACGTCGCGGTTCTCTTTGTTTGAATAATACACTGTATTGGTTATACAAAGGAATCCTATTTAGTGGTTTCAAGTATCAACCTGGTCGGCCAGCTCACTTTTGTCTCCACTATCTATTTAGAAGTTTATTTCCTATTCCACATGCGAATGGTCTAAGACCATCCCTTTTGCGTCCCT
>BLSH010201598.1:705569-721324 GCA_018402905.1 Glandirana rugosa
ATGAGGTTCGACATATCCGAGCTTTCGGAAGTTATTTTGCGCCTTGGTTTTTCCACACGCTTCTTGCGACCCTGTTGGCTATTTTGAATGAAACGCTTGATTGTTCGATGAACACGCTTCAGAAGCTTGGCAATTTTAAGAGTGCTGCATCCCTCTGCAAGATATCTCACTATTTTTGACTTTTCGGAGCCTGTCAAGTCCTTCTTTTGACCCATTTTGCCAAAGGAAAGGAAGTTGCCTAATAATTATGCACACCTGATATAGGGTGTTGATGTCATTAAACCACACCCCTTCTCATTACTGAGATGCACATCACCTAATATGCTTAATTGGTAGTAGGCTTTCGAGCCTATACAGCTTGGAGTAAGACAACATGCATAAAGAGGATTATGTGGTCAAAATACTCATTTGCCTAATAATTCTGCACACAGTGTAGTATGTAATGGGGGCTTAGAAGATATGCCCATCTCCTCAAATTCTGTAAGTGGCCTATGGATGTCTGTCCTAGGTTGCAGAGATCCATAGAAACTCCGTAGCTGCAGGTAAGTAAACCAAAGACCTCTCTTTTGGCTATGTATATTTTGAAGATTTAAAAATGTGATAAATGCATTGTTTAAGGTCATGTGCCTAATGTGTGGCCAAAAGATTTTGTCCAAACTCAAAATAGCTTGTGAATGGAGACCAACAGGAAGAGAAGGATTATCTAACAATGGGGTGAAAGGGCTTGTAATAGTAGATAAAGGAGAAAGCTTTAAAAAATGATGCCAACTCTCTAAAACTGTATAAGTGATCAATGGCCATGAGGCAAGTTGTCCTGTAGCTTTAAAAGGAACCCACAGAGCGGCTTTAGGATGTATTGGAGAAGCATCTATTTCTAGATGGATCCATTGTTTATCCGAAGAATGATGAAACAAATCCAAAATATTTGAAAATATAACTGCTTTATAATAACCTTCGAAGTCTGGCAGAGCTGCGCCTCTGCGTGCTTTCGATCGACAAAGTGAGTTTTAATAGACTTCCAGATAAACTGTAGTAAGCACCTATTTAATTAAAAAAAAAAAAAGTCATTTTATAGGTAGGGTTTGAAACAAGTATAGATATTTAGGTAAAATATCAATTTTAATGGCATTAATTCTCCCAAACCAAGATAAAGATAGTTTAGACCAGGGATATGCAATTAGTGGACCCCCAGCTGTTGCAAAAAGTCCCATCATGCCTTTGCCTCTGGGAATGACAATGCTATAAAGAGAATTTCATCATTGGATAATGAAATATTCAATAGGTCTGATTTAGTTAAGTTGACTTTAAAATTACTTAAATGACCAAAAATATGAAATTCTTTTAGGATGGAAGGAATGCTAAGCCTAGGGGTAGAAATATAAAATAAGATTTGTCTGCATAAAGAGAGATTTTATATTCTATTTTATTAGTGGTAATACCATGTATTGCATTTTGGTTGGTTCAGGGGCTGAACCGTTCGCCCATCCTTACTGGTGATATTCGTGTTATGAACATAATAAAAAATTTTGTTCTGTAGTGATAGAAATATTATTCACATTATTCTTGTTGTATAATATTTTTTGGAGGTTCCCACAATACCATTATCCCTGAGATTTAAATATAAAAAATCAAACTATGTTGGTGTCCTTTGGAAATTGTTATTACTTTTCTTTTTTATGTAACTACTTACTTCAAACTTGCCATTTGAATAAAAAAACATAGGCAAGTATTCTTCTTCACGTGACTCTTTATTGTGAATAAAAATTAAGAATATAGGAGTGCGCATGCCCGAGACCTCCGGCGAGACGTCTTAGCCGCGAGCTCCGCACCGCTTCGGCCGGATTACGGCCCTGCAGCCCGTCACAACACATCGATTTTGGACTTTTGGATCAGGATACGGGGACAACACAGGGAGGCTGTATATGTCCAGCTCACAGCAAAAGCATGAGGTACACAGACAACTCCGCTTTGATCAGCCAGCAACAGGGCGATCCAAGATGGTGACCGCTCCTTTACCACGCTGCTCACAGGAGGTCAGTAATGAGGGATGTGGCTCTATGGGGGGCACAGCAACAACAAGCAGAGATCCTGCTACTCCAGATGGCCTCCCTTTAGCCCAGCTAAACTCACCAGCACCTTCAGTTTCTCTATTAAGAGGCATGACAGCTGAATACCTCCACTGCTGATTCCCCAGCTCAGGACACACAACAGCAGGCATCCCCTTCTCAAGCAATACACCATGACTTGGGCCATCTCCTTAACAGGTTCTCGGAGATGCTCTCAGCGGGCCCTAGGCAGAATGCTGAACAAATTACATTGAATATAAAAGCAGAGATCATAAGTCTGGGCACCCGCATTGATATAATTGAGCAAGCTGTTGACCAGACCACTGCCAGGGTCATCCAGAACACTACATGCATACAGTCTCTCCAAGAACAACTTAATACGGCCCTCTCTAAAATAGACGAATTGGAAAACAGGAGTAGACGCTATAACTTTCGTATTAGGGGCCTCCCTGAATCGATACAGGATATTCAGGGATCTGTGAAATCCTTAATTAAAGACTTGTTGCCTGGCATTCCAGAACACAAAATGGAACTAGACAGGGCCCATAGGGCCCTCCAACCACCGCGCTCTGATGGTCTTCCAAGGGACATCATCATGAAACCACACTATTTCTCGATTAAAGAAGAAAGCTATTGGGTCATCAAATCCAAATATTCACGCTCTTTTAAACCACTACTTACAGCCCTCTCACAGAAAGAGGTCAAATACTGGTGGTCCTTTCCATTTCGCCTGAACTTCCAGTTCAAAAATAAGACTTATGGCCTCTCTAACCTTCAAGAAGGTGAAAGAATCCTCGTCCAATTGGGTCTCATATCCCAAGAAGCTATGGATCTGTCAACCTCTAGCCAACAGAGCTCTTCCAAGCGCCCTCCACCAGGCAGCCCAGCAGCATAAACAGAAGTCCAAAGAAGCTCCACACTCACCACGCTGAAGATCAAATCCTATCTCTGTGATTTTCATTATGTTTCCCTCTCACAGATATGGGAGGAGTGGCTTCCAGTTCTATTTGTTTGACCGTCACCTCTGGAGTACTCTTGGTTTCTCTCACAACTTCACTAACTGAAGGGGGTGAGGGAGGGGTACACAATCCCCCTCAACAGTTTATCTTCCCCCGTTATAGCTACAGGTTTTTATCCTGACGGGGATGGAGAAATTTCACCCTCACCCTCAGAAGCGGTCTTTATTGGACTCATGTGGAGTGCACTATGCTATCAGGTTCCCACACAATAGACAATGGCATGGTTTACTTCCCATATAATGCCTGTTACTCTTATTGAAACCCCTTTTTCCTCGAGGTTTGAGGTTGGGTTTATTTAGTTCTCTGGGTCACACATTCTCAGATTGTAAAACATACAGAAATTTATAATTAACGGTTACTTAACTCCTTAGTTCAGTCCCTAGTTTACTTTAGCCAGGGCTGCAGGGCCCTAGGGCCGGAGCGGTTCCACATGCTCCTCACCCACTGAGTACCAGAGAAGGCTTTCTCTGTGCTTGATGGTGTTGCTACCCAAGTTTGGGTGGTATTACTTCACCCCCCTTTTAACAGGGGGATGGAGTGCGTTCGGTTAAGGCCGATCGCGCTCTCAGGACTTCCTGGATCCTGACTGGTCAGGAACTCCATTTCAATTAGATATTGTGATGTTTTATTCTTACCTACAGTCCAAGTATCTCTTCTTTCTATTTACTTTATGTTTATTGCTCCCTTATATACAGGGTGGGCCATTTATATGGATACACCTTAATTAAATGGGAATGGTTGGTGATATTATCTTCCTGTTTGTGGCACATTAGTATATGTGAGGGGGGAAACTTTTCAAGATCAGTGGTGACCATGGCGGCCATTTTGAAGTCGGCCATTTTGAATCCAACTTTTGTTTTTTCAATAGGAAGAGGGTCATGTGACACATCAAACTTATTGGGAATTTCACAAGAAAAACAATGGTGTGCTTGGTTTTAACATAACTTTATTCTTTCATGAGTTATTTGCAAGTTTCTGACTACTTATAAAATGTGTTCAATGTGCTGCCCATTGTGTTGGATTGTCAATGCAACCCTCTTCTCTCACTCTTCACACACTGATAGCAACACCGCAGGAGAAATGCTAGCACAGGCTTCCAGTATCCGTAGTTTCAGGTGCTGCACATCTCGAGATAGAGAGGGCCGGTACATTCTGGTTAAAGGCACAGTATACGGAGGTCTACACCTTCATTTCATACTATGCTCCCAACAGGGATCAAGCATCCTTCTTCTCCAACTTATCTCAAAAAATTGCCCCATATCTAGAAAGGATGATAATTATGGGGGGAGACTCGAATACTGCTTTTCAATAACATCTTAGATAAATCAGTGGACAATAGACCACAAACAAAAAGGCCCCCTAAACAGAGTACCAAAGTGGCACATATTTTAAACTCCCTAGGACTAGTTGATACTTGGAGAGAATTGAATTCTAAACCCAAGGATTACACCTATTACTCTGCCCCACACGGCACTTATTCCAGAATCGATCATGTCCTTGTACCCTCCATAGAGATATACCGAGCAGTGAAGGCCTCAATCCTTGACATAGTTTGGTCAGATCACGCTTTGGTCCTAGTCTCCATCATGTGTTTACCAACTTTGCGGAGACCACCAGTATGGAGACTCAACGAATCTCTCTTAAGCGACCCTGTTAAAGTCACCATGCTTGAGAAGGATTTGAAAGAATACTTCCTACTAAATGATAAAGATGATATCTCGCCGGGGTCCCTATGGGAGGGGCATAAAGCAGTCATGAGGGGACGTTTTATCCAGCTAGGTTCCCATTTGAAAAAAGAATTTGACATAATTAGATTAGAGCAAGAATTCAGACAATTAAGTAGATCCCACAAGTTAAATCCGACAAGAGAAACCCACTTAAATCTGGAAAAAACCAAGCTAGAACGTAACCTTCTATTAACTACCACAGTTGAAAGACAGGTCACTAGGAAAGTTATATTGTACTAAACACCAAGTTGGCACTAGTCTCGCAACTAAACTTACTCTCAAATATAAAGCCACAGCTATGCCAAGAATCAAATCCTGGGAGGGTAACCTTACCCAAAACCCCAAAAAAATTCTTGAAACCTTCGAGAAGTTTTTCACTAAGCTATATACCAAAGACATAAGAGACCTCACTCAACAACTTGAAACCTTTCTCGGGAATATCTCCCTTCCCAAGCTTAGCAAGCAACACCAAAATTTGCTGGAGGCACCAATTACAGAGAGCGAAATTTTACATGTATTCAAGGACCTGAAGACCAGATCTGCCCCTGGACCAGACGGTTTCTCAAATCTTTATTACAAACGATTTGGTTCCACTCTCTCACCTTTCATGGCGAGATACTTTAACTCACTAGGAGAGGTGCGGAGTCTAGACCCTGCCTCCAACCAGGCGTTCATATCAGTAATCCCTAAACCGGGTAAAGACCACAGTGAAGTAGGAAACTACAGGCCCATTTCCTTGATAAATAATGATATTAAATGCATGACTAAAATTTATGCCAACTGTTTAGCGTCTTTCATTGGCGGATACAAAGATAAAGATCAAGTGGGATTTATCCCAGGGAGGCAGGGTCCAGACCAGGTTAGAAGGGCGGTAGACTTAATTTCTTTGATGTGATCAGGATGGGGGTTGAGGACCCTCAAGGAGGCCTCATACTCTCAATTGCTCATCACTAGGCCTTCAACACGGTCTCATGGCAATACCTATTCACTCTCCTTGACAGATGGGGTTTTGGCCCAAAATTTTTAGGAACTCTGGAAGCTCTGTACTCTCAGCCTTCAGCAACGATTAGGTTTCAGGGACACCACTCTGACCCCTTCCCATACGACGCGGTACACGGCAGGGGTGTCCTCTCTCCCCATTGCTATTCGAGGTCGCAATAGAATCTTTGGCAATAGCAATCAGGGAGAACCCAGATATCCAGGGAGTAAGATGTGGACAGAAAGAACACAAATACGCTTTATTTGCCGACAATGTCCTCCTCTTCATCACAGCTCCTCTGATCTCCACTTCTAACCTTCTTAGGGTGCTATCATACTTCAGCTTGTGCTCAGGCCTAAAGGTCAACATGTCCAAATTGGTGGCGTTGAATATTTCTATTCCCCAACAGACTATTGACAATCTTAAGAAACATTTCCCCTTTACATGGGAGGAAAAATCTATTCCTTATTTAGGCATCAATATCCCACACACAATAGATCAATTATACAATGTAAATTATCCCTCTCTTTTTAAAAAACTTACACAGGACCTAGCTTATTGGTCTAAGCAGAATCTTTCATGGGTGGGTAGAATTCATGCAGTGAAGATGACCCTACTTCCCCGTATTTTATACTTTTTTTGCACTCTCCCTATTCAGATTCAAAAAAGCAAACTGGCAAACATACAGAAAGCTATCTTACAATTTATATGGGGTAAGAAAGGCTGTAGGTTTTCCAACAGTATTCTCTTCAGACCCAAAAGGAAAGGTGGCCTTGGAGTACCGAACATCTGGTGGTACTACCAAGCAGCTCAGCTGGCTCAAATCTCTATTATCCATTCTAAACATGAGAAACCAGATTGGACATTAATTGAGCGACAGTCGACCCCCAATCATACCCTGGACTATCTCCTCTGGTGCAAGCCTGGAATCAGACCACCTATTCTAGCCCCTACGCTATCCCACTCTATGGCCCTATGTGATAAACTCCGTAAGCGCTCTGCCTTGATCTCACCTTGGCTACCGCTTTCCCACATCTTTCACAACCCCAGATTTCCCCCGGGAGAGAACGTGAAAGCTTTCCTTTGGTGGGTAAACAAGGGGCTTTATAGAATTGGCCATTTCTTTAATCTTGCGGGTCCCCTCTCCCTTAGCTATTGTTTAAATACTCTAGAAATGCCCACCTCAGAGAAATTTTGATTTTCACAAATATCACACTTTCTTCGGACCCTCCAACCTGACAAACAAATCCCCCTCACAGTTACTCCATATGAACAGTGGTGCTCAAAGCTATCGGACATGAGGGGGGTATCTCTCTCATCTACGCTGCCCTAGCAGAACCACAGGAAAAAAACATCCTATATGTTAAGGTGGGAAGGAGACCTGGACTTTGTTTGGGACCTGGACACATGGCATGATCACTTTTTTCGGGCATTTAAAGGGGTTCATAATATATCTCTGGTAGAAGCCAACCTAAAGGTGATAACAAGATGGTATCTATATCCGGCCCGATTATCTAAAATATTCAGAGGATCCTCCCCACTATGCTTTAGAGGCTGTGACCTCACGGGGATGCTACTCCATACTCTCTGGGAATGCCTACACATTAGGTCTTTCTGGAATCATATTTTCCAGCTTATAAGAAAGGTCACGGGAATTCAGGTAAAACAAGACCCAGCGATTGTTCTCCTTCATCATAGCATTCCTCACATTAATCGAAATTCGCAATCCTTAATCGATTTTATCTTAGTGGGCGCTTAAATAACGATCGCTAAAGCCTGGAAACTGCAATCTGTTAATACACGACAAGCAATCAAGAAAATTTCCTGGATAATGTTCCAGGAGAAAACCTTTCACAAATGAAGTGACTCAATTAAAAATTTTGAAAAGATTTGGGGTCCTTGGGCCACCCACGTGGGCATATCCCTTTAAGAACACCCAAACTGCTACACACCGATAATCTTAGCTCATAGGAACTTAATGTGATAAATTCCACCCTGACATCATCTCTGCTCTCCTATCCCTGCTTCTATCTCTCTCCTTTTTCACTCTCTATATACATATCTAAGACTCCTCTTCACCTTCTTTAGGAACTCCTTCATAAACGTTCTGTGTCTTGAAGATTGCATAAGCTTAGATTAGCGCCTGATCCCATTGCTGGCATCGATCCTCCCACTACTGGAGTTCCCTGAACAGACGGGGACAATCAACTGGGTTATGGGATGAGTGAAATAGACTATCCCTAGTACAGTGGGAGGAGATAGCTTCTTAGTCCTCTGCGATTCAGGGGCTCCTTCTAATACAAAATATGCTATTTGTTGAATACACTTAATCTCTAATTAAGCATACTATCCAAGAGGTTTATCACAACTCCTGGTCCTCTTGGGGCCTTTCCTGCCCCCCTACCTTGGATCCCAATGATTCGGGCAGGAGTGAGTAAATTGACATAGGGGTGGGGGAGCCTTTCCCACCAATTCACAGTTTGCTCCCAATAGGGGTGGATTGTTGGGAGGGCACCCTCCCTACGACCCTTAAATAATAAGATGCACTCACAAGAGGTAATTATAAAAAAAAAAAAGAAGTAATTATATATTGGTAATATGGTCAACTTCACCTGGCCAAACATGATCTGACAACATTCTCCTTTGGTAGTCATAGTGACCGAAGGAAAGGATTAATTAGCTTGACTCTTTGATTTTGATTATGGGGCGTGTTGTTATATATCGTACCCTCATAATCTCTTTGTTCTCGGTTAGATGTCTAGGGGTAGCAGCTGATGTAAGATTTATAAATTTGACAATATCCTTACTGATACTTATTGCTGTCTATTGTAAGGAAGGATTTTTGATTTATAATTGCGTTAAAATGCAGTCTGTATAATTTTGTTCTGTATCTCACGATAATTTGTTTCCCTGTAATATCCTGAAAACGTTAATAAAAATATTGAAACATTAAAACAAATAAATAAATAAATAAATAAATAAAGAATATAAATTAAATTAGACATGATATCTGTCACCAAAAAAAATATAACAGAAACAAAAAGTGCATTTGATTCCGCAAATGTGGGAAAGAACCAAAAGAAAAGAAAATAATACACAAAAAAAATACTGAAAAACAAAAAAATACATTAATGGGGGTATTGGATAAAATCCCCATACCATGGCTGTTGGTGGGTCCATGGGGATGGAATTGCCAATGCCCACCATGCTGCTGTGGTGGGTGGGATGGCCGTTGAGGTGGGGGAAGGTGGAGCCACATACTGTGAAAGGTGCGTATTGTGGGTGATAAGCTCCCTCTCCCCCTTGCTCAGCACCTGTGTAATTAGTTCTTCAGACCTGCTCCTTTGATATGGAGTCATGTGCCATAGTTTGGCAGCTGTGTATGCAGCAAACGATTCCTCCTAATCAGGGTCCCTCTGGAGGACTGCTGAGGCCTGTATGAAAAAAGACAAAGCGGTGTCCTCCAAATTTTGGCTCTGTGGGTCATCACTAAACCCAAATTGACATTTCCTCACTGTTTCTAATTGAATATTTAGTAATAGAAAAGACTATCATTCTGGCACCAGCTTTTGGACTTTTCCTTCAAATTATTTTAGGGCACAACTGTGTTTTCATATGTAACCAACTTTGTTAAGGTTCAAATATTCTACCAATAATGTATAGTTATCATTGTTGTGTTTTTTATTGACAATATGTTCAACAACACTATATCTGTGTCAAGATGGACTTCTCCACATCTTCAGCTTCAGGTTCAGGAGCTGTGGCTTCAGCAGAGATAGATGGCAGGGTGGAGAGAGATGGCCTAGGCTCAGACTGCCTCGTGATAAAACACAGGCTTTGGAAATACCACAGCCTGGGGACATTAATGTCAGCCGCTGCGGCACCTGACCTCTCAGATTTTTGTATCTTCTTCAGCTCCCTTGTAAAGGTGATCCTGAGGTTGGCAATTTTAACCCGCACATATTTGAAGTCAACGTTGGGGTCAACCTCTTTACAAAGATCAGCCAGTTTGCTTTATTATTTTGCTGGAGGAGTCCTTGCTCTTGACCCTCCAGAGACAAGTTGACGGTACATGTCAATGAACTGTGGCAGGAACTCAGGAGAGCTAAATGTATCACTCATGATGACTGCAAGACACAACACAAGACAAAGCATAATGCAACTTCATCTGGCATACCCATAAGCTTGACCCAATCTAAGCCCCAATCCAAGCAGTATAGCCCACTAACCCCCATATAGGCCCCAATCCAAGCAGTATAGCCCATGAACCCCCCATCTAGGCCCCAATCCAAGCAGTATAGCCCATGAACCCCCATCTAGGCCCCATTCCAAGCAGTATAGGCCACTACCCACCTATGCCACAAGTTCAAGTCAAACCTTTTTTATCTGCACAATTTCTTGCGTTGCCAAATGATCATCCTCCACTCACAGGATTGTACCTACCGCTGTTCCATCGAAAGTGCGATCAGGCTTTATACACTATGCATGCATGCAGCTCTGCTCTCAGGTGCGTTATGATGCTGGGGCATGAACGACTCTCCTATCCTCCATGCAACACACTCGGCGGAACCTTCGTAGTGAATATGGCGGAATCTGCAAATTGCAGCCAGGCCCGTGGTGCTGGATCTCATCAAAGGCCAAAAGCTACACCAATGAGCAAAGCTGAGATGGTTGACATGGTGGGCATCATGGAGAGGAATGATTATGATTGCAAGATCAAGAATTATGAGAGGCCCTACAGCAGAAAATATTATATTTTGCAGAAGGTGATCTCAATTCTCCATAAAGAATATGGCGTACAGTGTCGAAAGATCAACTGCGCAAAAGATGGTCTGATCTTAAGCACCGGGAACAAGACCAGCTGGATAAGATCCATCATATCCTTCAAAAAAGTAAGCAATAGTTGTATGTAAGCGATATGTATATGTGTCTGTATATGTTCTTTGTAAGATAGGTTAGAGAGAATTATAGCTGAGGTTAGAAACTGTTTGTATGCCTTGGATTTCCAACTTTGAAGGTAAATCTAAAGCATATATGAAGAATAGAATTTGTTAATGTTTTTAGACATTCCTTTAGCTTTTGCACTTATATTCTTTTTTATCTTTCAACAGGGAAACATAAAAAAAATGCTGCAGGCAAACCCCCACAAGGGATGAAGGGAGGCTCCCATCCCTGGCCCAGCAACAGAGGAGGAATCAAGGCCACCTTCACTAAAAAAAGGTAAGTGAAAACAGGGGTGTTGCTAGGTGGGCAAAAGAGCAGGGGCTTCAGGTCTAAATTAAGGGTTAAGTGTCACTTGCTGGTTGCTGCCTGCCTCATCAGTGAACATTAATACAGCCTTGCCAGTGAAGACATGGGGAGAAGAGAGCCCCCAGTGATCGTAGTCACACAAATGCCCACCTGCTATTATGGACATCAGACATCCTGCATCCCCTAGGAGCTGGGGTGGGGGGGGGGCAGCTGCAGGAGTTTACCAATGTTGGCACCGGAACAAGTCCAAAGTTTGTCAACTCCAAAAATTGTAAAAAATGTAGGTTAGCAATAGATATGACTTTGGGATGCTTAATAAATGTTGTATTTTACTTTTTTAGAGCAAATTGAGTGTGAAGAGCTCCCCCATGATCTCAGTATCAAACTTACAACACTTGACGAACAATCTACTGACATTAGTCAGAGTGAGGGCCAAAGTGATCCAGAAAAGGAAGAAGGTGTTGTGAGCCTGTTGTTTGTCCAAGTAAGTATTGTTCTAATATTGCTTCTTATGTATTGACATGTCGAGTGTTAAAATCTCTAAAGCAAACACCTAGTCCATGAATTAGCAGAGTATGTAGTGCTTTCACATTAGCATAGCTAAGGAAGAGGTGTAAGTAGCTCTCTGTGTTGATAGATAGCCTCGTTTTGGAGACCCAGACACCAGGGCAAAGATTACAGAGTAGTGTCAGTGTTTACATTCAGTGTAGTGTAGGAGTCTGAAGGGCAAGCAGGTCACACCCAACAATCCACTGGGTAGGTAAGTATTTAATGAGGTTTAATATTAACTTGCCCCAAAAATCACTATGTAGGGCCTCAGCCACTTGACCATCATTGCCCTAATCCATTTTACTCTTATTAACAGGTCATGATGTTCCACATTGCACTGTTGGCAGATTGAGGGGAAAGATTATACAGTGTTGCAAAGAGCTGGAGAATATCAAGAAGGTTGCTGCAGCTTTACAACGCAGACTGACCAATTGTGGGGGCATGCTTGCCAAATTCTAATTTGCTCTTGGACTTGTGCTATATACCATCAGGGGATATCAAGTGCCATGTTTCTGGGATGCAACCCCCTTCCTTCAAACTAGAGTTTCTTTGATAAAAGGGGGTTGCAGCACCGAAACGCATCAGTTGATACCATCACAGGTTCTGAGCTGATGCGTTTCTGGGGTGCAAGCTACTTGAGTTTTGATAAAAGGGGGCACCCCAGAAACGCGTCAGATTAGAACGCGTCAGTTTCAACTGATGTGTTTTGCTGCTGCAACACTCCTTTATCAAAGCAACTATAGTTTGGAGGAAGGGGGGTTGCACCCCAGAAACATGACACTTGATACTCCCTGATGGGATCTAGCACATGTTTACACACTTTGTCATTTGGGGGCTTAGAAATGTTGCTGGTTGGAAATAAACCCCTTTTGAGAATGCCATCCTGGACATAATCTCTGTGAGAAGCCACTCGGGGGATGTGGATTCAATTTTGACATTTTAGGGAGGGGAGATCAGATCACACCATGTGAGGAAGGCAGCATCCACACAGTCTTGGGATACTGATGTCTAGTTTGCCCTTCCCTTTTCAACGAACATTGTAAGTGAGTGACTTTTATGTGTATGTAAAGGTTTTAGACATACCTGGTTAACCCAATAAATATGACGAATGCCTAAATACATACATGTTAGACACAAATATGTTTTCTCGCTTAACCACTTCAATACTGGCCACTTTCACCCCCTTCCTTATCGGACTTTCAGCACTGTTGCACTTTGAATGACAATTGCACGGTCATGCAACACTGTACCCAATTTCAATTTTTATCATTTTTCCCACACAAATAGAGCTTTCTTTTGGTGGTATTTAATCACCTCTGGGTTTTTTATTTTTTGTGCTACAAATTAAAAAAGACCGAAAATGTTCAAAAACAATGCATTTTTCTTCATTTCTGTTATACAATTTTGCAAATAAGTAATTTCTCTTCATAAATTTTGACCAAAAATAATACTGCTATATTTCTTTGGTAACAATAACACAAATCGGGGTTTATTTGGTGTTAGCGGTGATGGCGGACAGACAGATGTGTTGTGCACTGTGACAGATGTGACGGGGACATACAGATGTTTTCGGGACTGTGACAGATGTGATGGGGACAGACAGATGTTTTGTGTATGGTGACAGATGTAACAGGGACATACAGATGTTTTGAGGACTGTTTTATGGGGACACTGACATGTTTGTGGACAGGGGTATCAGTGGTGCTTGGTGAACTGTGTGGGGGGTGATCTGTGAGAGCTCTCTGTATGAAATCGTCTTCATACAGAGAGTTGTCACTGAGCTCGGCGGGGGGGAACTGTCACAGAGACACGTGTCTCTGTTTACATTGTAACGGCTGTGATTGGACACAGCCGTCACGTGATCGGGGGGCCAATCACAGTGCCCATATCCCGATCTGTGCTCGGCCAGATCCTGTGATCATAATGATCACAGGAGCGAGCCGCAGCGTGCCTGAGCTGCGAGCACCCATTCTGAAGGACGTACCTGAACGTCATCTCAGAACGGTGAGGCGCCCACCCGACCATATATGTACAGTGGCCGGGTGGGAGGTGGTTAAGCACCTTAAAAAGCACCTCTGAATGTGTTTGAAGTAAAATGATTTGAAATAAACAGTGTGTGGCTTCTTATTTATTGATCTAAAGGTATTTTTGTCTTAAATCCCGTGCATTTTGGCTGGGCAAGCTAGCACGGGCATTCTCTATGTCTGCCATTGCAAATAAAGAAGGCCATTGTACTAGGGCTTGGCACTGCAGGGTCAATGTCCCTTGGCAGGGAGGTCATGTAGCTGCTAACATTTTTGCACAGAAAATTGTGGAGGATGCGGCAGCACAACACAACATGGTTATTCTTGTATAATGCCAAGTTTATGGGAGTCAAAAGAGGCGGAAGCGATTTGCCAATATGCCAAAGCCATTCTCCATCACCCTTCTGGCACAAGACAGTGTAGTTAAATATTCTCTGTTCAGGGGTCAGGTTGATTCATAGGAAATGGCTTCATAAGATGATCCCCTAGAGCAAAGGCCGCATCTGCCACAAAGACAAAATTGAAGCCCTCCACATTTTGCTCTGCAGGTGGCAAGTTTAGGGTGCCATTCTGGAGCTGCATGTAGAACTCCCTCTGCATAATTACTCCTCCATCAGAGTTGTGCCCTTTATTCTCAATGTCCAAAAAAAGAAATTCATAATTTGCAGACACAACAGCAAGCATCACTATGCTGCAAAAGCCTTTATAATTAAAATATTAGGACCCAGAGTTGCCTGGTGGGACAATCCTCACATGTTTCCCATCAATAGCACCCCCACAGTTGGGAAAATCCCATTGGTGCAAAAACTGGGCTGCAACTTCCTGCCATTGCTCTGAGTTGGAAGGAAACCGTGGAGAAAAGCAAAAAACACAAAATTATTACTTCAGCACATAAAATCATATTTCATTGCAATCATATTTGACACAAAAAATGCTTTGGCAACATAAGGATAGACTTAAAAGAGGATTTAAAGAGCAAAGTGTAAGGTGAACTTATCTAATTTCTCACCCCCCTCTGGTGGCCCATTTGGCAACTTTCAGGGGGGAAGATGTAACTGGTATATGTTTTGGACAGGTGAACCTCTTCAGTTCCATGAGAGTTTGCTACAGGAATAATGGCTGTTAGTTTGGCCACTCCCTCCTCTATTGCCAGCCCAGTGGACAGGTAAGAAGTGTCATAATCCAAAGCTACATACACACTATACAATCAGAATCACATTTTTTTCCATTAAGATTGAACCAAACAATATAATAGAAGATCAAACTTAGGAGATAAAATTAGTAGGTAATGAAGCAGGCCCTTGCACTACATGGTTTGGGTAATTATTAAGGAAATGTGACCCCAAAAGATGGAGAGTGTGTATGGGAGATTACATGTCAGGAGATACAGTATTTTGAGCTGATGACTTCATTTTTCATTTGGGGGGGTGGAATTAGCTTTGACATAATAATAAGGCCTCATGCACTCTGCATGATTTGGAACACACAAATAACGTTTGAAAAGTTTGTGTTTTTTTGGGGGGTAAGGTCCAAAATGTAGCTCAACAAAATCATTGTGAAGTTTAGTGTTGAGCGAACCCGGACTGTAATGTTCGGGTCCGTACCGAACTTTCGGGTGTCCGTGGCACGGACCCGGACCCAGACATTTCAAAAATCGTTTGGGTTCGGTCCGGGGTTCTGCTATTTTACTCCATGTGTTGAGAAGCTGCAGGGCAGCCAATCAACAAGCGTTTCACTGGTTTGCCCTTAGAAAAAACCTGGAATGGGGGGTTTTTTTGTGTTTGAAAAGTTTGCAATAAACACACAAGGTTTAGTACGTCTCACGTACTCCGGAATAATAATACAGTTTCGATTAAGGTGGGGGGGTTTACTTTTTACTTCAGTAGTCGAGTTTTATGACATAGAGGACTGTACATTAGAGGGTATGTGTGAGAGGTAGAAAACCCCAGTGTAAAGGAATTATTAATGGGTTTGGTACATCACGTTCCCGGACGAAGTAATGGATGATTAAAATAGAGGATTCAAACTAGAAGATAATATAACAAACCAAGTTAGAATTACCTTTTTTTACACTAAGACTAACATATCACACATACATCGAAACCTAATACTGTGAAGAATGGACAGGTGACCCGACCGTG
>BLSH010201598.1:725745-739972 GCA_018402905.1 Glandirana rugosa
GGCCTAGTCAACCTCTAGGCTCCTACTCCACATCCACCCCCCTTCCCGCTTTTTTACTTGATTTTAATTTATTTTCCCTATCCCCATTTATTTGTAGGGCACTTGCCCTAGTTTGAAGATGATTTTAGAACAGTTATATGGCTTCTACCGTTAATTAATACTTTTCAGAAACAGTTTGAAGATGATCCACATTCACCTCCATTTTTGCTTTTTTTATGTTTTTATTTTTTTTTTAAATATTTAAAGTTATTTCCCTGTCCCCATTTTTTTGTAGGGCACTTTCCCTACCCTTACCCCCATTTTACTTCCTTTTGCAGCCCTCTAGGGCTTTCCAGGACTTTGTTACAGCCATTTTTGTGCCTAAAAGTTCGGGTCCCCATTGATTTCAATGGGGTTCGTTGTCCGTGCGATCGTTCGGGTTCCGTCCGGACCCGGACTTTGTCCCGAAGTTCGGACGGACCAGCAGAACCCGAACTTCCAGAGGTTTGCTCAACTCTAGTGAAGTTACCAGGCTGGGTTTGTATGGATACAGGATAACATGCTGGGGAGGTTAGTATAGGAAAATAGGAGTGTAGAGGAAAAAGGAGCAGAAAAACCTTACAGCATGCATGAGGCCAAAGAGGACATTCACAGCATATTCTAACAATGCCAATTATGTGTTCAAAAAAATGAAGCACAAACACAGAATGTGGTATTAACATGAAACATACCTTAATATAGTCCTTCTGCAGCACCTGAATGATGGCTGAGCAGGTCTCAGGAATAATGACTCCAAGAGCCTGGGGGGAGATCCCAGTAGTGAACTTCAGGTCCCGGAGGCTACTCCCTGTCACCAGGTACCACAAGGTGGCTATAAGCCTTTGCTCAGGGGTGATGGAAAGGTGCATGCATGCGTCCTGCTTCTGTATATAGGGGGAAACCAATGCCAAGAGGTGATTAAAGCAGGGATCTGTCATCCAAAGATAATTCCTAAAATCATCAGGATTATTCTCCTGTATCTCCCTGAATAAAGACATATGACCTAATTGGTCATGATTAAGCAACCGCTTTTTGGTCCAACAACTCCTCTTTCTCTTCTTCCTGTGAAGGACTTGCAAGCAAGTACTCCAAGCCCAACAACAGCAAAATTTCTCTCTCTAGTTCTCCACATGGCTGGTTTGATGAACGACCGATCAGTAAAGATCTTAAAATCATGAAACAACACTCATCAAACTTCTAACACAAAATTAGGAGAAGGGGCCCAAAGGGTGATGCATGCAAAATAAACTTCCTCTTTATACGCTTGTAGCATGTCACTACGTTCGCCTTTGTCGAACGATAACAGTACGCTAGACAAAATCTCAGACGGTTGATTTTGAGAAAAGTTGGACGTACAACTATCGCATTGTGTGTACAAGGCTTAAATGGCATTTCAGATTTTCTACTGTGCATCCTAGATGTCTAACTTGTTTGCTTCATTGCTTATCTCTTTTCTTCTAGGCAAAAACTGGTGGTGGATTGCAGGCTTCTGTTGAGATTTTGGACTATGAAACAACACTGGAGCCTTACATCTATTATGGGACAGTTACAGGGCAGGCCAATGGTTTTGATACCTTGTGCAACACAACAATAGAGGTGAGTACATCATGTTCATGAATATTCTAGATGCGTGTTCAAAGCTGATGGTGGGTTCTTCCTTACAGCCCTATTGTATACTGCCAGGAGGAACTACCCCTCCTTCAGAATACAATGCTCTTTTGGCAAACGTTCCCTAGAGGCGACCATGTTTTGCCTGCATGGGTTTTATCATGGACTTGGGTAAGTATTCAAGAAGGTGAGGACACGAGCCAACTTTGACTTAATCAGTCTCTGTACTCTTTCAGATGACCCCACAGAGGAAAAAAACATCATACTATCTTTTGTGAAGCAGATGTTTAACCACTTCCGCCTCAGAAGGATTTCACACTTTAGGACCAGAGCACTTTTTGTGATTCGGCACTGCGTCACTTTAACTGACAATTGTGCAGTCGTGCAACGTTGTACCCAAACAAAATTTGTGTCCTTTTTTCCTACAAATAGAGCTTTCTTTTGGTGGTATTTGAGCACCTCTGCATGACCGCCGCTGATCGCCGCTATAAACAAAAAAAGAGCGACAATTTTGCAAAAAAAAACAAATTTCTTACTTTTTGCTAAAATACAAATCCAAAAAAATGTATAAAAAAACATTTTGTTCCATCGGTTTTGGCCGATTTAGATTCTTCCTCATATTTTTGGTAAAAAAAAATCACAATCTGCGTTTATTGATTGGTTTGCGCAAAAGTTGCCGCGTTTACAGACGATGAGAATTAATTTCTGTTTTTTTTTATTTTTTACTAGTAATGGCGGTGATCTGCGAATTTTAGCGGTACTGCAATATTGGGGCGGACATGTCGGACCATTTTGACACTTTTTTGGGACCATTGGCATTTATACAGCGATCAGTGCTATAAAAATGCACTGATTACTGTGTAAATGCCATTGTCAGTGAAGGGGTTAACCTGCAGGGGGCACTCTAAGGGTTAACTGTGTTCCCTGGGCGTGTTCTAACTGTGTTACCCTGGCTGAGGGAAGGGGGTGATCATGGCTTCCATATAGAGGAAGCCTGTGATCACCGCCCTACCCACTCTATGAGAATGGAGATCCGTGTTTACTTACACGGACCTCCATTCTCTCACTGTGGGGGGGCCATCTCAGGTAGCGATCGAGTCCGCCCTATCCGCTCCCTGGCCCCCCCGGACAAAGTGCGCTCACAGCACTAGTTATCGCAGCCGCCGTCATATGACTGCTATAACGAGCCACTCTGTCGCTGTCAGACTGTCGGCAAGTGGTTAAGATCTAGGCTTCTCTGAATCTGATAAAAATGATGACATTAGCCAGTCTCAAGAACAACAGCCTAATGTCAGTGTAGAGGTAATCCCCAAAGCAAAGAAACCAATTTAAATTCAGAGATGTGAACACTAATTTTGGTTCACCCAATCCAGCCATCGACATACGGTGTGCGTGTACGATATGTTGCACATGTAACTTTGACTAAGAGAAACTTGTTTATGAACAACAACTGAGTGAGAGGTTCCACCAGGCACAGCTCGAAAATTGTGAAATGTTAAAGGGTTGTTTAAAGGCATGGTATGCACCAATTTTTTACAAGTACTACAGAGTACAGAGACTTACTCAGACAGTGGCTTAACAAGTCTCCTGGGGTTAATCCACTGCCTAATTATGCCTCTCCCTCTGCTGTTGCCTTTTAATAAAGTTAATCTCTAGCCATCAGTTTTTTGCCTATTGTGTATTTTTTATATGTGACTTTTGTATCGCACTGCAAGAAAGTGTAACTGAAGGTGACAATTTTTTTGTTTTGGATACAGCAGAGAGGGGTTAGAACATCGGTCCTTTTTTCTTGCTGTGTGTGCTCTGTTATGGAGATTCCCTCTCTCTGTTTGTACTGTTTGTCCTTATCAGTGAGAGTGAAATTACTATAAGAACATAACATTGTTTTGTCATCCAAACAAGAGAGGGCGTATCTCACCAATGGGACCCAGATGCCAAAAACAAACCGAGAGGGGTTCTAACACTCCATTACTGTATTCAAAATGAAAGAAAAAAAATTGCCCTTAGTTAGACTTTCACGTCCTTTGGGACGTTCTTTTTGGCAAATTAATTGTCTTGGCACATGTGTGCTTTTTGAATATGGAGAATAGTGATTTGGTGCTATTTACTAAAACTGGAGCAGAAAGAATCAGGTGCAGCTGGTCATACTAACCAATCAATAAAACAATCAGCTTCCACATGCAGCTTGTTCTATGAAGCTTGGACAATAACACCTAGTAGCTGATTGGTTACTAGGCCCAGCTGTGCAAGATTATATGTGCTGCAGTTTTAGTACATCCCTACCATTGTCTCATCATTAACCACTTCCTGGCCACGTAATGACTATAAGCGGCGACTATAATGTGGCTCTGTCCTGCAAATCGCCACTTATAGTCGTCACTTGTGGGCACAATGCTAGGTGCCCGCTGCACGCTCCCTGAGCGGGGTCGCGGGTTGGGCAGACTTGATGTCCGCCGTCAACCCACGATGGCCTGTGACAGAGCCAGAACAGGGAACCGCCGATGTAAACACGGCGGTACCCCATTCTGACATTCAGCATGTCAGAGATCTACTGATCCCTGTACTTGGGATCAGTTAGATCTCTGGTGCCCCTGGCAGCCCAGCCCTATACAGTTAGAACACACACAGGGAACACAGTTAACCCCTTCACTGCCCCCTGCAGGTTAACCCCTTCCCTGCCAATGACATTTATACAGTAATCAGTGGATATTTAAATTTCTGATCACTGCATAAATGTCATTGGTCCCAAAAAGGTGTCAAAAATGTCCGACATGTCCGCCCCAATATCACAGTCCCGATAAAAATCGCCGCAGATCTCCGCCATTACTAGTAAAAAAAAGAAATTAATTCTCATGGTTTGTAAATGCGGCAACTTTTGCACAAACCAATCAATAAGTGCCGTTTGCAATTTTTTTTTACCAAAAATATGAGGATGAATATAAATCAGCCAAAACCGATGAACAAATTAGTTTTTTTTTTAGATTTTTTTTTTGGATATGTATTTTAGCAAAAAGTAAGAAATATTGTTTTCTTCTGCAAAATTGTCGCTCTTTTTTTGTTTATAGCGGTGATCAGAAATCACACAGAGCTGATAAAATACCACCAAAAGAAAGCTCTATTTGTGAGAAAAAAAGGATGCAAATTTAGTTTGGGTACAACATCGCACGACTGCGTAATCGTCAGTTAAAGCGACGCAGTGCCGAATCGCAAAAAGCGCTTTGGTCCTAAGGTGGGAATTCCTTCCGGGGCTGGAGTGGTTAATATGATGAGATGTTTAGCAGTGTGTATCAAAGAGGGATGGGGCACCAACGTTCCTTTGGCATATACCTCATAATGTCACTTAAATTATGTAAATACAGTGGTTTTGCACAATTCTGGTCTAACACTAATTGTTTTATTTATTTGTTGTAAGGAGTTTTTGTAAGCAGACATACACAAATACAAGAATGGTGGTGTAAATATTCACCTAGATATAGATATTTCCAAAAATCTTGATGTAAAATGAATGCACTGCCAGTACATGTGACATATGTTCAAGCAAGGGCTCAGAGCTTCCACAGAACCTGCTGAAATGAGCAACTTGTGTTGAAGTGAGAGAGTTCACTGTTAACCCTTGAGATGCTGGATGCAAATCTACAGACTTTATTACCACAGCTAACACGCAACATATCTCAGGAGGTGGGGAAGCTATCTTAGGAACTGAGGGGAGAGATAGATCAGATTGGGGAAGGCACAGACATGCTGGAAACCATGTTTGATGATATGATTCGGTATGTGCATGTGCTGGAGGAGGGAAATTCCTCTATTAAACATGCAGTGTCTCAATCGCAATTACATCAGGAAGACTTGGAAAATAGAGAAAGAAGCCAAAACGTTCATATCCGCGGGGTGTCAGAAAATGGGCAAGATAATAAGATACGTCCCTATCTCTTAGGCCTATTCAATCACTTGGCTCCAGATGTGGATGACATAGACTGTAGCTTGGACAGAGCATATAGGTCCCTGGCCCCAAACCACCTGCTGGGGCCAGGCCAAGAGACATAATGGTGCATTTTCCTTAGTATGATAGCGAAGAGGCCCTCACCCTGGCAACTCACAACTGTACTCACATTGAATACAAGGGAGATAAAATCCAGATCTTTAGTGATCTCTCTCCTATCACCTTGGCAAAGAGGCCCAATCTGCGGCCCATCACCGCACATTTACAGTTCCACAAAATTCTTTACTATTGGGGCTTCCCGTTTTGCCTGACTGTCTTGAAGGATTGTACACAACATGTGCTGCGAGATTTGCGTGAAGGTGAAGCTTTCCTCAAGGGCTTAGGCCTCCCTCCTCTCCCAGCGGAGGATCTACTCCCACCGCCCTCTACCCCAAAGACCCCCTCTGCCCCGCCAAGGCTCTGGACCCCTGCCAAGGGAATGACAAAGAAGGCCTCCTGTACCCCCAACGTTCTACACCTCAACGTTCCAGCCATAACAGATAGCCGACCTGATCTCCCTGTAACCACATTCTAGGATCGTAGTTTGGCTTTGCCACTGTATTAACTCCTACATGGAACCATTACATAATTTCATCATTTGATCACTTCAACGGTTATGTTATTGTTCTCTTAACTTTTACAAGATATAACTTTTTATTTATGTTACAGCCCAGAATTTGAAGTGACGTCTGTTTTCATCTAGTTGGATTGAAGAGTGGGACGGAATCCTTTGTTCTGTTGTCTTGTGGAGTCTCCATGTGTCCCCACATGCCTTGCAACACTGTTCCAGGGCTACTGAGACACCGTTGTATCTCAGGTCTACAAATGTTGGTTTGGTAATTTCTTCTTTTTCTTAGTCTAGCATGGCCTTTAGGTTGTTACGCTAATGACTACTCAATGAAACGATTTTTCTCTGAATTTGGTTCCTATATTTTTTTTTTGTTTTTGTGCTCTACATATTACTTTGACTTTAATGTCTTTGCTCCTTTGCTCACACCAAAGGGGTATTTTCTACTATACAATGCTTACACATGCATAATGCTTATGACTGGTTATGGCTCTAGAAATGTTGTCTTACAATTTTAAAGGTTTGAACTCTATTAAGAAGCATTGGCTATCTTTGAAGGCATTTGGGGCTTCAGGGGCGGATGTAATTTTGATCCAGGAGACACACTTCCACCCAGGAGGCTCCTTTAAATTCACCTATAGGTATTTTCCCCACTCCTACATGGCATCCAACTAACCCAGCAAGGATGGGGTAGTAGTTTTGATTAAGCGTGCCTGTCCTCTCTGAATCTAGTCTACGTTTCTAGACCCTCATGGTAACTATGTGATTTTGGAATGTGAATTTATGTCCTCCACTTTTATGCTAATGAATGTCTATGCCCCCAATTCAGGTTAGATACAATTTCTCACTGAGGTATTTGAGGTGTTACAATACTCCCATCCTTTTACAATTATCAGTGGGGACTTTAATGTAGCTTTCTCTCCCTCCAAAGACAGAAGACCTCTGTTCATTCCCATCACCTGAGAATCAAACATCCTACTGATAAACAATTTTCATTGTACTCCCCTCCACACAAGATGTTTTCTAGGTTGGATTATTTTTTTGTTTCAGGCCCTCTTTTCAATGGCGTGGTCTTCTGAACTGGGTTCAATAATCTGGTCTGATCATGTCCCATTATCCCTAGATCTTTCACTTTCCAAAACATTTCCTAAAACTTGCCAGTGGAGACTAAACAAATCCCTTCTAAACCAGCTAAACACTAAAGAAACACTTTCTCACACCCTTACTGAATTTTTTCAGCTTACTATTGGCTCACTGGAGGGGGCGTCCACCCAATGGGAGGCTCACAAGGCCTTCTTTTGAAGGCAATGTATATCAGAGAGATTTTGCTTAAAAAGGAAAGCAGCAGACCAAAAAATTCCCTCCTAACTAAACTACATTCTACAGAACGTCTCCTCATGTCCTCCCCTATGGTGGCACACCTCCGGGTGGTGACTTTTTTGTGTTAACAACTCAAATCCATAGCTATGTCAGCTACCACCAAGTCTCTGCTCTGGGCGGAACAAAACATTTATGAATATTCTAAGCCCCATAGGATACTGGTTTCCAAACTTAACCCACGCCCCTTCCAGTCATACTCTGATTTTTTTATTAAAGCTTAATGGTAAACCGACCCACTGTCCCCAGTCTATGGCTGGGATGTTTGGAGACTTTTATAATAAACTTTCTGATTGTTTAACCCCACCCCTTCACCCACCCTTTAACCAAGAGAAATTTGACCGCTTCCTAGCGGACATTAACTCCCCAAAGTTGTCCACTTCAGATCTGCAAAAACTGAATGCACCTATCACAGTAGAGGAACTTTCTTCCAATATTAATTTACTCCCTAATCATAAATCCCCAGGGCCTGACGGGCTGCCCTATTCATACTTTAAAATGTGCCTCCATATCTTAGCTCCTCATATGTTATCTCTTTTTAACTCCCTACTTGCAGGTCAAATGCCCCATTCCTCTTTCACACATTCTTTTATTTCAGTATTCTCAATAATAGGTATATTTTCTGATAAAACATAGCTTTATGTCAATCATAAATGGCTCTGTATTCTTGTTTTCTAAAAATTCATAGTACCTCAACTTAGAAAGGTACAATTAACACTTAAAGCTAAAATACAATACAATAAAAAAAACACTATTGACCACTTAAGGACCGCCTGCCGCAGATATAACGCGGCAGGGTGGCTCTATTGTGTGAAACGACAAACGCGTACATCATTTTGTATGATAGATACTGTGGGCCCGTGGCACAGAGGCCACCCGCGGTAGATCCACAGAGAAGCAGAATGGGGAACTGCCTATGTACACAAAGCAGATGCCTGTTCTGACAGGGGAGTACAGAGAGATCATCTGTTCCTAGTGATCAGGAACAGCAATCTCTGTGTACTCCCTGTCAGCCCACCCCCCCCCACACACAGTTGTAAAGCACCTCCCTACGACACACTTAACCCTTTGATCGCCCCTGTTGTTAACCCCTTCCCTGCCAGTGTCATTTATACAGTGATCAGTGCATTTTTTTTTAGCACTGATCACTGTATTGGTGTCACTGGTCCCCAAAAAGTGTTACTTAGGGTTAAATTTGTCCACCACAATGTCGCAGTCCCACTAAAAATCAGCGATTGATGCCATTACCAGTAAAAACAATAACAAAATTTAAGTCCATAAATCTATCCCCTATTTTGTAGATGCTATAACTTTTGTACAAATATACGCTTATTGCAATTTTTTAACCAAAAATATGTAGTAGAATACATATTGGCCTAAACTGATGAATACATTTTTTTTGTATTATAGCAGAAAGTAAAAAATATTGTTTTTTTTTCAAAATTGTTGACCATTTTTTTTGTTTATAATAAAAACTACAGAGGTGATCAAATACCACCAAAAGAAAGTTATATTTGTGGGAAAAAAGGACATCAATTATATTTGAGTACAGCATAGCACCCCCAGGCCTTTGTCGGTTAAAGTAACGCAGTGCAGTATCGCAAAAAATGGCCTGGTCATTCAGGGTAAAACCTTCCAATCCTTAAGTAGTTAATCTCTCTACCCACTTCTAACCTTTCTATAACTTTTAAAATGAGGTTTCTAAGACCACATACTGTATACTTACCTTAATCAACGTTCATATGATCATTCATTACCCCATTTTTGTTTATTGTGGCTCCCTAGCTGAAACTGCTGTGTATCTCGGTGTTGCCCCTTCATGTCAGCCTCCTAATACCAGCACCATAATAGGTGAGTATTTTCCAAACAAATTGACAGTGTCTACATTACCAGGATGTGGCATAGGCGCTGCCAGAAGTTTCCTATCACAATCCAGTGCTTAAATTTAGAGGACTGTAACACTGGCTGTCATGTTATGGCAGCTTAAGTTAAGTGAATGTGGGTCTTAGAACCTGTATTTAGGAACTTTATTTTGAAATAAAAATAGTTCAAAATAAAGAATGCATTGGTGTGGGTGGAGGGGTTTTCTTAAGCAGAGGCGAGTGATATATTGACAGATGGTCTGTAGCTGAGCTAGATTTGAGGAAGCCATGGTATTTTCAGGGCTGCTGAGTCAGAAATGGTAGAGATTGTGCATCCCATTAATCTACAATGCTTAGTTAGAAATTAGGGATTTGCAGTTTTTACAGGTATAATGTGTTGCCTATCTACCTATAAAATTGCTTGTAATAAATAAATAAATACAAAACTATATTAATACATTGCCAGCACCATGACATTTCCAAGGGCTGTGGTTCTGTGTGAGGGACAAAAATGGTTGCTACACTTATGCACTGCTTATATGCAGTTCAGTCAATCCTGACCTGCTGAGCACCACCATCTTCCAGCCTGATCTTTTAGGCTGGGTTCACACTATCTGACAAAAAAAATGGTCCGACTTTGATCCTACTTTGCTGTGCAATTTACGGTCCTACATAGGGTCAAAGTCGTACCGATTTTCTGTGAACAGGGATCCAACTTTGATCCCGACAATACCAGGCACCTTGTGCTCTGGGGATCTTGAAGGGGAACTCCACGCCAAATTAAAAAAAAAAATGGCATGGGGTCCCCCTCCAGGAGCATACCAGGCCCTTTGGTCTGGTACGGATTTTAAGGGGAACCCCCCACACCGGAAAAATCGTGTGGGGCCCCCCAAAATCCATTCCAGACCCTTATCCGAGCACGCAGCCCGGCAGGCCAGGAAAGGGGGTGGGGACGAGCAAGCGCCCCCCCCGCCTGGACCATACCAGGCCACGTGCCCTCAACATGGGGAATATGGGTGCTTTGGGGCAGGGGGGCTCTGCAAGCCCCACTCCAAAGCACCTTGTCCCCATGTTGATGAGGACAAAGTACTCTTCCTGACAACCCGTCCGGTGGTTGTCAGGGTCTGTGGATGGGGACTTATCAGAATCTGGAAGCCACCTTTAACAACCGGATCCCGGCCTCCCACCTTATGTAAATGAGTATTCTCAAATCATTCCTTATGTTCTATCCTAGGGCTCAAATAAATAAAGATGTCAATAAGCAAATTTTTCACAATATTACACAGTTAGGGAACTTTACTGATGGCAGTGAAAATTTACAATATGTGAAAAAATGAAATAGTATCTCCATATTATTGTATATTAATTCTTTACGTGTGTGGTGAATTATTATTGGGTGCAAAGGTAAACTTTAATGTCAACACTCAGTTGTTAATTTATCAGTTTTAATATATAAGGATATCTAAACCATATATGATAGATAGATAGATAGATAGATAGATAGATAGATAGATAGATAGATAGATAGATAGATAGATAGATAGATGTGGTAGCATAAGATTTATTTTTAGGTTAGTAGGTTTATTAGGTTTAGGTTCTATGAATACTAATTGATCCTGTTAATACCTGTCAATCCTTGGGTGCTTGTAACTATCTGTGCACTAAATTGCAACATATTGGTGTTTTGATATGGTTTAATAGATTTTCAATGCTTACTCTCCTATCTGTGTGAATAGCAGATACAGTAGATTACTTAATTGCTGGGGATGTATTGGGCTCTGGTAAATTATGAGTCCATGAATTGATGCATGTTAATCATAGTACATACAATTTGAAAATGATGTTTATCCACATCCCGCTAGACCTATAGCAGAATGACGGCCAAGCGGGGGGTCGCATCAACGCATTGCGGTGATCGGGGGTGACACGTGTCCCTTGGAAATAGCCCATCCCCGATCAGGGTAAACAGCCAAATAAAACCACGTGATCAGCTATGTCCAATCACAGCCAGTCACAACTGTAAACAGAAGAGCCGTTACCAGGAGATCCAGCTTCTTCTCCTCACATATTGATCGTGTGAGGAGGAAATGAGGGATCTCTGAGTTATTACCAATTTTACTCTTGCTGTTGCACATTACTGTGCCTCACACATCCCCCCAATAAAGAGAACCTGTCACCAGGGATCTGTCACACAGCCCATCCGGATCTGTCACACAGCCCATCTGGATTTGTCAAACAGCTCATCTAGATCTGTCACACAACCCATCTGGATTTGTCACATAGCCCATCTGGATCAGTCACAAAGCCCATCTGCCACACAGCCCATCTGGATCTGTCACACAGCTCATCTGGATCTGTCACACAGCCCATCTGGATCTGTCGCACAGTCCATCAGTACCGCCACCAGTGACTTGTCACACAGGCCATCAGTACCACCATCAGTGACCTGTCACATAGCCCATTAGTACTGCCATCAGTACCGCCATCAGTACCTGACCTATCACACAGGCCATCAGTACTGCCATCAGTGATCTGTCACACAGTCCATTAGTACCCATTAGTGACCTGTCACACAGGCCATTAGTACCCCCATCAGTGAGCTGTCACACAGGCCATCATGTACTGTCAACAAGGGAAACAGGGTAATTAGCCCTAAGGAATTAACAGGGTATAATATACAAAATACAGTATCTCACAAAAGTGAGTACACCCTTCACATTTTTGTAAATATTTTATTATATCTTTGCATGTGACAACACTGAAGAAATGACACTTTGCTACAATGTAAAGTAGTGTGGGTACAGTTTGTACAACAGTGTAAATTTGCTGTCCCCTCAAAATAACTCAACATACAGCCATCAATGTCTAAACCGCTGGCAACAAAAGTGAGTACACCCCTAAGTGAAGATGTCCAAATTGGGCCCAATTAGCCATTTTCCCTCCCTGGTGTCATGTGACTCTTTGTGTCTCAGTTGTGAATGGGGAGCAGGTGTGTTAAATTTGGTGTTATCGCTCTCACTCTCTCATACTGGTCACTGGAAGTTCAACATGGCACCTCATGGCAAAGAACTCTCTGAGGATCTGAAACAAAGAATTGTTGCTCTACATAAAGATGGCCTAGGCTATGGGAAGATTGCCAACACCCTAAAACTGAGCTTCAGCGTAGAAAAATGTAAGATAATGCATTTGGGTGCCAAGAACAAAAAAGTAAACTACTCACTAGGGGGATAGCCTCTGGGGGAATCTAGAATGGAAAAAGACCGAGGGGTCCTGGTGGAGAACAGGCTCAGCAGTGGAATGCAATGCCAAGCTGCTGCAAACAAAGCTAACAAAGTGTTGGCATGCATTAAGAAAGGGATCAACTCCAGGGATAAAACAATAATTCTCCCACTATACCAATCTCTGGTGAGGCCACACCTGGAGTATGCAGTCCAGTTCTGGGCACCATTCCTCAGGAAGGATGTTCTGGTATTGGAAAGGGTACAGAGAAGGGCCACAAAGCTTATTAAGGGATTGGTGGACCTAAGTTATGAGGAAAGATTACAAGCACTGAACTTATTCTCTCTGGAGAAGAGACGCTTGAGAGGGGATATGATTTCAATGTACAAATACTGTACCGGTGACCCCGCAGTAGGTACAAAACTATTCCAGGCAAGAGAGCACACCAAGACACGCGGCCATTCACTAAAAATGGAGGAAACGCGGTTTAGACTTAAAAAGCGTAAAAGGGTTCTTTACGGTGAGAGCAGTGAGGATGTGGAATTCTCTTCCACAAGCAGTAGTCTCTGCTGGGAGTCTAGAAAATTTCAAAAAACTATTAGATGCACACCTAAGGGACCACAACATTGTGGGGTATATATTTTAATACTGATATTAAAAACACACACATAGGCTGGACTTGATGGACTTGTGTCTTTTTTCAGCCTTGTTTACTATGTAACTATGTAACACAGTGGCCAAGACCATACAGCGGTTTAACAGGGCAGGTTTCACTCAGAACAGTCCTCGCCTTGGTCAACCAAAGAAGTTAAGTGCATGTGCTCAGCTTCATATCCAGAGGTTGTCTTTGAGAAATAGACATATCAGTACTGCCCACATTGCTGCAGTGGTTGAGGGGGGTGAGAGGTCAGCCTGTCAATGATCAGAGCATACGCAGCACACTGCATCAAATTGGTCTGCATGGCTGTGGTCCCCGAAGGAAGCCCCTTTTAAATATGTTGCACAAGAAAGCCCGCAAAAAGTTTGCTGAAGACAAGCAAACATGGATTACTGGAACCATGTCCTGTGGTCTGATGAGACCAAGATTAACTTATTTGGTTCAGATGATGTCAAGCGTGCGTGGTGGCAACCAGGTGAGGAGTACAAAGACAAGTGTGTCTTGCCTACAGTCAATCATGATGGTGGAAGTGTCATGGTCTGGGGCTGCATGAGTGCTGCTCACACTGGGGAACTACAGTTCATTGAGGGAACCATGAATGCCAACATGTATTTTGACATACTGAAGCAGAGCATAACCCCCCCCCCCCCCCCTTTGGAGATTGGGCCATAGGGCAGTATTCCAACATAATAACGACCCCAAATACACCTCCAAGACCACCACTGCCTTACTAAAGAAGCTGAGGGTAAAGGTGATGGACTGCCCAAGCATGTCTGCAGACCTGAACTTTATTGAGCATCTGTGGGACATCCTCAAATGGAAGGTGGAGGAGCACAAGGTTTCTAACATCCACCAACTCCATGATGTCGTCATGGAGGAGTGGAAGAGGATTCCAGTGGAAACCTGTGAAGCTCTGGTGAACTCCATGCCAGAGAGGG
>BLSH010201598.1:764812-779420 GCA_018402905.1 Glandirana rugosa
AGAGTCATCAAAAAAGCATAAGAGTCTGTTGCATGATTTGGGGCTCAGACTGCTTGGCTAATTTACAAGGGGCTGAGGTGAAAGACAGATGGCCATGGGGTTCAGGTGCCAACTCTGAGCTTTCATCAAGGGACCGGGAGGGAGACAATGTGAAGGAACTGGAGGCATTGTCAGCCACCCAATCTACTATCGCCTGTACTTGTTCTGGCTTTACCAATCGTTGAGTGGCATTCAGGCCTACCTTATAACATTGAAGGTTCTGTCGGCTACCTGAGGAAGGTGTTTCCTTGTGCGTGTAGCTGGCACAGATCGACCACGTCCTCTCCTTCCAACAGGAGCTTCACCAACACCAGCAGCACCACGACCACGTCCCTTATTTGACACTCTCCTCATTCTGCCTGCAAATGTACTATGTAGCACTATTTAAGTATTTATTAATACAAAAAAATAATAATAAATTCTTCTTTTTCGAAAGGAGCAGCAGGAAACTCTCCCTATAGAACTAGGAGATGAATTTAGAACAATAATCTGCCCCTTACAGCACCAGCAGGAACCTCTCCCTTTAGAACTAGGAGATGATTATAGAACAATAATCTGTCCCTTACAGGAGCAGCAGGAACCTCTCCCTATAGAACTAGGAGATGATTTTAGAACAATAATCTGTCCCTTGCAGGAGCAGCAGGAACCTCTATCTATAGAACTAGGAGATGATTTTAGAACAATAATCTGTCCCTTACATCACCAGCAGGAACCTCTCCCTTTAGAACTAGGAGATGATTTTTGAACAATAATCTGTCCCTTACAGCAACTGCAGGAACTTGACCCTATAGGAGTAGGCGATGATTTTAGAACAATAATCTGTCCCTTACAGGAGCAGCGGGAACCTCTCCCTATAGAACTAGGAGATGATTTTAGAACAATAATCTGTCCCTTACAGCAACAGCAGGAACCTGACCCTATAGAAGTAGGCAATGATTTTAGAACAATAATCTGTCCCTTACAGCACCAGCAGGAACCTGACCCTAAGGGAGTAGGCGATGATTTTAGAACAATAATCTGTCCCTTACAGCAACTGCAGGAACTTGACCCTATAGGAGTAGGCGATGATTTTAGAACAATAATCTGTCCCTTACAGGAGCAGCAGGAACCTCTCCCTATAGAACTAGGAGATGATTTTAGAACACTAATCTGTCCCTTACAGCACCAGCAGGAACCTCTCCCTTTAGAACTAGGAGATGATTATAGAACAATAAACTGTCCCTTACAGGAGCAGCAGGAACCTCTCCCTATAGAACTGGGAGATGATTTCAGAACAATAATATGTCCCCTTACAGCACCAGCAGGAACTTCTCCCTTTAGAATAAGGAGATGATTATATAACAATAATCTGTCCCTTACAGGAGCAGCAGGAACCTCTCCCTATAGAACTAGGAGATGATTTTAGAACAATAATCTGTCCCTTACAGGAGCAGCAGGAACCTTTCCCTATAGAACTAGGAGATGAATTTAGAACAATAATCTGTCCCTTACAGGAACAGCAGGAACCTGACCCTATAGGAGTAGTCGATGATTTTAGAACAATATCCTGTCCCTTACAACAACAGCAGGAACCTGACCCTATAGGAATAGGCAATGATTTTAGAACAATAATCTGTCCCTTACAGCAACAGAAGGAACCTGACCCTATAGGAGTAGGTGATGTTTTTAGAACAATAATCTGTCCCTTACAGCAACAGCAGGAACCTGATCCTATAGGAGTAGGTGATGATTTTAGAACAATAATCTGTCCCTTACAGGAGCAGCAGGAACCTCTCCTTATAGAACTAGGAGATGATTATAGAACAATAATCTGTCCCTTGCAGCAACAGCAGGAACCTGACCCTATAGGAGTAGGCTATGATTTTAGAACAATAATCTGTCCCTTACAGCAACAGCAGGAGCCTGACCCTATAGAACTAGGAGATGATTTTAGAACAATAATCTGTCCCTCAAAGCAGTAGACCCTACCTAGTCCAGAATCAGATCCTTCTGTAATGCAAGATGAGATCTGCAATCTGTCCCTCAAAGCAGTAGACTCTACCTAGTCCAGAATCAGATCGTTCTGTAATGCAGCATGAGATCTGCAATCTGTCCCTCAAAGCAGTAGTAGTATTCTCTACCTAGTTCAGAATCAGATCGTTCTGTAATGCAGGATGAGATGTTATTATATCTGCAATCTGTCCCTCACTGCACTGGCAGCATCCTCTCCCTAGACTAGCCTGAGAGCATGTGACATGCAGCACTACGTGACTCCAGCTTATACAGAGGCTGGGTCACATGATGTACTGTCCAATCACAGCCTTGCCATTACTAGATTGGCTGCCCTGCAGCTATTCAACATGTGTGACCAAATACCCAAACCCAGGACCCAAACCCAAACTTTTTTCAAATGTCCGGGTTCGGGTCCGGGTCACGGACACCCCAAAGTTTGCTACGGACCCGAACTTTACAGTTCAGGTTCGCTCAACTCTACTTTATAGTTGACCATTCTAGGGTGATTATACCCACTTACTTTACTGCAGCATTGCTACCCTAGGTTGCTCTCCTGATTTTTACTGCAAATAACTCCACCTTCATTACATAGATGGGTGTTGCTTTGTAATTTACAGAAGAGCCTTAAGTTCAGTGCACAGGAAGTTACAAGCCTTGTACAGGGGGTCAGGAGGTCCAGATACAGACAGATCAGGAAGGTCTGGTACAGGGGGCAGTAGGAAAAGGTACTGGGGGGTTAGAAGGATCTGGTACAGGGGGTCAGGAGGACACACTACAGGGTGGTCAGGAGGGCACAGTTCAGGGGTTCAGGAGGGCACGGTTCAGGGGGTCAGGAGGGAACACTATTGGTGGCAGTAGTCTATGGTACAGAAGCAGGTTCATCATGCAAAGCAGGAAGGCTGCTGTGACAGATCACCTGTTCTGGCATGCTGATCCCCACTGTCACTCCTCTTTAATTAATTCCACATGATGTCCCCCACAAGCACTTAGGATGGATTGGAAAGGCAGGTCGGTGGGGATCAGCACAGTACACTCACTGGATGAGCTCAGGTGTGTCCAGCCAAGAGACCGAATACAGACGAGCTATCCTGTCTGAAAGCTATCAAAGTTAACAATGGAAAATATGCCATGGAGGCATTCCTTACGTCTCAACCTCACATATGCAGGGGCATGCTGCAGGTTGGGAAATGCCTCCACCACCTAGGATTGACTTTCAGCTTTGACAGCTTGCCTATAGGAGAGCTCGGGTGCATTTGGGCTTATGTCCAAACACACCTAAGCTCATCACTTCCCTGTGCCATTCTACAGGTGGGGAAGAAGAACTTGAAGATCAGCAAGGCAAGGATCTGGCCATGATCTACCCATTACCTGCCCGCGATCAATGGGTAGATCACTATCGATGAATTGCCAACCCCCAAATTAGAATATCTGAGGCTATCACTAGCACTGTAATTGTTTATTGTTTTTTATACTATATAATTTTCATAATTTTACAGCTACTTGGGGAGGATTTGGTTAGTTTACTTAGCATAGAACATTTTTGGTTATATTCATACATTAAAAACACTTACACAGACTAATGAACACAATGCAAAATGGTACACATGCTGTAAGCACAGTTTTAAGATCTTAAAGTAGAACTATGGTCAAAATGAAGAAATCAATATGTTATGCACCTATATAGTCTGTTAAACATGTCACTGATTGTTTTGCAAAATGCACTAAGGATGTTAAGATATCTACCTTGTCCCCTGCTCTCATGTTCACTTCCTTTAATGAAGTGACAACTTCAACTGGTTTTTGAATTGCCTGTGTTGAACATCTGTTGTCCCCATTTGCATCTATCTCTCTGCAGAAACGTCCTGACATCATTGGGGGAGGGGCTCTTGTAGCACAGAGAAATCTCAGGCATTTTATTATACACACAAGTCCTGATTAGGCTCCACACACAATCGGCCTGTGAAGCCCCGCCCACTCCCACCTATGTCCCGCTTTTGCCTGCCCACTGCTCTATCTATACAGCCAGTTCCTAGGTTGGAGTTTGTTCTGTTAGTTTACAAATTACCAGAGGAGGGCAGGCAGGGAGACGCACACAGTCCTGTACTGACTTGTGCCTGTTTTACATAGCACACACCCAGCTATTGATTGGTGTGTGTTATGTAAAATAGGCTGAGCATGATAGAAGGCTGGAGGACTGGAAGAAAGAGAAGATACTTTGCTGAAAGAAAATTACATCTGAGCTCTGCTCAACTCCTCCCATCATCACTAGCAGTGTATAGCAAAAGAGGAATGAATGGGGGAATACAGACCACAGTTGTAGCTATATGGTAGGAAAATAATCATTTCAGTTATTATGTTTATTACCATGTGCATCTTTCAGGTATTTATATGAGGATTTACTAAAATATGTGTGTTGCCTTTAGTTGTACTTTAATGTGAATTAGCAGAACCCCTTCCCAGTCCTTCAATGCTTTAATCATGGACAAGCTCTATAAAATTATACTGGAAATATGGCAGCATAAGTCCAGATCTAATTGGCAGAAGCCATTCAGTAGAGCTCCTGCTGAAATGATCATGGTAACAAGCAGTTAGAGAAGCCATTCAATGTAACATCACACAAGTGCAAAAAAATACACAAAGAGTGCAGATGGCAGGCTTTTTATGGGGTTACAGGGAATTTTTCTAGGCTATACAAATTGTACTAATTATTCAAATTAATTTATATTTACAGTAAGCAAACTTATATTCAGGAACTCGGGAGTTGCAAATATTTATTATCACATTCATATTCAGCCTGCTTTTAAAAATGGTTTTAAAATAAATATTTTTGTAAAAAAACAAGATTTTACTGCAAGTGTTGGATAGACAACATTATTGGTAAATTGTTTTAACCACTTCAGCTCCGTAAGGATTTCCCATCGGCACTGCGTTGCTTTAATTGACAATTGCGCGGTTGTGCGACGTTGTACGCAAACAAAATTGGCGTCCTTTTTTTCACATAAATAGAGCTTTCTTTTGGTGGTACTTGATCACCTCTGCGGTATTTATTTTTTGCGCTATAAACTAATAAAGAGCTACAATTTTTTTAAAAAAACAACATTTCTTACTTTTTGCTAAAATACAAATCCAAAAAAAACATAAAAAAACAAATTTATTCATCAGTTTGGGCCGATATATATACTTCCTCATATTTTTGGTAAAAAAATCACAATCAGAGTATATTGATTGGTTTGTGAAAAAGTTGCCGCATTTACAAACGATGAGAATTCATTTATGGGGTTTTTATTTTTTTTTTATTTTTTACTGGTAATGGTGGCGATCTGCGATTTTTTGCGGTACTGCGACACTGCGGCAGACAAGTCAGACACTTTTGACACTTTTTTGGGACCATTGTCATTTATACAGCAATCAGTGCTATGAAAATGCATTGACTACTGTGTAAATGTCACTGGCAGGGAAGGGGTTAACACTAGGAGGTGATCAAAGGGTTAACTGTGTTTGCTGGGAGGTGTTACTAACTGTATGGGGGCTGGGCTGACTGGGGGAGGAGAGTGATTGCTGCTCCCATATGCAGGAAGCATGCGATCATACTCCCTCTCCCCTCTCAGAACGGAGATCCGTTGTTTACATACACGGATTCCGTTCTGTCACTGTGGGGAGCGATCGCGGGTAGCTGGCGGACATCGAGTCCACCCAACCTGTTCCCTGGCTCCCCCGTAACACAGTGAGCATGCGAGCGTGCCTCCAGCACCGCGCGCGCTCACAATCTGCATTCTCTTAGGTCAGGTGACGGTGGTTTGCGATATCGAGCTGCCACTATCAGATGATGGCGGGTGGTCGGCAACTGGTTAAACAGCAGTGCAATACAATTTATACCTTAATAAATAATAACAATAGTTTTGAGACTTTTACAGGTCAAAAATAAAAAGGTGCATTTTTTTCTCTTTTATCTATTGATCCCCTTAAAATAGTAAATTACATAATTAATGAAAAATAACACCACCAAATGAAAGTATTTTTGCTACAAAAAAAAATATGAATTAGAATTGTATCTGCTTCATAAAGGTTAAACAATGAATTGTCCTGAAGTGGATAAATGGTCAAATAACCAAGCTGTGGTGAAGAATATTGCCCATTCAAGTACAAGATGCATGATTAAATATTAATGCAAACCTGATCCATTATAATTGTTTTGATTATTGTAGAGAAATCTTATGTTATAATCCCCAGACATATACAGCCTGAACATAAACTGAATATTATATTTAATCATCTAACTAAACAAATACAATTTGTAGCAAATGTCTTGTAAATGCAAAAATAAGTTTGATCTGTGTGATATTTAAAAATATTGATTTCTATATGTAAGTTGGTTTCAGTAGTTTGGGTGGCAAATGGTACATAGGCAGCTTGGCTAAAAATTGGGGTACAGCTCTGAGTACAGTGTAACGTTATTGGTTAAACAAATTTCAGAAATGTAATATATCCATTGCCTTGAAAAAAGTATTCATACCCCTTTAAATTTTCCACATTTTATCATTTATTTTATTTAAGAATGTTTAAATGCTATCTATGTGTTTGACCTATGGTTTCCCATAAAGACATATAGCAGTTCTGCAGTTCTCAAAAATGTTATTTCTAGAAACAGACTGATATCCAAAATCTACCTTAATTAAAAAAGGAGTGCTATAACACTGAGAGACAGTGCCTTGAAAAAGTATTCATACCCCTTGAAATTACCCACTTTTTGTCATGTTCCAAACAAAAATGTAAATGTATTTTTTTGGGATTTTATGTGATAGACCAACACAAAGTGACACAGAAATGCAAAGACAATACCGCGCTAATGTCTAAGAAGGGAATTGAAAATACTCAGCTGCAACCAAAAAACCACAACCAGGCGTAATAACATAGATTCAGAAGAAGGCTGTACTCATAACACATTAAATCTTGGCTATAATGACAAGATAACAATTAAACGTATGAGTGGTTTGAGCCGCATAAAAATTAAAAAATAAATGTGAAAAATAAAATTTAAAACAATTATACAGAAGAAACCAAAACCATTATTTTTACATGTAGGAAAGATCCATATAAGTGAAATAATTAATTGAAAAGAAAGTCTCTTTAAGTAAAGAAACGCACCAAATAGTCCTGTATGTGAATATAAAGTGCAAAAAAGGGGACTTATTTGGTGTGCTCAACACACCAAGTAATTATATAAAGTTTATAAAGTGCAACAGTTGAAAAAGTTCATGTAGACAAATTAAGTCTTAGGTATATGGAACACACCAAGTGGTTCTAGGTTGAAACAATTGTGCAAAATCCTCCACCAGATAAGATGACAGCTTACCGGATGTAAACGCAAAATGCGCTTTGGCTTATCACCCAGCTTGGGTCCCCGTATAGGGGTAGATGGGCACTCCTCTTCAGGTGTCCAGCAAGGCCAGCTCAGCTCTGTTTCAGGACCAACAGGTGTGGAAGGATTACAGCACCAAGAACCGAGGGCACCTCAAAGGTTCACTTAGTCAGGACCCCCCCACACGGTACAGTAGATATCACCCAAGCAGCTGATCAGGACAGGCTCCCTCCAAATTGAGGTCAAATATGTAAAAAAGAGGCCTCCAATAGTGTGATAATGATAAAAATGCTTTAATATATAAAAAAAAGTGCACCTAATGGTGGCTGCGATATCGCGGATCGTGAGCACGCTCACTGTGTATCAAGGAAACCAGAGAGCGGGTAGGGCAGACGATGTCCACCGGCTACCCATAAACACACGGATCTCCGTTCTCACAAGGGAGAGGAGTGTGATTGTATGCTTCCTGTATATGGGAGCAACGATCAGTCTCCTTCCCCAGTCTGCCCAGCCCCCACACAGTTAGAAACACAAAGCAGGGAACACAGTTAACCCTTTGACCACCCCCTAGTGTTAACCCCTTCCCTGCCAGTGACATTTACACAGTAATCAGTACATTTTCATAGCACTGATCTCTGTATAAATGCCAGTGGCCCCAAAAAAGTGGCAAAAGTGTTTGTCATGTTCCCACAATGTCGCAGTCCCACAAAAAAACACAGATTGCCACCATTACTAGTAAAGATTAAAAAAAAATAAAAAAAAACATAAATGAATTCACATCATTTGTAAACGCAGCAACTTTTGCACAAACCAATCAATATACGCCGATTGCAATTTTTTTTTACCAAAAATATGAGAAAGTATATATATCGTCCAAAACTGATGAATATATTTTTTATTTATATTTTTTTGGGGTATGTATTTTAGCAAACAGCAAGAAATATTGTTTTTTTTTTTTTCAAAATTGTCGCTCTTTTTTTGTTTATAGCAGTGATCAGAAATGAGGTGATCAAATACCACCAAAAGAAAGCTTTATTTGTGGGGGAAAAAAGGACATCAATTTTGTTTGAGTACAACATCGCACGACTCCGCAATTGTCAGTTAAAATGATGCAGTGCCAAATCTCAAAAAGTGCTCCGGTTGTAATTTTACATTGCTTTATCAACTGCTGTTTCTTAATTAGTAAATAACGAAAATGAAATATTTTCTTTTATTTTGGATAGCATAAGGCATCGTTATAAGCCCTGTCAGGCTTTTTTCAGTCTTTGTCCTATTGGGATAATTTTCCATTGTTTCCTGTCCTGTAGCCAAAACAGGAAGCGAGAGGAAATCCCCTCAAAGTGAGGGAATCCTTGGAATTGGAAAATTTCCCTTCTATTGCTGTTCTGTTCCCAAATTCAACATTTTGGGATCTTTTAATGGTAAACATGACAAATAGAGAGGGTGAATCAAGGGAATCAGAAATAACAAAAAATCTCATTTCTCTCCACTTTGTCCAAAACTAAAAGCAAGTTTTGACTTTAGATTTACTGAGAGTTTAATACTGTCACTGTACTTATTTATAAAAATCATACTGTTCACATAAAGCTTTAGTTCACCCTCCAACATAATATTTAACTACCTGCCAGCCACTCTCAGTAAACATACTGTGAGCCGGTTGCAGGTACAGGCACAATCACGTAAATGTATGTGACAGCTTTCTTCCGATTTGGGTCACACATGCGCATACCCACTGACAACCCATGCTGTGATTTGACACAGCATGATTTTGGCAGCAAATTTCAGCCAATGAAACACACAAACAAACAAAACTCTGTGTGCATATGATCAGTGATTTGGCTATTTATTCTCCCTGAAGAACAGGGAGAAAAAAACAGCCAGATCAGAAAGTAAAACCAGCACACATTACACAGATTACACATTGTCAGGTACAAAGTTAAACTTTGTATTGCCCCTAGATATTAACCCCTTCCCAGCCAATGTCATTAGTACAGTGTCAGTGTACAGTATTACCACTGATCATTGTATTGGTGTCACTAGCGATGTCAGTGTCAGTTAGTAACCCTCCCAGATAGTGTCTGTTAGTTCCAGATTTCCCACCACCCTATCACAATCACACTATAGATTTCTGATCACCACCATTACAGTATAGCGTATAGCGTATTAGTATAGCTGGGTAAATTCCAGTATATATAACTAGGGATGGGCCAAACACCCCCCGGTCGGTTCACTCCAGAACATCTCGAACAGGCAAACAGTTCTACCGAACATGCAAACTCTATTAAAGTCTATGGGACATGAACATGAAAAATCAAAAGTCCTCATTTTAAACACTTATATGCAGGTTATTCCCATAAAAAGTGTATGGGGACCTGGTTACTGCCCTGGGGGACATGTATCAATGCAAAAAAAGTTTTTAATACAATCGTTTTTAAAGGAGCAGTGATTTTAATGATGCTTAAAGTGAATCAATAAAAATGAAACATTCATTTAAATATTTTGCTTGGGGGTCCCCATAGTCTGCCTGTAAAGTGGCACATCTGTCCGATGTATAGAACATGGCGCAGCAATAATGACATTTCTAAAGGAAAAAATGTAATTTAAACTTGCTTGCGGCTGTAATTTATTGCCGGCTCCCGGCAATACTGATTAAAAAAAATGGCATGGGGTCCCCCCAGCCTATACCGGGCCCTTCGGGTCTGGTATAGATTTTAAGGGGAACCCCACACCATTTTTTTTAAATGGCATGGGCCCCCTCAAAATTCGTACCAGACCCTTATCAGAGCATGCTGCCTGGCAGGTCAGGAAAGGGGGGGCTAGTAAACACCCCCCTCCTAAACCATACCATACATGTCTTCATCATGGGGGGGTGGGTGCTTTGGGGCAGGGGAGCTCTGTTCCCCCCCTGCCCAAAGCACCTTGTCGCCATGTTGATGGGGACAAGGGCCTCTTGCTGACAACCCTGGGCTGTGGTTGTCGGGGTCTATGGGTGGAGGGCTTTTTAGAATCTGGAAGCCCCTTTAACAAGGGGGCCCCCAGATCCGGACCTTCCTTATGTGAATGGGTATTGGGAATATTGTACCTGTATCCCTTCACTAAAAAAGTGTCAAAAAGTAAAAACCACAAGAGACAGTTTTTGACAAATACTTTATTAAAAAAATAAAAAAAGCGTCCCACAATGTAAATCCACCATCAATCATGTCGCCCAACAGACCCGAAAAATTGCAAAAATGGAAAGTGCTCTGCCTCAATGGGAGGCTACCCACCGTATGTGCTCTCATTGCTTTGACAGCCCTTATATAGGCAAGGGCCCCCGGTGACATAATAATGATGTAACCTATAATGGTGTAAAGTGAGCCTACATTGGCTCTTGCCATAATACACGACTGAACCCCTTCTAGCGACCCCAGAATGTTGGATAATGTGTTCGGTATCTTTGGTATATGCCTCTCTTTGCAATACCAATGGCTGTAAGAAATAATCTATATATTGGCATAACCTGGAGCACACAGAACCCATCTCATTTATGATTGGTCTCCCAGGTGGTCCTTTTTTAATCAGTTTATCCAATTTATCTTTAAATTTAAAAATGGAATTTGTATTTAATAATTGATATGTTTTCAAATACGTTAACTGTACATATATATGCTTATGTAATTTTTTTCCATGTTCCCCAAAGCACCCCCCCATGTTGAGAGCATGTGGCCTGGTATGGTTCAGGAAGGGGGGCTCGCTTGTCCCTCCTTTTCCTGACCTGCTGGGCTGCATACTTGTATAGGGGTCAGGTATGTATTTTTGGGGGTGCCCCACGCTGTTTTTTTCGGCTTTTCTATTGCTGGCATTTTTTTGTTTACATTTCAGCTCTCATCGGGAATGTCCACTGACAGCTGATGAGTCATCAGTTGTTAAGGACATGGTGGTTGGCTTCTGGGCCTGCTTCCTAACAACCAGCTATTCTTCACACAGAATTTGAATCGGTCAATCATTTGGAATTTGTTCGAAAAATATAAGAAACAAAATGTAACGAATTTCAACAAAATTCATTACTATTTAATTTGGAGATTCAGATACATCCGAATCTCCAAATAATCAAAAATGTTTGCGAATTGCACATGTCTAACGAAGAACACTCTCTCAAGATCCAAGAATAGCAGACATCATGAAAGTTCTAGTGACAGGAGTGCCAAGCGACTAGCCGGTACCCTTAACAAGAGGAAACGTTCAGATGGTCGACAACTAAACCTGAAGTTCACATATTCAGAGAATGTGGCATTGGTTGAGAATTTGGCTCCTGTGTTTGACAAGTCGTTGGGTCCCCACATGCTTAAAAGAGATCAAGCTTGGAAGGAAAAGCTATGAAAAATAATTACAAAAGCTGTAAATGCAGTGGGAGTAACATCCCATAGTGAAGATAATGTGAAAAAGAGATACCAAGACATCAAGGGCAACATCAAGAGGAAATGGCATTAATTAGGAAGGAAAGTTTTGTCTGAATGTGTGTATTGACATTATTTATTTATTTTATTTCAGGTACTTATATAGCGCTGTCAATTCATGCAGTGCTTTACATATATATTGTACATTCACATCAGTCCCTACCCTCAATGAGCTTACATTCTAAGGTCCCTAACTCACATTCATACATATACGTAGGCCAATTTAGACAGGATCTAATTTTACCTACCAGCATGTCTTTGGAGTGTGAGAGGAAATCGGAGTACCCAGAGGAAACCCATGCAGTCACAGGGAGAACATGCAAACTCCAGGCAGGTAGTGTTGTGATTGGTATTCGAGCCAGCAACCCTTTTGCTGCCAGGCATCTACTACACCACTGTGCCACCCATTAGAAGGCATGACTACAAATGTCTGGAATTTGTCTCAAGTAAATTTCACTTCAGCTTTTCTACTGTACAGCTTAGATGATTTAACTTGTTTTCTTCGTTGCTAATCTCTTTTCTTCAAGGCAAAAAACTGGTGGCGGATTACCAGCTTCTGTTCAGATTTTGGGCTAGGAAAAAACACTGGTGCCTTACTTCCTTAAAGAGACAATTACAGGGCTGGCCAAAGGTTTTGATACCTTGCTCAACAAGAGAGGTAAGTACATCATGTTCACAAATATTCTAGATACATGTTCAATGTTGATGCTGAATTCTCCCTTGCAGCCCTATTTTATGCTGACAGGAGGAACTGGATTTATTAAGGACTCAGGTGAGTTTTCAAGAAGTGGAGGACATGGGCTAACTTTGCACCTCAAGAGTGGTGTTAGCAGCCAGATAAGATAAGGATAGCCAGAATCAACTACAATACAGTTTGAAAATACAATTTTTATAACAGCAACAGTATATCATAATGAGTGGGTAATAGCAGGAACATTTCTTACCTACATTTTGTTTTTCATTGCTGAACATGATTGTAATGTGAAGGTATTTTAGGCCATGCATAAAGTGGCTTTAGTTGGAAATAATTACACCAGGTTGAGGATCTGGTTTAGCCATTTCTTTAGCAGCCAAGGCTAAAAAGCTGCTGTGTATATTTGGTGTGCAAGGTTTAAGCAGTGAACACAGGAGTGTAGCATATGAACATATACTTCCATGTATGATGTGTGTGGCATACATTGAGACATATTTGATAATAAAATGGGTCTTACTAAGAATCCAGTCTACAGTTATTCTGTTAGTGTCAAAATGGTGGTAGAGCTGTGATTGACTTAATATGTAGGCATCGTGCACAGATCCTGGAAAGCTGGTGAGCACATTTCTGATGAGCATATTTGCACTGCAGACAGCCTGTGTGTTTAGGGAGTGGTAGCCCTTCCTGTTATGGTAGATGTGTTCAGAGGGGGCAAAAAAAGGCACATGGGAACAGTTTATGACAAGCATGACATTGGGAATCCCAGTTACTGCATCAAAATCATTCATAATCTGATCCTACTCCTGACATGTATTAGGCAGGTAGCTCAATTTGGGACAATTTGCCTGAAACCCTGCAGTGCCTCAGCAAGCAAACAGGAGAACGATGTCTGTGACACCCCTACCACCTCTCCTGCTACCATCTGATAAGTGGCTTTGCCAAGAAAGTGCAGGATAGAAAGCAACTTGGTCACGGGTGGTATGGCATGACTATGCAGTGTGGTGGACTGCAGAAAAGGTCTCAATTCCCCAAAGAGAAGCATAATGAGGTCCTAAGATGAAATTTAGAGACCACTTCTGCTTTGGGGAAATCATCCTGAAAGGTGCACTTCTTAAGGGAACATGGATGCATGACAACCACCCTTTTCTCCTGGCCCTCCTTTGAATGGCTGCAAACTCCAAAAAATTGGCCAAAAATAGCCATTAGGGAATTAGGGATGTAGGGGAGAGCAATGCAATGTACAGCTGGCAAAGCTAGCCAGATTGTGATTTGGCACCCTTTATAAAACATTTCCATGTCCTACCCATTCAGGTGCGATGACTAAAGTCATCACTTCCATCATTACCGCATGCCTGGACCGCTACTTAATTATCACATGCATTTATTTCATTATTTTCATCTGTTTAACTGAGTTTAACTCCTTTTCATGCGGCATTTACTGAGCGTTATGAGCGTTTTCCGGTACATACCGCAAAACTGTATAGTGAATCGATAATTGCAGGCTCGCATGTGATATTTAGGGAAAATGTGTCCGAACACCTAAATACCCCATGCAAGATGCTTTTGTGAATGGTGCCCATGTTTTATAGCATAAAGCAGAACATATTGTTTTTGGATTTTTTTTTTTCAAAATTTTCATAATTAATATAATAATAATTTCACAATAATAAAAAATAAAGACCCAGTGGCAATCAAATACCTGCTCAATTGCCAGTTAAAGTAGCACAGTGCTGAATAACAAATAATGCCCTGGTCATGAAGGGGGTAAAACCTTCTGGGAGGTCAAGTGGTGCAAGGTGTTAGGGGTGAATGATGTGCTACCAGTGTTTGTTGGTAGGAACATACTACCGTATATACTCGAGTATAAGCCGAGTTTTTCAGCACATTTTTTGTGCTGAAAAAGACCCCCCTCGGCTTATACTGGAGTCAGTGTCTGTGGGTGATGAGTAGATTCATGTCTTGCCGAGAATCTTCGTCGTGCCGAGACAAATTACACTTAGATGAGTAGTGGGTGTCTGTGACTGAGGTCATATTCGGCTCCCCCCAGAAAAAGTCGTGTTTTTTACACGACTTTTTGAGCCGAATATG
>BLSH010201598.1:814000-835234 GCA_018402905.1 Glandirana rugosa
GAGTTTCGTGGTTGTCCTTGTTCCGGGATAAAAAAACAACTACTACTGCAATAGGGCCTTGTTCCTGTTGGTGCTTTGAGGGAGAGTTTATCGTTCTAAAAACAACTACTACTGCAATAGGACCTTGTTCCTGTTGGTGCTTTGAGGGAGAGTTTATCATTCGAAAAACAACTACAACTGCATTAGTTCCAGGTTCCGGTTGGTGCTCTGAGGGAGAGTTTATAGTTCTAAAAACAACTACTACTGCGATAGGTCCAGGTACCGGTTGGTGCTCTGAGGGAGAGTTTATCATTCTAAAAACAACTACTACTGCAATAGGGTCAGGTAACTGTTGGTGCTCGGAGGGAGAGTTTATCGTTTTAAAAACAACTACTACTGCAATAGGGCCTTGTTCCTGTTGGTGCTTTGAGGGAGAGTTTATCGTTCTAAAAACAACTACTACTGCATTAGGGCCAGGTACCGGTTGGTGCTCTGAGGGAGAGTTTATAGTTCTAAAAACAACTACTGCTGCGATAGGGCCAGGTTCCGGTTGGTGCTTAGAGGGAGAAATTTTCGTTCTAAAACAACTACTACTGCAATAGGACCTTGTTCCTGTTGGTGCTTAGAGGGAGAGTTTATCATTCTAAAAACAACTACAACTGCATTAGGGCCAGGTTCCGGTTGGTGCTCTGAGGGAGAGTTTATCGTTCTAAAAACAACTACTACTGCAATAGGGCCAGGTTCCGGTTGGTGCTCTGAGGGACATTTTATCTTTCTAAAAAAAACTACTACTGCAATTGGGCCTTGTTCCTGTTGGTGATTTGAGGAAGAGTTTATAATTCTAAAAACAACTACTACTGCAATAGGACCTTGTTCCTGTTGGTGCTTTGAGGGAGAGTTTATCATTCTAAAAACAACTACAACTGCATTAAGGCCAGGTTCCGGTTGGTGCTCTGGGGGAGAGTTTATCGTTCTAAAAACAACTTCTACTGCAATAGGGCCAGGTTCCGGTTGGTGCTCTGAGGGAGAGTTTATCGTTCTAAAAACAACTACTACTGCAATAGGGCCAGGTTCCTGTTTGTGCTCTGAGGGACAGTTTATCGTTCTAAAAACAACTACGACTGCAATAGGGCCTTGTTCCTGTTGGTGATTTGAGGAAGAGTTTATCATTCTAAAAACAACTACTACTGCAATAGGAACTTGTTCCTGTTGGTGCTCTGAGGGAGAGTTTATCATTCTAAAAACAACTACTACTGCAATAGGGCCAGGTTCCGGTTGGTGCTCTGAGAGACAGTTTATCATTCTTAATACAACTACTACTGCAATAGGGCCAGGTTCCGGTTGGTGCTCTGAGGGAGAGTTTATCATTCTAAAAACAACTACTACTGCAATAGGGCCAGGTTCCGGTTGGTGCTCTGAGGGAGAGTTTATAATTCTAAAAACAACTACTACTGCAATAGGACCTTGTTCCTGTTGGTGCTTTGAGGGAGAGTTTATCATTCTAAAAACAACTACTACTGCAATAGGGCCAGGTTCTGGTTGGTGCTCTGAGAGACAGTTTATCATTCTAATTACAACAACTACTGCAATAGGCCAGGTTCCGGTTGGTGCTCTGAGGGAGAGTTTATCGTTCTAAAAACAACTACTACTGCAATAGGACCTTGTTCCTGTTGGTGCTTTGAATGAGAGTTTATCATTCTAAAAACAACTACAACTGCATTAGGGCCAGGTTCCGGTTGGTGCTCTGAGGGAGAGTTTATCGTTCTAAAAACGACTACTACTGCAATAGGGCCTTGTTCCTGTTGGTGCTTTGAGGGAGAGTTTATCGTTCTAAAAACAATTACTACTGCAATAGGACCTTTTTCCTGTTGGTGCTTTGAGGGAGAGTTTATCATTCGAAAAACTACAACTGCATTAGGGCCAGGTTCCGGTTGGTGTTCTGAGGGGGAGTTTATAGTTCTAAAAACAACTACTACTGCGATAGGGCCAGGTTCCTGTTGGTGCTCTGAGTGAGAATTTATCATTCTAAAAACAACTACTACTGCAATAGGGCCAGATTCCTGTTGGTGCTCTGAGGGAGAGTTTATTGTTCTAAAAACAACTACTACTGCAATAGGACCTTGTTCCTGTTGGTGCTTTGAGGAAGAGTTTATCATTCTAAAAACAACTACTACTGCAATAGGACCTTGTTCCTGTTGGTGCTTTGAGGGAGAGTTTATCGTTCTAAAAACAACTACAACTGCATTAGGGCCAGGTTCAGGTTGGTGCTCTGAGGGAGAGTTTATCATTCTAAAAACAACTACTACTTCAATAGGGCCAGGTTCCTGTTGGTGCTCTGAGGGAGAGTTTATCATTCTAAAAACAACTTCTACTGCAATAGGGCCTTGTTCCTGTTGGTGCTTTGAGGGAGAGATTATCGTTCTAAAAACAACTACTACTGCAATAGGACCTTGTTCCTGTTGGTGCTTTGAGGGAGAGTTTATAATTCTAAAAACAACTACAACTGCATTAAGGCCAGGTTCCGGTTGGTGCTCTGGGGGAGAGTTTATCGTTCTAAAAACAACTACTACTGCAATAGGGCCAGGTTCCGGTTGGTGCTCTGAGGGAGAGTTTATCGTTCTAAAAACAACTACTACTGCAATAGGGCCAGGTTCCTGTTTGTGCTCTGAGGGACAGTTTATCGTTCTAAAAACAACTACGACTGCAATAGGGCCTTGTTCCTGTTGGTGATTTGAGGAAGAGTTTATCGTTCTAAAAACAACTACTACTGCAATAGGAACTTGTTCCTGTTGGTGCTCTGAGGGAGAGTTTATCATTCTAAAAACAACTACTACTGCAATAGGGCCAGGTTCCGGTTGGTGCTCTGAGAGATAGTTTATCATTCTTAATACAACTACTACTGCAATAGGGCCAGGTTCCGGTTGGTGCTCTGAGGGAGAGTTTATCATTCTAAAAACGACTACTTCAATAGGGCCTTGTTCCTGTTTATGCTTTGAGTGAGAGTTTATCGTTCTAAAATCATGTCATACTGCAGTAGGGACAGTTTCCTGTCGGTGCTGTGAAAGACAGATTATTGTTCTAAAATCATCTCATACTGGTGTAGGGAGAGGTTCCTGCTGCTGGTGTGAGCGGTGCATTTCTTGCACAAAAATAAAAAGTGCATCTACAATTTTCTTTTGTTAAAAAAAAAGAATAAGAATTTATTATTCTTTTTTTTGTATTAATAAACAGTGCTACATAGTATATTTGTGTCCAGAATGAGGAGAGGGTCAAATAAGGGACATGTTCGTGGTCGTAGTGCTGCTGGTGTTGGTGGCGTTGCTGAAGCTCCTGTTGCAAGGATAGGACATGGTCGATCTGTGGCAGCTACACGCACAAGTGAAACACCTTCCTCAGGTAGCCGACAGAACCTTCAATGTTATATGGTAGGCCCCAATGGCGCTCAACGAATGGTGAGGCCAGAACAAGTACAGGCTGTAGTAGATTGGGTGGCTGACAATGCCTCCAGTTCCTTCACATTGTCTCCCACCCGGTCCCTTGATGAAAGCTCAGAGTTGGCACCTGAACCCCATGGCCATCTGTCTTTTACCTCAGCCCCTTGTAAATCAGCCAAGCAGTCTGAGCCCCAAGTCATGCAGAAGTCTCTTATGCTTTTTGATGACTCTGCTGCTGTGCTTTCCATGGGCCTTCCACATAGCCCTGGCCCAGAAGTGGAAGACATTGAGTGCACTGATGCCCAACCACTTCTGGTTCAGGATGAGGACATGGAAACACCATGGCAGCACGCTGTGATGATAATGATGAAACACAAGTGCCAACTGCTGCAGCTTTCCACAGTGTGCAGACTGACAAGGAGGGCAGTGATGAAGGGTGGGTGGAAGATGATGTGGAGGATGATGAGGTCCTTGACCCCACATGGAATGAAGGTCATGCGAGTGACGTGTGCAGTTTGGAGGAAGAGGTGGTGGTCGCACAGAGGCACCAGCACAGCAAAAGAGGAAGCAGGTTGCAAAAGTGGAGCGAGCGTCCCCTAGACAGTAGGTCTGCTAATACCCACCGCACCCAGGGACCTAGCACACCAAAGGCAGCTCAAAGGCGTTCCACGGTGTGGCAGTTCTTCAGACAATGCGCTGACAAGACACGAGGGGTGTGCACACTGTGCAATGAGACCTTGAAGCGAGGGATAAATGTTCTAAACCTGAGCACAACCTGCATGACCAGGCATCTAAATTCAAAGCACTGGCTGCAGTGGAATAATTACCTCAAAGTCCAAGAAAGGTCTCGGCCTCCTCCTGCTTCCTCTTCTGCTGCTGCCTCAGCCTCTTCCTCCACCTCTACAGTGCCAGTGTCACCTGCCACCCAGCAAGCATTTCCACACGGTCCCATGGAAGCTTACAGCGCTCCATCTCCCAACCACTGGAGAGAAAGAGGAAGTACCCCCCTACCCACCCGCGATCCCTGGCCCTGAATGCCAGTATTTCAAAATTCCTGGCCTTTGAAATGCTGTCATTCCGTCTGGTGGACATGGACAGTTTTAAAAACCTGATGGCGGTGGTGTCCCACAGTACGTAGTTCCCAGCCGCCACTACTATTCAAGGCGAGCCATCCATTCCCTTCACAAACAAGTCAGGGACGAGATCAAGTGTGCACTGTGCAAGGCCATCTGTGGCAAGGTCCACATAACCACTGATACGTGGACCAGTTAGCACGGGCAGGGACGCTATATCTCGCTAACTGCACACTGGTCAAATGTAGTGGCGGGTGGGCCTGAGGCGGCTAGCCGTTTGGCGCATGTCCTTCCGCCACCCAGGATTGCAGGGCATTTCTCTTTGTCTCCTGTTGCCTCCTCCTCCTACTGCGCTTCCTCCTCCTCTTCCTCTACCACCTCCTCAGCATAACACCTTCACCACCAACTTCAGCACATCCAGATGTAAACGACAGCAGGCTGTTTTAAAACGTATATGTTTGCGGGACAAACCCCAGACTGTGCAGGAGCTGTGGATGGGTATTGAACAACAGACCGATGAGTGGTTGTTGCCACTGAGCCTCAAGCCCGGCCTGGTGGTGTGCGATAATGGGTGAGATCTCATAGCGGCTCTGGGCCTAGTCGGTTTGACGCACATCCCTTGCCTGGCGCATGTGCTGAATTTGGTGGTGCAGAAATTTCTAAACAACTACCCGGATATGTCAGAGCTCCTGCAGAAAGTGCGGGCCATCTCTGCGTGAACTTCGGCCTTCCCACTCACCGCCTCCTATGCGACATGCCCACAAGGTGGAACTCCACCTTGCACATGCTGGAGAGACTGTGCGAGCAGCAGCAGGCAATAGTGGAGTTTCAGCTGCAGCACGCACGGGCCATTCGCTCTGTGGAACAGCACCACTTCGCCACCAACGAGTGGGCCTCCATGCGAGACCTGTGTACCATATTGCGGTGTTTCGAGTACTCCACCAACATGGCCAGTGCCGATAACGCTGTTCTCAGCATTACTATCCCACTTCTATGTCTCCTTGAAAAAACACTTCGGGCGATGATGGAATAGGATGTGGCACAGGAGGAGGAGGAAGAGGGGTCATTTACATGGTTATCAGGCCAGTCATTCTCAAGTGTCTCGGAGGGTGGGTTCCTGCACCAGCATAGGCCAGGTCAAAAAATTTCAAGCCAGGGGACAGTTCTGGAGGATGAGGAGGACGAAGATGATGATGATGAGGAGGAGGAACCATGTTCACAGCAGGGTGGCACCTAACGCAGCTCCTGGGCATCACTGGAGCGTGGTTGGGGGGATACGGAGGACACCGATGATACGCCTCCCACAGAGGATAGCTTGTCTTTGCCTCTGGGCAGCTTGGCACACATGAGCGACTACATGCTGCAGTGCCTGCTCAACGACAGCCGAGTTGCCCACATTTTAACTTGTGCTGATTACTGGGTGTCCACCCTGCTGGATCCCCATTACAAGGACAACGTGCCGTCCTTAATCCCCTCACTGGAGCGTGATCGGAAGATGCGCGACTACAAGCGCACTCTGGTAGATGCGCTGCTGAGGGCATTCCCAAATGACACTGGGGGCTCAGTGGAAGCACAAGGAGAAGGCAGAGGAGGAGGAGGAAGAGGTCACCAATGCAGCTGTGGCACTGCGAGCACCTCAGAAGGCAGGGTTAGCATGGCCAAAATGTGGAAAAGCTTTGTCAGCAGCACGCCACCACAAACAGCACCACCAGCTGATAGGCAACGTCTTAGCAGGAGGCAGCATTTTAGCAACTTGGTGGTAAAAATATGTGTGCACGTACTGACTGATGGGTCTGCCCCATTCAACTTCTGGGTCTCCAAATTGGCCACATGGCCTGAGCTTGCCCTTTATGCCTTGGAGGTGCTGGCCTGCCCTGCAGCCAGTGTATTGTCTGAACGTGTGTTTAGTACCCCAGGGGGCGTTATTACAGACAAGCGCAGCCACCTGTCCACAGCCAACGTGGACAAGCTAACCTTTATTAAAATGAACCAGGCATGGATCCCAAAAGACTTGTCTGTACCTTGTGCAGAATAGACATTTAGACCGGCCTCACACAGCCATTGGTATCCTTTTTTTAATTTGAATATGTCTCAATATTTTGGGGGCTACCCCATTTCTAAAAAAATACCAAACAAACAAAAAACAGTGTTGGCTACCTCCTCCTCCTCTTCCTCCTCCACCACCGCCACTTCCGCCTACACTGCCATGGTCACGGCCTAGTCAACCTCTAGGCTCCTACTCCACATCCACCTCCTCCTCCCATTTTTATTTTTTTTAGTTGTTTTAAGTTATTTCCCTCACCACATTTGTTTGCAGGGCACTTGTCCTACTCTTACCCCCATTTTGCTTCCTTTTGCAGCCTTCTAGCCCTTTCCATAACTTTTTTACAGACATTTTTGTGCCCAAAAGTTCGGGTCACCTTTGACTTCAATGGGTTTCGGTGTCCGGGTTCAAGTTCGGATCGGGTTCGGTACCGAACCCGAACAGTTTCATGGGGTTCTGTTGAACCCGATGAACTCGAACATCCAGGTGTCCGCTCAACTCTACATTATTTTTATACATTATTATTATAAGTAAAGACCTAGTGATTGTATTTGATGAAACAGCATCTCACTATAGTCACAATAAGTGCCACATTTGCCTACAACTGAAGAACTGTATCAGGACGCAAGTAGGAACTGACATTATCAATTTGTTTTTAGTGGATAGTAGTGAGACTGTCAAATGGTTGGAGTTTCCACAGTCTAATAATTGTAATTTTGTATAGTTTCAGCATTTAAAGGGTTTGTTCATAGGTTTTACTTTGGTTATTAAACATAACTAAAAGAAGTGAGAAGTATATAACTATGCCAATAATAATTCACACATTTTTAAACATTGGTGGTGTTGCAGAAAGGTTCATGAAGTTTCACTTGGATTAACGTTGTCATGAACTTTGCCACACAAGATTATGGGTATTGTGAGAGCAGGTTGAATGACACTGATTGTTGACTAGCCTTAATTGATATGTAAATATATTTCAGTCATTGTATTGGTGTTTTTAACCTCTCATCTTCACGCCTGTTCATATTGAGTGCTCTTATGCCCCAGGAAAAAAAGAGCATGTGGCTTTATAACATTACCTTATATGCTCTCCTTTCTGTACATTTTTTAATATTAAGACACCCAAATTAATCTCTATACCTAACAAATGTACATGGGGCACAACCTGATTGGAAGTTTTTAATTAGGTTTAATTAGGTTAAAGCAGTATTGAACCCAAAAACAAAAATGGGATATATTGCAGCTTACCAATCCTTAAAGCGATTGTAAAGTGAATTTGTTTTGAACCACTTGCCGATGGGCCAAGTTTTACTGCTGGCCGGTAGCTTCCCCAGGCTACGCAATGTACCAGCACATCACAGTGCTCATGCACAGTGTATGCACCCTCTGGGGTATGCATGGATGTGATCTGCAACCACTGTGTCCAGTGTTAAGGATTAAAAGAGCCTGGGAGTATAGTTAACTGGGTATTGTGGGTGCCATCATCCTAATAAAGTGAATATAATAAGTATAGGAATGGGATGTCCCGCTACCAACCCAACACCAATTGGACAATCATGGACTATCTCGGCACCCAGGGAACACACATTGTATATAAAAAGTATAACAATTTATTTAGGATAACAGACATACATGAACAATTTGGTGACAACATATTAAAATTAAAAACTCTGAATTTACAGCCCCTGCTGAAGGTTGCAAGGTGCCGTTTATGGTGCTCTGACGAAACCAGAGGCCTAAATAGTACCAATTTCAGATAGTTTCTAATATTCTCGACCGGTTTCGCGGGGATTCCGCTTCTTCAGGAGAATAAGCATCTAGAACATCTGTAAAATTTGGGAACTATACATATGACACAAAAGTATAATTAGAAAATATAAACAAAAAATATAAACAATAATATAAAGCTGGAATACATTGGGAAATTGCTTACCCCAAAAAGGTCACATTCAAATCCAAGGGCCAAGGGCATGCCCAAAGCAGGGCTATCCCCCCACAGCGAGCATGGGGGACAAACGGAGCAAAATACCTAGATATACAAAGATAAAACATGTATCATATACCAACCAGAGTATAGTGTGGTATAAAAAGATCCCGGTGATGGAAAAGGTAATGTGTGCAGGGACCACAGGGATGGGAAGAGGATAGGATAAGAACAGAAAAGGAAGGGGGAGGGGAAAGAGGAATGGAAAAAGAATGAAATAAGGAGGGAGGAAAAAATGGGGAAGAGAAAGGTCCCAAATCACCATCTAGATTCAAGGAAAAACAACGGATGGTAATTGATAATTCAAAAAGAGGGGGAATATCCAAGATACCCACCTCAGAAAGCGACAACGGCTGGAGGAGCTACCCCAGAGACAAAGCTAAGTACTTAGTTAATTTCAGGCTGAGCCAACGTTACATATAACGATGTTATGACAGAGGGAGAAGACATTCCCCAAGGAAATCAGAAGTACACATCCTAGCTAAGGTATGGTCCCAGCATTATAAGGGTGCCTGCATGGAAAAATAAAAAATCGTAGTATAACAAACAAGGCAAGGTAGATAAAGCACCAGCCACAAAATAGCCCATAGAGCAGATGCATAAATCCCTCCAAAGGAGGCTTGGTTCAAACCCTGGGATAGATCTTAGCTTACCTGATAGTATGCCTATATACAGAGTGTCTCTGGGGGAGCAGCCGTGTAATGAGCCATTGCCGTCCACTCCTCTTTATCCCCTGCACGGACCGTGCCAAAATCACCAGCAGCAGCTGGGTCCGGCGCGGCCGTACCTGGCCCCTCCCACAACGTGTGCACTTTGAGTGCGCGCGTCAGGCCAATAGCAGTGGCGAGAATGGGAGCGTTGCCAGAGCAACGCTTCCGCAAACAGTGGGGTCACATGCCGGCCGCTCGGGGATTACCGCCCCTGGCCATAAAAGATGCAATATCAACAACCTGGATGGGGAAAGAAATATACAAAAATTGAAAAATAAACAATAAATAAAGAGCTCTGGCAGTGTCGACAAACAAAATCTCATGCTGTCGGCTGTATCATAGGCAGCGCCCGCTCATGGGTGCAACACTGATTGGCAGAAGGCCAGGGGTGGAGCAACCACGGGAAAAGGTAAGGTTCCATATTAAATTATTCTAGGATTATACCTAAAGACAGTGACAAGTGGAGTCCACGATATCTAGAAAATGCAAAAAATGCATCAAATGCAGAAAATACATTGTTCCCATATTTAGAACAAAAAGAGAGCAATAAACAGGGAACCTAACATTAAGCCCAGTCCCTGATTGGGAAAATTCCCCCATAAGTTACCCATACCTCAGGATTGATCTAGAGAAAGGGTTTATAAGTGTGCATTTCATTAATACCAGGTGGAATGTTGGCCCTCAGGCGTTCAATCCATATGGTTTCCCGTTGAAGAATGCGACGGTCCCAATCACCGCCCCTGGGGTCCTCAGGGATTACCTCCAGTACCATAAATTTGACAACCTCTAAGTGATACTGATTATAAAGGCCAATATGCCTGCCTACAGTGGTTAATTTGTCTCCAAAAGAACAGTAAAGGTGGTAACCAATACGCCGCCTAAATTCTCGTATCGTCTTGCCCACATAAAAGGCACCGCATTCACACACCAGATCACACATCAGATACACCAATCCCTTTGTGCCACAATTGGCATGGCACAATGGTGAAAACAATTCTCCATTTGGGAGTTTAAAAGTCCTGCCCTCAAGGACCCACGGGCACCGCGGACAATCTCCACATTGGAATGTACCGTGGGGTCCCGGGGGGCGTGAGGGCAAGGGTTGATAGTGGCTACTTGTAAGTGTGTCACAGAGTGAAGTAGCTCTCCGGAACACCAATTTGAGGGTAGACAAACATATTTGGTCATTATGTGGGGGTCCGTGAAGAGGTGCCAATGTTGGGACAAGACTGAGCATAGGTGATCGTGGTGGACAGAGTATCTGGTGACCACCCCCACCGTTTCCCGTTTCTTATAAACCCTTTCTCTAGATCAATCCTGAGGTATGGGTAACTTATGGGGGAATTTTCCCAATCAGGGACTGGGCTTAATGTTAGGTTCCCTGTTTATTGCTCTCTTTTTGTTCTAAATATGGGAACAATGTATTTTCTGCATTTGATGCATTTTTTGCATTTTCTAGATATCGTGGACTCCACTTGTCACTGTCTTTAGGTATAATCCTAGAATAATTTAATATGGAGCCTCGCCTTTTCCCGTGGTTGCTCCACCCCTGGCCTTCTGCCAATCGATGTTGCACCCATGAACGGGCCGATGATACAGCCGGCAGCATGAGATTTTGTTTGTCGACGCTGCCAGCGCTCTTTAATTATTGTTTATTTTTCAATTTTTGTATATTTCTTTCCCCATCCAGGTTGTTGATATCTCATCTTTTATGGCCAGGGGCGGTAATCCCCGAGCGGCAGGCATGTGACCCCTCTGTTTGCGGAAGCGTTGCTCCGGGAACGCTCCCGTTCTCGCCACTGTGCTAGTCATCATGACCGCGCACTACTATTGGCCTGACACGCGCACTCGAAGTGCGCGCGTTGTGGGAGGGGCCAGGCATGGCCGCGCCGGACCCAGCTGCTGCTGGTGATTTTGGTGCGGTCCATGCAGGGGATAAAGAGGAGCAGGCAGCATTGGCTCATTACACGGCTGCTCCCCCAGAGACACTCTGTATATAGGCATACTATCAGGTAAGCTAAGATCTATCCCAGCGTTTGAACCAAGCCTCCTTTGGAGGGATTTATGTCATAACATCGTTATATGTAATGTTGGCTCAGCCTGAAATTAACTAAGTATTTAGCTTTGTCTCTGGGGTAGCTCCTCCAGCCGTTGTCACTTTCTGAGGCGGGTATCTTGGATATTCCCCCTCTTTTTGAATTATCAATTACCATCCGTTGTTTTTCCTTGAATCTAGATGGTGATTTGGGACTTTCTCTTCCCCATTTTTTCCTCCCTCCTTATTTCATTCTTTTTCCATTCCTCTTCCCCCCCCCTCCCCCTCCCCCTTCCTTTTCTGTTCTTACCCTATCCTCTTCCCATCCCTGTGGTCCCTGCACACATTACCTTTTCCATCACCGGGATCTTTTTATACCACACTATACTCTGGTTGGTATATGATACATGTTTTATCTTTGTATATCTAGGTATTTTGCTCCGTTTGTCCCCCATGCTCGCCGTGGGGGGATAGCCCTGCTCTAGGCATGCCCTTTGCCATTGGATTGGAATGTGACCTTTTTGGGGTAAGCAATTTCCCAATGTATCCCAGCTTTATATCATTGTTTATATTTTTTGTTTATATTTTCTAATTATACTTTTGTGTCATATGTATAGTTCCCAAATTTTACAGATGTTCTAGATGCTTATTCTCCTGAAGAAACGGAATCCCCGTAAAACGGGTCAAGAAAATCAGAAACTATCTGAAATTGGTACTATTTAGGCCTCTAGTTTCGTCAGAGCACCATAAACGGCACCTTGCAACCTTCAGCAGGGGCTGTAAATTCAGAGTTTTTAATTTTAATATGTTGTCACCAAATTGTTGATGTATGTCTGTTATCCTAAATAAATTGTTATACTTTTTATATACAATGTGTGTTCCCTGGGTGCCGAGATAGTCCATGATTGTCCAATTGGTGTTGGGTTGGTAGCGGGACATCCCATACCCATACTTATTATATTAACTGTGTCCAGTGGACACAGCGGATTGTTGCTCTTAGTATCGGGATGCTGTGAGCGACCCAGATACCACGTGATTGCTGTGTGATCACATGTTACCTATTAAACAAGAGTCATGAATGGAATCCGGGTGAATTAATAGATTTTTGGGACTTTAAATATACCATTGGTATTCTGAATTAATGTAGACATCTCACCCCTATATTTCACTTTCCTCAATACATTAATGGAATCCATTCATGACATAATTGTTTACTACTGTGTGTGATCTGTGATTGAGTAATCACATGGGGATCAGCTCAATAATAATGACAGAGGGATCCATTTGAACGTTCTACCTTCTTCAAGCCCACTGACAGGAATTTGTATATCCCCATTGACAGTTGCCATCATGAGTCCTGGCTGAAATCAGTGCCTAAAAGCCAATTTATGTGACTGAGGTGCAACTGTACCGAGGTGGATGAATTTAATATCCAGACAACTTCTGAATCTCTACATAACACAATGAGATCCATACGGGAGATGGACAGGATGTCTCTATTGAGAGAAAGATCTAGGGACACGGATGTTAACAATGTATCATCTCTACCATTTATCACCACTTTTTCTGTACAACATAAGGATATAAAAAATGGAAATAAAAAATCCACCTATAAGCAACCATTTTTTTTTCAAAACTTAACTGGATATTATCAATGCAAAAAATGTCAGATATGTGCTATAAGTAGTTGTAGGAGTAAGAGAATTAATGGCTTTACCTCTACGACAAACTCTCATTTTTTTTAGATAGAGCCAGTCATTACGTGCTCCACTACTGAGGTTGTTAACTTGATGTGGGCAAGACCAAGCGAGCCCTACAAGTGAGGCTCAATGAACATATCAACAATATTAAAAAGGGCTTCAAAAACCACTCCGTGCCTAAACATTATGTTGCGGTGCACAGGAAAGACCCTTCTAACATTCTTTTTCTAGGGATAGATAAATATAGACCTCACCGGATAGGTAGCTTTTCGGTGAGGGAAATTTATAAACAAGAAATGGTCTGGGTGTATAGGTTGAAATCCTATGTCTAGGGTCTTAATGTTGATATTGATGTAAATTAATTTATTAACAATTCTTAATTGGTTAGAAATACTGATGAAGATTGTGATTTAGGGTTCTTGGGTTATGATGTTGGTGTTTGTGAACTTAAAGCTGAGTTTTGCGCAGCCGTTATGAGTATAAGTGGTTTTTCCCAATTTTAGACATTTTTGACCTTTGAATAGTCATTATTGACCAAGGGGGTACATCCTTGGAGCAATATGGTTTTAAGCCACTAGATGTCACCTGTGTGTGTGACACCTTTGGCAGAATCATGGAGGCTCCATTTAGTGTCACCCATGTTGAATTATATCAGATGGGTTCACTTTACACTTTGTCCACTAAAGGATACTTTTAAGCCCTTTTTGAGGTTTCCACACTGATTAACTTATGATGTTTCCTGTAAATGGTGGTCCGATATATAACGAGCCTCTTAAATATTTATATGGGTAAGTTCCAATTTGCATTTTGGTATATCATGATGGGGGTTATTTTGACATAGTTATATTAGTGCATGGGTTTCAGGGATACATTTGTAATTTGAAATTTGAGGAGTTTCCCCTATTTATGTATATAGTTTTGAGTTTAACCACTTCCCGCCCCCGTGCTATAGCCAAATGATGGCTACAGCGCAGGCCTTAATTGCCGGAAGGACATCAATAGATGTCCTCCCGTGCATGGGCTGCCTGCGCGCCCCCTGGAGGGGGTGCAAAACATGCTCTGTGATCACCAAGTTAATGAGACTTGGCTGATCACAGATCAGAGTAAGGGGCCAATCCTGGGCCCCTTACCACATGATCAGCTGTCAACCAATGACAGCTGATTACATGATGTAAACAAAAGATTGGTAAAAAGCCAATCACTGGATTCCAACAGAGGGACATCCCGCAAACAGAGAGACACTGCTGCTATGCAGTGCCTTCCAGTGCCACCTGCTATTGCCCACCAGTGCCACCTACAGGTGCACATCAGTGCTGCCCACCAATGTCCACCAATGCCACCTACCAGTGCCCACTAGTGCCACCTATTAATGCCCATCAGTGCCCCCTATGAGTGTCCATCAGTGCTGCCAACCAGTGCTCATCAGTGCTTCATCATCAGTGCCACCCATCAGTGCTGCCTATCAGTGCCACCTATCAGTGCCCACAAGTGCCCACCTATCAGTGCCCACCAGTGCTGCCTTATCAGTGCCTATCAGTGCAACCTATCAGTGCCCATCAATGCCCATCAGTGCAGCCTATCAGTGCCCATCAGTGCTGCCTCATCAGCATACATCAGCGAAGGAGAAACATTACCTGATTTCAACATTTTATACCAAACTATGAAACTGTTTTTTTTTTTTTTTGCAAAATTGTCTGCCTTTTTTCGATTTTTTTTTAGCAAAAAATAAAAATCCAAGCAGTGATCAAATACCCCCAAAAAAAACCCTATCTGTGTGGAAAAAATGATAAAAATTTCATTTGGGTACAGTGTAGCATGACTGCGCAATTGTCATTCAAAGAGTGACAGAGCTGAAAGCTGAAAATTGTCCTGGACAGGAAGAGGATTTAAGTGCCCAGTAAGCAAGTGATTAAATAGTTTTCATGGATATAAGGGGGTATATATTTTGAAAAATAAGTTTTTAATTTACTAGATGTCGCTTATGTGAATCTATATGGGTGACACCTTTGACAGAATCATAGCGGTTCTGGTCGGTGGCATCCATGCTGAATTTTATTAGATGGGTTCATTTAGTAATGTAATAACAGAAGCAACTGTGCTGAGGGGCTAATGTAATAGGGCAGCAGCTATGCACAGATATATTGGATCAATACAAAAATAAAAAGTTATAGGTGCAGAGCTCAACCCAAGTCCTTAAAAAGTCCTTGTAAATTTCATCAGCAATATGGCTATATTGCATAAATGAAAAACCTGTGAGTCAATGTATTCAGCAGTGCACCACATAAAAAAAGTGCATGTATTTTATACATTGGCAAAATCTCCTAAAACAAACATTGTGTAAAAGTGCATATGCTCATTATGGTCCAAAACCATATACAGTGCTCCCTGAAAGGAAAATAGTCTCTAAAGCAGTCCAATAAAAAAATCCCAGATGTATATCCCATCAAGGCTGAAATAAATCCTCCACCAGCATCACCATGTGTAAATAAAGCACACACTGAGGCTCACCAGAAAACCTTAGGATCAAACAGCATGGATCTCAGACCTTCCGACCACCCATCCAACAGGATGCCCGTCAAGATCACCAGCTTCCTCCGTTTAGAGCCTCCAATGCAGTGATTCGTACGCAGACCCCCACAACCAAAAGGGTTGTGGGGATGAGGCCCTTCTCCCCATCAATATGGTGACAAGCTACTTTGGGGGGGACCTCAAAGCACCCTCCCCATGTTGAGGGCATGTGGCCTAGTACGGTTGAGAGGGGGGTGCTCATCCCCACCCCCTCCTGCCATGCCAGGGCCCCGTGCTCAGATAAGGGTCTGGTTTGGATTTTGGGGGGATCCCTACACCATTTTTTTAAAATTTGACGTGGGGTTCCCCTTAAAATCCATACCAGACTTAAAGTGCCTGATACGGACTATGGGGGGACCCCCACGTCATTTCTTTACATTTTGGGGTGGGATTCCCCTTAAAATCCATACCAGACCTGAAGAGCCTGGTTTAGATTTTGGGGGGACCGCCACGTCATTTTTGGGGTGGGGTTCCCCTTAAAATCCATACCAGGCCCGAAGGGGACCCCTACACATTTTTTTTTTTAATTTTGGTGTGGGCCTGCTGTTGTAAATCATTTTAAAAATGATGATGACATGGCCCAGTCAAACAGGTGCCAAAAAATTGGGCCTTGGGTGTTGGCAGTGCCAGAACACTGTAACCCCTTGCAGCTACTCTTGTTGGGCGCAGTAATGGGCCCTGCTGTTGTAAATTATTTTAAAAATGACAATGACGTGGCCCAGTCAAACAGGTGCTCAAAAATGATACTAAACTGCCTGCACTAACTGACTGTATACAGATCGCCCTATCTCAGATGTACTGGTATAATAAATAGTATTTCTACTATAATACCCAACCCGCACTGATGTACAGTCAGGTCCATAACTATTGGGACATCAACACAATTCTAATCTTTTTGGCTCTATACACCACCACAATGGATTTAAAATTAAATGAACAAGATGTGCTTTAACTGCAGACTTGCAGCTTTAATTTGAGGGTATTTACATCCAAATCAGGTGAACGGTGTAGGAATTACAACAGTTTGTATATGTGCCTCCCACTTTTTAAGGGACCAAAAGTAATAGGACAATTGGCTGCTCAGCTGTTCCATGGCCAGGTGAGTGTTATTCCCTCATTATCCCATTTTACAAGGAGTAGATAAAGGGCCCAGAGTTCATTTCAAATGTGCTATTTGCATTTGGAATCTGTTGCTGTCAATTCTCAATATGAGATCCAAAGAGCTGTCACTATCAGTGAAGCAAGCCATCATTAGGCTGGAAAAACAAAACAAACCCATCACAGAGATAGCAAAAACTTTAGGTGTGGCCAAATCAACTGTTTGGAACATCCTTAAAAAGAAAGGACGCACCGGTGAGCTCAGCAACACCAAAAGACCCGGAAAACAATTGTGGTGGATGACCGAAGAATTGTTTCCCTGGTGAAGAAAACACCAGGAGGTAGGTGTATGTGTGTCAAAGTCAACAATCAAGAGAAGACTTCACCAGAGTGAATACAGAGGGTTCACCACAAGATGTAAACCATTGGTGAGCCTCAGAAAACAGGAAGGCCAGATTAGAGTTTGCCAAGCAACATCTAAAAAAGCCTTCACAGTTCTGGAATAACATCCTATGGACAGATGAGACCAAGATCAACTTGTACCAGAGTGATGGGAAGAGAAGAGTATGGAGAAGGAAAGGAACTGCTCATGAGCCAAAGCATACCATCTCATCAGTGAAGGATGGTGGTAGTAGTGTCATGGTGTGGGCATGTATGGCTGCCAATGGAACTGGTTCTCTTGTATTTATTGATGATGTAACTGCTGACAAAAGCAGCAGGATGAATTCTGAAGTGTTTCCGGCAATATTATCTGCTCATATTCAGCAAAATGCTTCAGAACTCATTGGACGGTGCTTCACAGTGCAGATGGACAATGACCCGCAGCATACTGCAAAAGCAACCAAAGAGTTTTCTAAGGGAAAAAAAGTGGAATGTTATGCAATGGCCAAGTCAATCACCTGACCTGAATCCGATTGAGCAGGCATTTCACTTGCTGAAGACAAAACTGAAGGGAAAATGCCCCAAGAACAAGCAGGAACTGAAGACAGTTGCAGTAGAGGCCTGGCAGAGCATCACCAGGGAGGAAACCCAGTATCTGGTGATGTCTATGCATTCCAGACTTCAGGCTGTAATTGACTGCAAAGGATTTGCAACCAAGTATTAAAACGTGAAAGTTTGATTTATGGTTGTTAATCTGTCCCATTACATTTGGTCCCTTAAAAAGTGGGATGCATATATACAAACTGTTGTAATTCCTACACCGTTCACTTGATTTGGATGTAAATATCCTCAAATTACAGCTGAAAGTCTGCAGTTAAAGCATATCTTGTTTGATTCATTTCAAATCCATTGTGGTGGGGTATAGAGCCAAAAAGATTAGAATTGTGTCGATGTACAAATATTTATGGACCTGACTGTATAATGAAATGTTTCCTAGAGTGAGGTATTTACTGCAGCTGCTATGCTTATAGAAGAAGGGAACATTTCCCCACCCTTTGATGTGGAAAAAATGGAGAGAACACAGCGCTGGCAGCCTCCCTCAGCCACTACCATAGGCAACAAAAGACCTAATTAATAAAGTCCAACAAACACAGTGTGGTGAAGCCACTGTCTTGCAGGTGCAAACGTAAAATATATATACAAATAAAAACAAAAATTAAATAATAAATAATAAGTAAAAAATATATATTTATATATAAAAAAAATATGGGGGGGTTGTGATGTGTCAATCAATAAAAGCGTGCTAAAATCCTTATCCTGTGACACAATCACTTGTGCCTCAAGATGAGACACCAACACATATATATGTGTACACATATATATACATATAAACATATATATTTTATATTCCTACAGTTTTTTATTAATTTTTTTTGATTTTTTAAAAATGTTTTATTTTTTTTTTCCTTTTATTTTTTCCTTTAATTTCTACTAGTATTATTAATTGATTCTTATATGACCAACTTCTCTCCTCTGATATGAGCTCATTAATTTATTAATTGGATATTTAAACGCATTATATGCTGACAGTACGGGTCATATATATACATACATATATATATTGAACCCATTACTAATATCTTGTCAGTTTCAAAGTGTTTATGTCATATTATCTGTCTCATTATTGGTGCAGCTCTGTTGTTCCTCTAAGTTTTTTTCAGTCTATAATTTTTTTAAAAACACATTTTTTAAAACACATTTTTATCACACATTTTTCTATCATATATATTGGGGATTGATATGTCCACCCATGGGTGGATTAAGTGGCGCGATTTTTCATCTGCATATAGCCACTACACCTTGTGTGTAACACTTGTGTCCCCTAAACGATCGTTCTTCAAGATCATTTTTTTAGGTAATACATTGTATACATGTTATAGGCAATAGAACGGGTAGCGCAGTATTTGGGTGTAGGTAGTGACACTCCTTTATATGTGTATGAAGCCACTACACTCATAGGGAAGTGCTGCAGCATTCACATGATTTTTTACTATTTTATTTATTTATTTAGTCGTCACAGAGTATGGTCTTGTTACTTATAAACCTCTAACCAAGGTGACCAATTAGCTAACGGCAATTTGCATAACTTCAAAACTCTGTCCCTCTTATTGGCTGGCGGTTTAGTACATATATCACAGCCTCTCAGACCCGAAATTATGTCCTTGATGATGCCTTGTGGGAGGGGAAACGCGTTGACACATTTCCAGTTCAAGCAGTACGAGTGACGTCACTTCCGGTGCCCGTGGAGCGCACGGCGGTGATCGTAGAGGAAGTTTGGCGCTGCTTGATTTACTGGCAGACCGCTCTCTGTATCTGGAAGTCTTGCAAGTTTTACACTGTTTTGCGCTAATAAAAACCTTTTAGACAATATTACGCTATGTCTGCCCATTTTAACTTTGAGGATACTGGCTCCAAGTGATCCTGCTAAGAACCCCGCTCTTAAAGGTGACAGCACTTTGCTATACAGCCATTAACACCAGAAAAAGCCTATTGGGCCCCAGACTGAAAAGCTGGTGATCACCGTTTTCTGGTGAGTAGGAAAGGAGAGGGGGAGAGTGGCACAGAGCATGTGTGGAGTGTTTTTTCATTACTGGAGCACCTTTCTTGTAGAAGTGAAGCACCAAGCACTTTATAATCCTTTGGACTGTTATGAACTATCATTTATTGTTGACACTAACATCTGATGGATTTTACATTTTGTGTGAATTAGTGGATCACTGGATGAGCACTATACCTATTTATATTTTCAGTCATTTTGTTGTTTTTCATGAGTGATAGCACTGTTTTTTCACGTTGATGTGTTGGTGTCTCAACTTGAGGCACAAGTGATTGTGTCACAGGATAAGGATTTTAGCACTCTTTTATTGATTGACACGTCACAACCCCCCTATATATTTTTTATATATAAATATATATTTTTACTTATTATCTATTATTTAATTTTTGTTTTTATTTGTATATATATTTTAAATTTGCACATACATGACAGTGGATTCACCACACTGTGTTTGTTGCGCTTTACTTAATTAGGTACATTGTTGCCTATGCTAGTGGCTGAGGGAGACTGCCAGCGCTGTGTTCTCTCCATTTTTTCCAGATCGTCCTATCTATCTATCTATCTATCTATCTATCTATCTATCTATCTATCTATCTATCTATCTATCTATCTAATATATGTTTTTTCACAATGCACAGCTAGTTCACTAAACTGCCTGCATGCCGCTGCCTAAGCTCACTGTCTCTCTATCCACCGTTACTCACACTACATAGAGCCTCTGTACAAGTGGCTTTATATAGTGTGGGGCGTGGATTGGGGCTGCTGAGCAGTGATTGGCTAAAGGCACCCTGCCTTTAGCCAATCATTGCTCTCACAGCAGAGTGCTCTGTGATTGGCCAAAGCATGCAGGTCATGTGCATGCTTTGGCCTATCAGCGGGTGGCATTTCCCCCCCATCATTGGAATGCATTTTGGGATTCTTGAAGTTCCCGCGAATGCCCCATGATGTTCGGGATGCGCCGAATAGGCGAACCTCCGATGTTCGAGTCTAACATACTTTCGACTCAAACCAGGGGCCCATCCCTACCACACACCAAAAGCCAATGGAAGAACAAAGGACTTAAAGTTTTTTAGGATTTTAATAAATGATAGGATAGGAGTTTGTGCGTACATTTTATTACTTTTAGGGTAAAGCTATTGTTTTGAGCTGCATACCAACCATTTATAATTTTAGGATCTATCTTAACCACTTCCGGACCGCCGTACGTCATTTGACGGCGGCCACTTTGAAGTGGGATACCGTTGTTATGGTAGCAGATAGCTACCATAACCCCGGTATCATTTTTTTCTGCAGGCGATTCCCTGCAAGATAAAAGTGATCTTAGCGGCGGATTCGCCGCGAGATCACTTTTATCAGCGGCGGGAGAGGTGCCCCCCCCCTCCCGCCGCTTTCCGGTCATCTCCGCCGCTTACCGGACCCGCCGGCAGCGGCGGAGATGATCGCGTCCTCTCACTGCAGTGTCCGTGTGCCGAGTGGGCGGCTGAAGCCGCTCACCCGGCTCCATAACAAGGCTGGGCGGAAGCGACGTCACAAGTCGCTTCTGCCCAATGCTCTTAAAGGGGACATTTTTTTTTTCCCCCTGCCACTTTTTTCAAAATTTTTTTTTTTTAT
>BLSH010201598.1:837092-849156 GCA_018402905.1 Glandirana rugosa
TTTTATCCAATTTGGTTACCCATATAATTTTAATGGTATAGTTTTTGTTTCTTTAGTAGTTGATGTTATGATATCCTTTCACTTTGGTTTTGGGATCACGACGTTCTCTGTTGTCAGACGTTTTTCCACTATTTATTTGTTTTGATTTATTATTTCGTTATGTTTCTTTTAAGTCACGGGTACTAGTGGTGTACCTGTTTGGGAGTGTAGAATTGGTGAAATTCTGGCTCGGAGTAAAACCTCAAACCTCCAATAGTCCATTTTTGTCAAAAAAAACGATATTTTAATGAATCTTGGGGGTTTGTAATATATAAAAAAAAAAGATTCTGGGATCTCTGACATAAAGTTTTGCAATGGCCGCCATTTTATTCTCTAGGGTCTTAGAAAAAAAAAATATATAATGTTTGGGGGTTCTAAGTAATTTTATAGCAAAAAAAACTGTTTTTACCTGATAACCTCCAAACTCCAAAATGAGGCTCGGTCTTAAAGTGGTTAAGATGTGAGGGTTTGTCCATGTGGTGATCATGGGCACTGAATTTTCTTTGTATTGCTTTATTATTTAGTTTTGTTTATTTATCACCTTTTTGCAGACTGTTGTCTCTTGCAGCACTAGGGTTTTGGTTTCACTTTCCTATAGTATTGTAGTTGATGATTTCTTTGTTTTTGATATGGTAATTTTAATATACCCATTGGTTTAACCTATTTTATATGGTAATATTAATAATTGTAGCATTGCAAGTGCAGTGCAAAGAGCATTTGATCATCATTGTTCTGCCCAGATGGGTCTGCAGTTAATACTAGTCACATATTTGTTGTTGTCCTGTCTTGGTCATCTTACCCAGAGGAAAAATGACAGCACATACAACAAAAGCAGAACGGCAACAATTTTTAGATCTTTAGTGGAAGCATACAGAATCACACAGAAGTGAGTACAACCCTCACATTTTTGTAATTTTTTTTATATCTTTTCATGTGACAACACATGACAACAACTCATGTAACAACACTAAAGAAATTACACTTTGCTACAATGCGTGAGTGTACAGCTTGTAGAACAGTGTAAATTTGCTGTCCCATCAAAATAACTCAACACATAGCCATTAATGTCTAAACCGCTGGCAAAAAAAGTAAGTACTCCTATATCCAAATTAGGCCCAAAGTGTCAATATTTTGTGTCGCCACCATTATATTCCAGCACTACCTTATCCCTCTTGGGCATGGAGTTCACCAGGGCTTCACAGGTAGGCTTCCTTCTGGAATAACAGCCATGCAGACCAATTTGATGCAGTGTGCGGCGTATGGTCTGAGCACCGACAGGCTGACCCCCCACCCCTTCAGCCTATGCAGCAATGCTGGCAGCACTCATACATCTATTTCCCAAAGACAAACTCTGGATATCTCCCTGAGCATGTGCACTCAACTTCTTTGGTCGACCATGGTGAGGCCTGTTCTGAGTGAAACCTTTCCTTTTAAACCACTGTATAGTCTTGGCCACCATGCTGCAGCTCAGTTTCAGGGTCTTGGCAATCTTCTTTATAGCCTAGGACATCTTTATGTAGAGCAACAATGATTTTTTTCAGATCCTCAGAGAGTTCTTTGCCATGAGGTGACATGTTGAACTTCCTGTGACCAGTATGATAGAGTGAGAGTGATTACACCAAGTGTAACACACCTGCTCCCCATTCACACCTGAGACCTTGTAACTCTAATGAGTCACATGACACTGGGGAGGGAAACTGGCTAATCGGGCCCGATTTGGACATTTTAACTTAGGAGTGTACTCACTTTTGTTGCCAATGGTTTAGACATTAATGGCTGCGTGTTGAGTAATTTTTAGGGAACAGCAAATTTACACTGTTATATAAGCTGTACACTTACAACTTTACATTGTAGAAAAGTGTTATTTCTTCAGTGTTGTCGCATGAAAAGATATAATAAAATATTTACAAAAATTTGAGGGGTGTTCTCACTTTTGTGAGATACTGTAATGATGTTCTAAAGAAATGCCCATTTTATTATTTTCTATAGAGCAGCAAGAGAGTGTTTTAGCTGTGGTGTCACCATTCTGAATTTCATGTAATGTTATAGGAAAAAGGTATCTATTTCTTCTGTTATATACTATATATTCTCTTTCAATTGAATCAAATGCATTATTAAAGGGTTATAACACCCTTACATTTCTATTTATGTATGGTATTATGTCTATGTGGGTTGGTTTTTTTCACTTCCCTTACATGAACACAATTTACCAAATAACTTGATAGTATAACTGCATAGACAAGCAAGTAATAGCAGTATATAAATAAAATATTAACTAGATTTTTAACTAAATAGATAATCATTATGTTTTAGAGACTGCTTTAAATGATGAAACACATATTGCTTTGAATATATTTATCATATAGCATGCAAATTTTTAAACAAATGATCAGCAAAAGATAAAACCCATGTATTTTTCCTTTTAAAAGGTGTATAAACTGTATACATTATATGTATTTAGTTATTTTTACATTATATGTCTATTATGGCATCATGGTACAAACAACACTCTCATAAAAATGATTCAACACAATGAGGCAAATGAGGGCAAGGTATTATTTGTTATTGTCTAGGAGGAGGATGTGTTCCAGCGCAGTGTGAACCGTGGACTAGGGATCAGATGGAGAAGTTATGCTGTGAGCATTTGGTGGGGGGCCTGTGGGTGGGAACATCCACAGATTAGGTATACTAGTAATAGACAATGGTGGGATGAACCAATAGTGGGTGAAACAGTGTCCCAATCCAGAGGTAAACAATGGGGGACAATTTAAAAATGATAACTGAATGACATAATCATGATGATTGTAAAATAGCATAAAACCATAATAAGAGCTGAAATGACATTCATGAAATTCTTTAAAATCATAAAAAACATAAAAAGAGAGTATGTGTGTCAAAGTCCTTAGTGCTCCTGAAGGTAACTGTCCTGCCAAGGGCTGAAAATGTTGGAAGCAAAGCAAACTTCTGTATATGAGAGGAGACAAGAAAACAAATACGCCTCTAAGAGTGACAGTATAAAAACAGGATTTATTAAATGACAAGAAACTACTCACAGAGATAGTAGAAGACTGTGCATTGCAGTGTAAGCCACTGCTGGCTTCTTTGTGGGAGTCCTGCTGGGCTGGGGTTTTGGAGTGTGTGGACACAGCTGTGCTGAGGGAGGAGGGTCCTTCGGCGGGTCCCGGGGAAGCCTTCTCTGGAGACAGCGGTCCGATCCTACCAGTTCCAGTTCCTGCAGGCGGGGTAACCACAGCAACGGCGACGCGTTTACGGAGCTCCGCCCCTTCTTCAGGCCGTGAGTGCTGCATACGGAAGTGTGGCACATTTATGGGCGGAAGGGAGGGAGGGGCGCTGATGGTCCGTTCATCTCCCTTGTTGTGCTTAACCCTTCGGATGGTGTCGGACATACTTGAGTAAAGGATGAAACATGCGCAATGAGCTGGAATCACTGTTTTTTTCAACTAAGTGACAAGTGGAAACTGTTTGGTGGAAAACTATTAGGGGCTTGGGAGGGAAGTGTATGCAGATCCCATCCATCCCTGCTTCGTCCCTCCCTTCCTCTGTTTTTCCCCCCCTTTCCCCCCCTCTCTTCCATTATATATGATACATTTGTCTGAGACTACTTTTAAGAAGAACTTAATTAAAATAGTCAGGGACTATTGTGTATTGTGTACAAAGAGCAGAAGTATGTAATGTACAATATAGTTTGTATAGTGAAGGAGTCAGCAATGTGCAATTTATTCTGTATAGAGTGCATGCTTTTGTAATGTACATTATAAGGCATATAGTGCATGAGTCTGCAATGTACAATGTAGTGTATATAGTGCGGAAGTCTATAATGTACAATATACTGTGTATAGTGCAGGAGTATGTAATGTACAATATAATTTAAATAGTGCAGAAGAATGTAATGAACAGAATAGTGTATATAGTGTGGGAGTCTGTAATATACAATGTAGTGTATATAGTGCAGGAGTCTCTAATGTACAATATAGTGTATATAGTGCAGGAGTCTGTAATGTTCAATATAATGTATAAAGTACAGGAATATGTAATGTACACTATAGTATATATGTGCAGGAACATGAAATATACAATATAATGTGTATAGTGCAAGAGAATGTAATGTACACTATAGTGTATATAGAGCAAGAGTCCACAATGTACAAACAATCTAGTATATAAAGTGTAGGAGTCTGCAATGTACAGTATAGTGTATATAGTGCAAGATTCTGTTAAGCTAGCCAAACACTGACAGTTTTATTCTTGTTTAGCCAGTGAAAGTGGTTTCCTGCATACACATAAATTAGATGAATGGAGGAATATCTCCCACCAGGACAGCAGCACTAGAAAGCTGAATTGCTGCAGCTGCTGACCAATGGAAATATTTCCAAAATGTTCTTTTACACCCTGCCCTTCCTCCAGTTTAAAATCTCTCCTCAGAACATTAATCCTCTTCTCCCTCATATCCCTTCAGAAGAAATCGTATCACTCCCCAAATCTTGCGGCCAGAACAGATTATCTCTTTTCAATCCCCCCTCCCCATAACAAATCCTTCAGCCCCAGCACAAATCTTCTCCTTCCTAAAATACCCCCTGCCATAATCCTCTATCCCAAAATCCCAAATCCCCCCTCCTAGCACAAATTATCCCTCCCTTCTGCAGGACGTATTTTTCTCCCTCCCTTAAATCTTACATCCCAGCACAAATAATATTGCCCCTAAATTTCACCTCTGAAGAGAAATTCTTCCCCAACACAAATCCTTTCACCCTCCATATCCCCCTATCAGCCCACCTTAGATCCATGAAGGAGCCTAGGGGAGGCTTTTGTCAGCTTTCTGGCAGGGAGCGATGCCAGCTGCTGCAATGGTCAGGCAAGGATCCTGGTGTTTGGGACTCCGGGCACCCCACAGGAGGTGGAGGGCACAAGCTCTGAGTGCCCAATGTTAGCAACACCCCTAGTGCATCTCAGGTATGCTTATGAAGGTATTTACATAACAGCACAAAGAAGGAATGCATTTTAGAAGCAAGCAAACACTATGGCGTAGCTTTATGGAAATTAAATAGAATTCTAGGGTGTTTCACTAGAGATATCACCAGCAAGAGGAAGGATGTCCTGATTTCCTTATACAGATATTTAATTAGACCATATTTAGAACACTGTATCCAGTTCTGGTGACCTAATGTACAAAACAATATTGATAAGATAAAACACGTTTAGAAAAAGGCAACAAAAATGGTCTCAGGGATAAAACATATCAGAAGAGACTGCAGAAATGTAATATATATAGTGTTGAGGGAAAAATGGAAAAGACAGACATGGCATCTTTAAATACAGTGTGTTTGAATAAGGTTGAGGAGGGCAGTATTTTTAATATGAAGCTAAGATCAAGAACACAGAGACATGACTTGCAGAAGGAAAGTTCAAAACAAATCTTAGAAAGTATTTATTTACTGAAAAAAGTAGTTAAAGCTTGTTATGGAGCTTCAGCACAGATCATTAATCAGTGAATAGTAAGTGAATTATAACATGCTTGGGACAAACATACTGTGCATCTATACTCAAAGAAAAGGGTTAAAAGATAAAAAAAATATAAAAGGGACAGATTCAATAGACCACTTGGTCTTTTTTTATCACTCTTCTATGTTTCTAGGTACATAAAACTTAGAACCATAATATGTAAAATATAAACTTTCAGTATATATATATATATATATATATATATATATATATCATAATTCAACTTAAAAAAACAGATACAACAATCAAAACTATACAATTCAATTAGGTACATAAACTGTGTTATAATATTTTCCAGCGAAGAATGAAAGAAAATTACTATGAGCCATAGAAAAAAAAGATAACATTCATATATTTTCTCAGAGTTAAGGTGATTGAGATCTCATATTTGTGCAGACTCATAACAAGATAGAATATTTCAATACATTTTCTTATCCGTACTGAGCTCATTAGGAAGGAAAAAAAAAAACTGAGTGCTGTTAAGGTCATCATGTTTCCTATTCATGGTCATCATATAATGGTCCACACCTCGGAAAGAAAGTATCAATACAAATAGACAGTTTATACAAATTGATTACACCACACAGACACACATATTTAGTGAGTTAATTAAATTATGGAGAGATGGGCTTATATAATTTCGAATGGACTAGTGTGTGTTTCTTGCACCTAGAATACAAATAGAAAACATACAGTCAGGTCCATAAATATTGGGACATCGACACAATTCTAATCTTTTTGGCTCTATACACCACTACAATGGATTTGAAATGAAACAAACAAGATGTGCTTTAACTGCAGACTTTCAGCTTTAATTTGATGGTATTTACATCCAAATCAGGTGAACGGTGTAGGAATTACAACAGTTTGTATATGTGCCTCCCACTTTTTAAGGGACCAAAAGTAATGGGACAGATTAACAATCATAAATCAAACTTTCACTTTTTAATACTTGGATGCAAATCCTTTGCAGTCAATTACATCCTGAAGTCTGTAACGCATAGACATCACCAGATGCTGGTTTCATCCCTGGTGATGCTCTGCCAGGCCTCTACTGCAACTGTTTTCAGTTCCTGCTTGTTCTTGGGGCATTTGCCCTTCAGTTTTGTCTTCAGCAAGTGAAATGCATGATCAATCGGATTCAGTTCAGGTGATTGAATTGGCCATTGCATAACATTCCACTTCTTTCCCTTAAAAAACTCTTTGGTTGCTTTTGCAGTATGCTTCGGGTCATTGTCCATCTGCACTGTGAAGTGCCGTCCAATGACTTCTGAAGCATTTGACTGAATATGAGCAGATAATATTGCCTGAAACACTTCAGAATTCATCCTGCTGCTTTTGTCAGCAGTCACATCATCAATAAATACAAGAGAACCAGTTCCATTGGCAGCCATACATGCCCACGCCATGACACTACCACCACCATGCTTTACTGATGAGGTGGTATGCTTTGGATCATGAGCAGTTCCTTTCCTTCTCCATACTCTTCTCTTCCCATCCCTCTGGTACAAGTTGATCTTGGTCTCATCTGTCCATAGGATGTTGTTTCAGAACTGTGAAGGCTTTTTTAGATGTTGTTTGGCAAACTCTAATCTGGCCTTCCTGTTTTTGAGGCTCACCAATGGTTTACATCTTGTGGTGAACCCTCTGTATTTACTCTGGTAAAGTCTTCTCTTGATTGTTGACTTTGACACACATACACCTACCTCCTGGAGAGTGTTCTTGATCTGGCCAACTGTTGTGAAGGGTGTTTTCTTCACCAGGGAAACAATTCTTCGGTCATCCACCACAGTTGTTTTCTGTGGTCTTCCGGATCTTTTGGTGTTGCTGAGCTCACCGGTGCGCTCTTTCTTTTTAAGGATGTTCCAAACAGTTGATTTGGCCACACCTAATGTTTTTACTATCTTTCTGATGGGTTTGTTTTGTTTTTTTCAGCCTAATGATGGCTTGCTTCATTGATAGTGACATCTCTTTGGATTTCATATTGAGAGTTGACAGCAACAGATTCCAAATGCAAATAGCACACTTGAAATGAACTCTAGACCTTTTATCTGCTCCTTGTAAATGGGATAAAGAGGGAATAACACACACCTGGCCATGGAACAGCTGAGCAGCCAATTGTCCCATTACTTTTGGTCCCTTAAAAAGTGGGAGGCACATATACAAACTGTTGTAATTCCTACACCGTTTCTTCATACATCTGGAAATAGAATAGAACTTCTATTCTATTTCCAGATGTATGAAGAAAATATGTAATGTATGAAGAACATCTGTTCTGGTGCAGAACACATGTGTGTGAATAGCAGATGTGCAATGATTGACGGTTTCATTTAAAGTGACACACATTTTAAAAAGAAGTGTGAATAAAAGATGTGCAATGATTGACGGTTTGATTTAAAGTGACACACAGACTTGAAATAATTGTGCAGAAGAGATGTGCAATGATTGACGGTTTCATTTAAAGTGATACACACATTTTAAAAAGAAGTGGGAATAAAATATGTGCAATGATTGACGGTTTGATTTAAAGTGACACACAGACTTGAAATAATTGTGCAGAAGAGATGTGCACTGATTCCCGGTTTCATTTAAAGTGATACACACATTTTGCAGAACAGTGATATGGGTACTCCCGGCTTATTTATACTTTTTTGACACAGTTTGAAGATGATTTTAGAACAGTTCTATGGCCTCTAATGTTAATTAATACTTTTCAGACCCATTTTGAAGATGATCTCCATTTTTGCATTTTTTATGTTTTTATTTTTTTTTAAATATTTAAAGTTATTTCCCTGTCCCCATTTCTTTGTAGGGCACTTGTCCTACCCTTACCCACATTTCCTTCCTTTTGCAGACCTCTAGGACCTTCCAGGACTATTTTACAACATTTTTTGTACCTAAAAGTCCGGGTCTCCATTGATTTCAAAGGGGTCCGGGGTCCGGGACAAAGTTCGGGTTCTGTCCGGACCCGAACCCGGACTTTGTCCCGAAGTTCGGCCGAACCAGCAGAACCCGGACTTCTAGAAGTTCGCTCAACTCTAGTCATAAAAACAATGCAGATACTTTCCATCTGTTTTTTTACTAGACATAATTATTTTAAGGATGTTAGACCCTCCACTGGAAAATGAATAAGCCTCCAATCCTGGTGGTTTATTATACACTAGCCACATCAATTATATATGCAATTATATATGCAGATTAGCAAAATATTTATGGCACTTTACAAATCATTGGGGAAGACCAATGAATAATACGTGGTGTATATGTTTATATACATGCTTTGTTACTCTTATATACCTGCTTTGTTACTCTTTATGTGTGTATAAATGCACAATTTTGTTTCTCTGTAGACACAATTTATTAACCTTTTTATTTCTTCAGCATACAAAGAAAGCAAAAAATGAGCTTATTTACTAAAGGAGTAGGGCATATTCACCTTGCAAAGGGAAATTTCATAATGGAAGAGCATAGTCACTTCTTCGTAGACAGGCCATACATGGAGCAAATTTCTTTCCTGCTACCTCGGGTCTCCCTCCTCCACAACAGTCATCAGTGTTGGATGCCTTTCCTGCCTCAGACCAGCCACTGTGAAAACACAATGAAATGCATGCTGCTTTCACTGAGACATGCCCTTTATACTGACTTATCCACTGCAGTGTCTTCACTATCTACCATTGTAAAACAACATGGCCAAAGCATTCATTTTATAAAACCAAAAATGGGAGATCTATTTTCTGCCCATAATGATCTGGTGCACAGTTTCATAGATCATGAAGATGAGCTTCAATTAATCAACCTTAAACTTGCAGACCTGGAGGATCACTCCAGGAGAAACAATATAAAGTTCTGTAATGCCCCAGAATCGGTCCAGCAATCAGACCTAGTACAATGCCTGCAGTGCCTTATGCGTGCCTTGCTACCTGACCTAACTGACCATGACATGGAAATTGATAGGGCGCACAGACTTCCCAAGCTCCACACCTCCCAGCTTCCACACCCAGGGATGTGTTGGCCCGCATCCACTTTTTCATGGTTAAAGAGAGAGTCATGTACGCTGCTAAACGCACGGTGAGACTACCCAATCCTTTCAACACAGTCGCTCTCTATGCTGATCTATCCAAGGCAACCATGGAAAATCGCAGACAGCTGGCGACTATTACCAAGGCTCCTCAAAATCACAAAGTTCCCTATAAATTGGGACTTCCCCACCAAACTGCTTATTACACACCAAAACAAGACTCATGCAGTAAGAACACTTCCTGTGGGTCTTAAACTCTTGGGGAACTAGTGCGTCATACCAGAAGAAGTGCTGGACCCTTCTGACCAACTTCCAACACATATGGAAACTGGAGGGGCATACCAAAACCTCTGACACTGCACCATATACCTTTTTATTCACTCAACCTACCAAGCAGCTGGGAACCTGCAGCACTGTTCTTCAGTCTGCCTTACAAGAGGTCCCTGACTCACATGATAGTCAGGGATCCATCTCCCCTTTGTTTGTTTGCAGTAGTTTATGCACATTGAGCCCGCATTTCTCTTTTATTTATTTATTTATTTTTTTTTACTTTTTTTAGGCTCTCCTTTTTTACATAAAAGACTCCCTACTTAACTTCCATGCCAGCTAATCTCCAACCACCCTTCTAACAAGCTGGTTCCTGATCTCTTCTGTACTGGACAATTGGAAGCCTATATAGCCCACCTCACGTAGTAGGGACAAACTAACATACCACAACTCCCCACCTGCCAACTGCTACCCCTACCTGAGGATCACCTATACCATGATCCATACCTCACAATGGCCTTCAAAATAGTCTCCATAAATGCCAGGGGCTTAAACTCCCCGCAGAAAAGAGCTGCACTACTCAAAGAAGCCAATAGCCAAAAAGCCAATAGCCTATTAGTGCAAGAAACCCAATTTGTAACTGATAAAACCCCCAAGTTCACATTAAAAAAACTATACCCAAAATTTCTTAGCCTCAGGCCCAAAGAATAGAATTGGAATCCTCACGGCGATATGAGACTCTCTGCAATTTCAGCTACACCAACCTATTACAGACCCTCAAGGCTGTTACCTAATACTCATATGTGACATCAACCAAACAATCTACAAATTGGTCAACATATATGGCCCGAATAGGCAACAACTATGATTTTGTAAATGACATTACAAGAAATTAAACTGAATCCAGAAAGGAAGTTCTAATTGGAGGTGATTTTAACATAACTGGTGACCCAGACATGGACACTACATCAACAGCCCGACACCACCATCCTGCCCTTTCTTCAGACAAACAATTTTTTTGATGTATGGAGATGTCAACACAGAAATGAGTGAGATTTTTCCTACTTTTCCTCTCCCCAGCTGTCATACTCCTGTATAGACTTCTTCCTTGTTGACAAACGTACTCTTCAGGAGGTGACTGACTCAGCAATTGGATCCACTATGTGGTTGGACCACACACCTGTCTCCATAACCGTGGACCAAGAATGCCTTGTCTATGGAGGCTTGATGCCATTATCAACATGGACACTGGTAACAACCCAAAAACTTACCACTGAACACTACTCCTTTTTTGAACTGAATGAACAACCGGAAACATTGGTTTGTGCTATGGTCTGCATATAAAGCCTATATGCGTGGGGTCCTCATTAAACTCCACAGTAACGCTAAGGCAAATTGAACAGGTCCTTTCCCAAATTGCCCAGTTAGAGAACCTTAACAAACAGGCTCCATCCCACAAAGAAAGCCAGTGAACTTCTTGATTGGAGGTAAATCTCTGCTCACTATTACTTTACAAATTTGAGAACAACTTTAAATTAGCTAGGGCCTTAGGTAATAAGGCTTGAGTCCTACTGGCTCGGCAGGTCAAAACCCTATGCTCTAAGTGCAAAATCACATCCCTCTACCGCCCTACTACCAAACAACTCCTCACTAACCCTTTGGATTAGAAATGGGCCTGTGGTTCGAGTCAAATGTAAGTTCACCCATTTGTTGAATTTAGAACATTATGGGGCATTCACTGCAACTTTGCCTCCACGGAGCGCCCCGTAATGCATTGCGCGCAGACGGCGTGCACAGCTCCTCCTCCATGGGAGGGCTCCCGCCGCCTGCTCGCTGTTTGTTATGACAGTTTATTTATATGGCAGGGCGGGGCCACCTGGTGACATAAGCCAGTGACCCCTCCCCTTCTGACATCATGTGATGTCAGAGGGGGCGAGTCATGCATGTATGTCACCGAGTGGCCCTGCCCTGCCATATAAATAAAGTGCCACAAAAAACAGAGCTCAGTTGGCGGGAAACCTCCCATGGAGGAGGAGCTGTTGTGGTTTTTTTTTTTTCGGGTCCATTGCTCGACGTGATTGACGATGGATTACAACAGGGGACACTTATTTTATATTATAATAAAGGACTTGTCCCTAGTTGTCTCCTGTGTTTTTTTCTTTTTTTAACACTTTTTGGTCAAGTAGCAGGGATATGATGTACCCGATATTAATTCACATG
>BLSH010201610.1:4916-16955 GCA_018402905.1 Glandirana rugosa
TTTGCTGCACTCCTCACATGCAGTACTGTTTCAACTAATACAAGCAAGTTTTTTCTGTGTCGCAATTTGTACAGCTTATTTTGGGCACAATGGACAAATTGTTACAATAGAAAAGGTATAATATCTTCATTAGATATTTTAATATATGGAAATATTTTTAATCCATTGATTGTGTGTCCCCATATACTTTACAACTCCCAGCTTCCCAATTGTGTTACTGTGACTCCTTCTTCTTCAAAGTCCTGTCCATTGTTTTGCTTCCTTAAACCCAGGACCCTGTGTTAACTATATCTGGTCTCCCACAGTACACAGAACATGGAAATTCAATTATTATTTAATAAATATAAACTGCTAAATATATTTTCTCATCAGCAGTTAGAGCAGTCTTGTGACTTCTATCAGTTCCTGGTTAAAGCTTGTAGAAGGAGTTTTCATAATGCACTAACTGTTCTATCAGGATGCAGGACCCCTGGCCCTCTTTCTGGACAGTGCTGATTGGTCCTGTGCTGATTACATGCACCGTCCCAAGAAAAAAAAAAACTCTCTAGCGATACACACCAAACAGAGCATGTGCAGCCTGACTCCATCAACCTATATGGACATGTTATGGGGACAAGGCAAGAAGAGGAGGTGTATACATGATTAAACAGCCTTTTTACACAATGTGGAAGATTAACCCCTTAGGTTCCACAATGAGTATAACAAGCATGTTTTACTGCATTTACAGACTGATTTTACTGTTGTGGGTTTAGTAACATTTTAAGCCTAATACCCACTAGTATTTTTTTTTTTTCGTACAACCAAGCAGGGCTGAAAAAAAAAAAAAAACTTGGCAGCTCAGGAGGAGCTGCTATACCAACTAGCGGATGTTAGTACAACAATCTCCCTTTCTGTACTATTGTCTTTTGCCAATGGCTGAGAGCGCTGAATGGAGTGTTCTGGTGGGGAGTCAATCAGCAGACCTTTTTCAGTCATGCCCCATTGATCCCTATGCCTTCTCTCAGACCGGCTGAAGTATACACGGACTGCATGTCTGCCAGTTTCTATTGAATCAGCCAATGCCGCCAGACATTCAACTCATGTCTATTAGGCTTTATCCTCCTGTCTGTTGAGTCTTACACAAACACTTTAGCACAAAAACTGACTCTTATTATGGTTACCTGAGCTCCATCTCAGACCACACCTAGGTAACCCTTTGGCCTCATTCACATAGGCGTATTTAAGCATTTATTCATGCGAAGGGCTGGATTTCCCTGCATGGGATGCATAGGGGGTTCTATGAATCTGCATGCAGGCAGTGCCATTGAAGTCTATTGGAATGCAGCAGTGCATGGACACAACTCCCAATTTGACATTCATGTGAGTGCAGGTGCTGTGGATGTGCCCCCACCTGCATACAATGTGAGTTCACCCTCATGCACCCGCACGGATGGTAAATTGGGGGCAGAGGCTGTGTCTATGCAACTGCTACATCCCAGTGGACATAAGCGGGACTGAAGACAGAAAGTGTCAGCACTACAAATTCTGGATGTACCCTCTGCAGACCGCTATACACCCTTTCCAGCAAACTAAGCAATGAAAAACAGGGATTTTTAGGAAGTGTTAGCAGACAGACAGAACACAAAACATGAAATGCTCATATTAGATTGTCAAAAATAATTATTGTTTGTAATGCTGCTGTTATAAAATGAAAGTGTATGCTGGAACCATAGAATTTCTTAAAAGAAAATCAAGTCAAACCTGACTTGGCACAATATTTCTTATGTGACCAAATACCTAATGCAATAGCAGTTCTTTTTATGGTAATTTGAAAGTGTAGGAACTTGAAAGATGACATTTAAAGAGTTACTCCACTCTTGTTGAGAAAAAAAAATCCCCTCTGGGAGATCAATGTACACACTGATTCTGAATAGGAGGGAATGGTTCATTATAACAGGCGCACTTTCAGTGCTCTAATAAGAAAAGTTACTGGGTCTGCATCGCTTTATAAGTTATTAACCCTCCCACCAAAGCTGAAGCTTGGCACCTAAAGTTGTATCAGATCATATATATCATATACAGTATCTCACAAATGTGATTACACCCCTCACATTTTTGTAAATATTTTATTCTATCTTTTCATGTGACAACACTGTCTAAATTTGCTGTCTCCTCAATGTAACTCAACACACAGCCATTAATGTCTAAACTGCTGGCAACAAAAGTGAGTACACCCCTAAGTGAGATGTCTAAATTGGGCCCAAAATGGTGGATGTTAGAGATCTTGCGCTCCTCCACTTTCCATTTGAGGATGCCCCACAGATGCTCAATAGTATTTAGGTCTGGAGACATGCTTGGCCAGTACATCACCTTTACCCTCAGCTTCTTTAGCAAGGCAGTGGTCATCTTGGAGGTGTGTTTGGGGTCCTTATCATGGTGGAATACTGCCCTGTGGCCCAGTCAAGGGAGGGGATCATGCTCTGCTTCAGTATGTCACAGTACATGTTGGCTTTCATGGTTCCTCAATGAACTGTAGCTCCCCAGTGCCAGCAGCACTCATGAAGCCCCAGACCATGATACTCCACCACCATGATTGTAGGCAAGACACACTTGTCTTTGTACTCCTCACCTGGTTGCCGCCACACACACTTGACACCATCTGAACAAAATAAATTTATCTTGGTCTCATCAGACCACAGGACATAGTTCTAGTAATCCTTGTCGGGCCTTCTTGTGCATTATCTTTAGTAGAGACTTCCTTCTGGGACGACAGCCATGCAGACCAATTTGATGCAGTGTGCAGCGTATGGTCTGAGCACTGATAGGCTGACCCCCACCCCTACAACCTCTGCAGCAATGCTGGCAGCACTCATACGTCTATTTCCCAAAGGTAACCTCTGGATATGATGCTGTGCACTCAACTTCTTTACTCTAGCATGGCGAGGCCTGTTTTGAGTGGAACCTGCCCTTTTAAGCTGCTGTATGGTCTTGGCCACCGTGCTGCAACTCAGTTTCAGGGTCTTGGCAATGTTCTTATAGTCTTCTTATAGTCTAGGTGCAATGTTGAACTTCCAGTGACCAGTATGAGAGAATGAGAGTGATAACACCAAATGTAACACACTTGCTCCCCATTCACACCTGAGACCTTGTAACACTAATGAGTCACATGACTTGGGCCCAATTTGGACATTTTCACTTAGGGGTGTATTCACTTTTGTTGCCAGCAGTTTAGACATCAATGGCTGTGTGTTGAGTTATATTGAGGAGACAGCAAATTTACATGGTTATACAAGCTGTACACTCACTACTTTACATTGTAGTAAAGTGTAATTTCTTCAGTGTTGTCACCTGAAAAGATATAATAAAACATTTACAAAAATGTGAGCGGTGTACTCACTTTTGTGAGATACTGTATATTACACTTGCAGACATCTGGGAAAATCAGTGAGCCAAACATACAAGCAGAAAATTACATTTTTGGAGGTGTTATGCATATCAGCAGTGTACAGAATGCCTACAGGTTGCCATATTGCATTGAATTTTACAGAAAATGACAGGGCTACAGACTGAATAGTAAAGACAATTTTTAATAACACTGATTACAATATGGCATGTGAAAGGGGAGTTACCTTTTAAATATTTGAAGTAATTTGATAAATCATTGATAAAAAAGAGTTTATAAAGGAACATCGAGTTCTTACAATTTAGAATTAGCATAATCAGCTTTTCCTCCATCAATATCAAAAAGTTTTTTTAATAGTTTTCAATATTGGTGGCAATTTATTAAAAAAAAAATCTGCACTATAATGAGCAAGCCTGACAATTAAAATAGTAAGTCTGCAAAGCACTTGTTCCAGAGAGAGAATTTTGCGACAAAGCGTAGGAGTGGTCAGAGAGTCCACTTGATACATTTTCAATATCAGCATGAGGTAATATGCCAGCTGAGACCAGAAACAATCGTCAGTTCTAGACAAAGTACCATATGATTCATAGTGACAGGTACAAAATGCTCCAGATATTTCTTACTTCATGAATCTGTAAAAGCATGGCGCTGAACACAAGATGGGAAAGAAGTAGAGATTCTTGTTTATCTTTCCAGCTGCGCAGTTCTCATCCAAATCTGCATGAAATCAGAAGCAATTACACCATATTCAATTGCAATTTCACACACAGCATATTTATAAAAATTTCCATAGCACTTCATCAAGTGAAAGTGCATATATATTTGTTCTGTGTGAATGGGGCAAGAAAGTTATTGGGGTACTTCCTGTGCTAGTCAAATGTTTTTCATTGATTTAAAATGTAGAATGCTGTATTTAGCTGCTAGACTGTACTAAATATCATGGAAAATTGCTATGATACTTAGCACCCCCTAGTGATCAAATGTGGTATTAGCAGTTGAACCGCTTCTCTACCATTGTATGACTTTCAATGCGTGGCCCTTTATTTACCCAGGGCCTTTTATGAATGGTACCAGATAAATAGACCTCAATGGCTGGGTACCATGCAATGGCAATCACTGTGATTGATCATCACAAAGTTCACATGGTGTAATTTACATTGCTGATCAAACCCTTTCGCCTTACTTTAGGGCAAGGAGAGAGATAATCTCTTTTCAATGGGCACTGAATGAATCAGTGGTTGCAGCTTCTGATTCATTCATTTGGTTGTTATGACACAAAAATATTTTTTAACCCTTTCCTTTCCCCTCCTCTCCTACACATACTAGCCATAATGCATTTAATACAATCCCTAGTGACCTGTAACATTAGTCCCTCACCTCCCTTATCCTGCCCATCTGAACTTGAATCCCTTCATCTCCATCCCTCCATAGTATGTGACCAGTACAAAAAAATATTCACTATCTTCTTCCTCTGTGTATGACCTATACATTGCATGTATTTAATGTACCGTTACCAAGCTCCATGTTTAACCCCTTCAGTACTGGCATGTTTCTTCATTTCTGAAAAAATTGTGGCAAAAAATGAGATCGCCTTGTGGTATCTACTTTTCAAAATAGTGGTAATTCCGGGGATTTTCGTACTATTCTGGCAGTCTTATTTTAACAGAAAATAAGGGAAACTAATTTTTTTCAACATTCTTGGTCTTTTTTCTTTTTTATAGTAAACAAAAATAAAAATAAAACAGTTATTAACCACATCCGCCCCGGAAGGATTTACTGCCTTTCTGGCCGGAGCACTTTTTGCGATTTGACACTGCGTCGATTTAACTGACAATTGCGTGGTCGTGCGACCATGTACCCAAATGAAATTTATGTCCTTTTTTTCTTTTGGTGATATTTGATCACCTCTGCTGTTTTTATTTTTTGTGCTATAAACAAAAAAAGAGCGAAAATTTTGAAAAAAAACAAAACTTTTTTTTTTACTTTTTGCTATAATACATATCCAAAAAAATATAAGAAAAACAAATTTCTTCCTCAGTTTAGGCCGATATATATATTCTTGTATCATATTTTTGGTAAAAAAATTGCAATAAGCGTATATTGATTGGGTTGCGCAAAAGTTATCGCATCTACAAACTACGGGAATAGATTTATAGTGTTTTTATTTTATTTTTATTTTTTTTACTAGTAATGGCAGCAATCTGTGATTTTTATCGGGACTGCGACATTGCCGCAGACAGATTGGACACTTTTGACACTTTTTTGGGACCAATGACATTTATACAGCGATCAGAGTTAAAAATAGCCACTGATGACTGTGTAAATGTCATTGACAGGGAAGGGGTTAAACTATAGGGGCAATCAAGGGGTTAACTGTGTTCCCTGACTGTGTTCTAACTGTGTGGGGGCTGGACTGGCCGGGGCATGACAGATCTAACTGATCTCGATTACAGGGAACAGTAAATCTGTGACTTGTCCCCTGACAGAACCTGGAACCACCATGTTTACATCAGCAGTTCCCCAATCTAGCTCTGTAGTAGGCGATCATGGGTTGCCATCGGACATCGAGTCCACCCGACCCGCGGGCACACTCACGGAGTGCGCAGCAGGTGTGCGCATGCTCACCTGAAAACCGTGCACGCATGATTGACATACAATGACGGCGGTTTGCGCAGCCGAGCCAAGCTGCCACAGTAGAACTCCAGCGGCTGGTCGGCAAGCGGTTAAATACCATTTGGATACAGCATTGCATGACAGAGTCATTGTCAGTCATACTACCATAGCACTGAAAAATGTGCTGGTAACGAAAGGGCAATACATGCTGATACACAAGTGGTTAAATCAAAGAAAAACCTTCAAGCAGCCCAAGAAATAGCCTAATGACTTTTTGCTGCCCAGTTCGCAAAGAACGAATGTACATTAACATTCCCTGGACAAATTATTATGCAACTTTTTTTATTAAAAAAAAAAAAGTATTGCTTAAAGGGTAATTACACTTTCGTGGGGAAAAATAGCAAAGAAAGAAAAAAAATATAGAGCATATAAATGTGACACAAGTCATATTGTAATTGAATGTTATTAAAAATTACCTTTCCTTTTCAATCTGCAGCCGCTGTCATTTTCTGAAAATGCAGTGAAATATGGCTACCTGGAGGTGTTGTGTACACAGAATGTGTACTGACCACTCCCCAGAAACATATTCCTGCTTGTGTGATTGGCTCGCTGATTTTCCTAGAAGTCTGCCTAAGATACAAGTCAGAATTCAGGCATCCCTTGCAGCAAAAATGTAATTTATGGAGAGATGCTTTCAATAGGAACACGTCTAAAGGGATGCAGACCCAGCAGATGTCCTCATTATTGCTCTGCAGCTGCACAGCTGACAGATAATTATGAAACCATCCCCATTAGACCTACTCAGTACACAGGCACAGAGACATACAGAAGGATGTCTTCAGAATAACAAAAGGTAGGAATCTGCAACAAAGGTTGTTATAATCCCTGCAATGTACATAGATCACCTAGAGGGGAATGCTTTTTTTCTCAACAAAAGTGGAATTACGCTTTAATCAAATAAATGCGCAAACACATATTTACAAAGGGATAGCTATCATTTTCTGTGGATGCAGATCAGATCCAATAGAATCCATTTGCATCAACCCTATATTTTTTAAAAATATATACATTGCTGTTAGTTGTTATTAGACATTATACAGTTTGATAGTTTGCAACTGATTAAATACGGTGACAGAATAGACACATACAACAAATTAAATACTATGGCATCAGTAGGAATGACTGTCATGGGAGTTGCTGTACAGTAACATCAATCAATACAGCAGTTGGCTACAGATTATATACAGTGACAGTTGGTGACAGATTATTTACTGTATAGTAATGCTGGTCAGAGTAATAGTCCGTGCCCGATTATACAGAGTGGCTGTAATTAGTGTAGTAGTCAACATGACAAATTATATACAGTAATATTAGCTAGTAAAACAATGGGAGATTCTAATTTTGGCTTGCATTCTCAACTCTGAGCCTGGCTCCAGAATTGGTACCTTTGTTGCCTTTCTGTTTCCAACCTCAACTTATATCCCATTAGTCAACTCCAAAACTAGCAGATGGAGACATGGAAGTGCATTGAGGAGCAAAGCACAGTTTGGACAGTAAGACATAGACACAGGCTGGTGGGGAGAAAGAGCTGCCACAGGTTCAGCTACTGGTAGATCACAGCTGTGACCGTTAGTCCCATTATAAAGAGACTAGTGCAGGTCCATGCACATATTATTTAACACGGCCCTGTGTTAGGGTGACAGTCTTGCAGTGTGTGTGTACACCCAGCAGTAGCGAATTCATGGAGAGATTGCTGAGTGGTCTTCAGGTCCTGATAACCTGCGACCTGACTCATTGAGCTTTTCTTTGGATTTTCAATTCTACTCCTTTCTCCTGAACTGATGCCTTTACTACCTGGCTGTTTCTAACCCCAGCTTATATCCTATCCTTGTCCTGGTTTCCCAGTGTTTCTGCAACTGGTTCCTATCAAGGGGTCTACAACCAACTGATCTATACTCCTGCAAACGTATAGATCATACACCACTTGTGAATTCTGGCACTCGTGCCACTCCTGGACTGGGTCCTTACATTCCTTTTTGTCACTGCCAGTTGGACAGGAGGTGCAAAAGAAGTCCCCTTTTCAGCTCAGCCTCCACAAGGTACACACATAAACCAAGTGCCACTGATAGGGGAAGACCTAAGAGACAGCAGTGTGCAGGGTTTGGAGCATTGAGGAATGTGGTGACAGAACAGCTGCACAGAAGCTGTAGCTGGGCAGGAGCTCTGCCAGTGCAAGTTTTCCTTCAATAAGGATAACCCATAATTAGCCTTTTAAAATTCCATATATGTAGAGCTATCTGTGGCAGTATGCTGCATTACATCACTCCAGTGGCTTCACTTGACTTTGCTACCTGAATATAAGGGCAATACCTATGAAGAAATTATAGTATGTGTACAGATTTTGAACATGTAAAACATACTTTGCTATAAGTCATGCACATTATGGGGTATATTTTAAAAGTAGAAGTATATCAGTACCATGACCATATCAGAACATTTACAAGACGCAGCAATGCAATGTACAAATGTGTTTGTGCCCCACTGGCTTTGGGAGTCCAAAACCAGCAGAGTGCAATAAAAAGGAAAATAAGAGAGCCTACTTGTATGTTCTGTCACATGACCATCTCTTCTTCAACTACAGAGTTTTATGAATGCAGCACAATATTCAGGCTACAGTATAAAGCAGTTATAAATCAGATCCTGTGTGTGGAAAGGATTAGACCTGGAAGTCAACTGCACATTTTTAGAAAAAGTATTGGGCAGACTGCTCTCAATCACCAAATCAGGTACCCTCATGGAAGATTGGGTGCTGAATGTCATCAAGGTGTCCAGAGAATCTTTTCCATTAGACTTTAACATTTTTAGAGCTAGACTTATAGTCCTGTTATACTTCTTAAAATGAGTGCCAATTCACTAGAACAGCAAGACTGCAATAGTATAGGAGCAAAAACAACATTATGCATCTAGATGCAGAGAAGTGTCAAGGTGGAAGACCAAGAATAGTGCCATACTATAAGTCTTACAGCAAGATCATATTATGAATTAACTAACAGTTTGGCCAGATAACCAACATAGACCATCACATCATAAAAAAGCACCATTATACAAACGAGCCCGAATGGCCTAAAATGGTACAAGCAGCTCTTCCCCACTGACTCCACATCCTGCGACAGGACATTTGGTAGTCTCCTCACACATCCCGCCTGGTGGCTGCCTCTAGAGATTGTCAGCCAAGCCCAACTGGGTTGAAAGACAGTCATCAAATACAGTGATACCGCACAATTGATATCTGTTGGCTCCCATACACACAAGATCTTTTGAGATTGAAATGGATTCAATTGGATGCTGATAATGGCTGATTGAGATCTGATATTTTAAGGCGCAAGTGATACTTACCTTTGGTGAGTCTTTTCACATAGGGGGGTATATACCTCCCTGTGTATATTCACGTGGTGTGGTGGTGGACAACGTTGGGATAAGATCTGGTGTAGGGACTAGTGTCTATGGTCCAGGGCACTACACATATTATCAGAAGGACTTTTAAATATAAAAGTTGTATTTTAGCGCTGCTTGTACCATTTTAGGCCATTCGGGCTCGTTTGTATAATGGTGCTTTTTTATGATGACTTGTATGGACATTAGGCAGCTGCTATATGCTTTGCAATTTTAATTTATACTTTATAGTCTATGCACTACTATTTTATTGTATGATTATTGCATGCTAAGCGCAGATTTGAGCATTGTGATTTTGTGTTTGGGTGGCCCATTGCTCAATTTGGTGTTAATAGACCGTCACATACAAACAGACAGAGAGAGAGAGAGAGACTGAAGGTTTTGGTCCTTAAGAGTTGGCCAGTGGTCCCTGGTTGTTCTGCTTCTCCAATCTGAGCATTAAAAGTGTTATTTCTATAACAGTTGTGGCAAGATACTTTAGCTGTAACTTACATTCACAATAGAATTAGAAGACAGTGACTTGGTTCAAAAGACATTGTGGATTGTTGAAAACTTTAATTCAAAATTTGTGTAGATCATCACAGATGAACATCAGATAGGTCAAAGAATCATAGTATGTCTAGCTCCAGCCATTAGTTTCTATTGTGTTCTGAACAGAAACTAAAGACACACTGAAGAAGGGTAAGATTAGCTATACCAGGTTAGCTGGAGGGAGGAAGGGTCAAAATTATTTAAACGCAAACAAACAACATTGCATGTTTAACATGATACTGGTGTAGCTCAGGGGGTCCATCGGAAAAAGAAAAGAGGGAGGTGGGTGTTACCCAAAATCCATATACTTTGAAATCTAATATCTTTAGTAAAATGACTTGGTAGAGATCCTACATGTGATTTAAAGCTTCAACACAACAGAAATGTATTGATAAATAGTAAAAAGGTCTACTTTTAACAATCCAGCAATCTATTTAGTTACTGAAAAGAAAAATCATTAAGCAAAGAAATTATCAACATGCACTAACCTAGTATTAATATACAAACAGTAACATAGACAAACATAACAAAGGCATTTCATTAAGTACCAGGGATATGTTCCATAATTACCATTAAACTGTGTGTGAGGGCCCTATTCTAAATGACTCAGAGTGGTCCCACAACAGGAAAAAAAAAGAGAATTAAAAATTACTTACAGTATGTCTGTTGAGACTGCGGTCACCCCAATGGGTAGGAAGTTGCAACATTCCAAATAGATGGGTGGAGAAAACCTGCCTTCACACAGGATAAAGGTGGTCGCTCTATATGCCTCAGGGGGTTCCCATAGTCAGTCCTTTAGGGGGTTCTCAGGTATTTGTATGGAATCAGTTAGCACATAAGGAGTCTATAAAAATAACCCATTAATAAACCAATCAGCAGAGGTGCCCAAAGTTATATGTTTAACCACATACCCACCAAGCCTGTTTCTTGAATTCTGTGCTTACCAGTTAAAAACAGTTTTTTTTGCTATAAAATTACTTAGAACCCCCAAACATTATATATTTTTTTTCCCTAACACCCTAGAGAATAAAATGGTGGTCATTGAAAAAATTTATGTCACACCGTATTTGCGCAGCGGTCTTACAAGCGTGCTTTTTTTTGAATAAATTCAGTTTTTTTAGTTAAAAAATAAGAAAACAGTAAAGTTAGGCCAATTTTTTTCCATATTGTGAAAGATAATGTTACGTTGAGTAAAATGATACCCAACATGTCATGCTTCAAAATTGCGTCCGCTCGCGGAACGGCGATAAACTTTGCAAATTAAAAATCTCCATTGGCGACATTTAAAAAATTCTACAGGTTAGCAGTTTTGCGTTACAGAGGAGGTCTAGAGCTAGAATTGTTGCTCTCGCTCTAACGACCGCGGCAATACCTCACATGTGTGGTTTGAACACCGTTTTCATATGTGGGCGGGACTTACGTATGCGTTCGCTTCTGCGCGCGAGCTCGGTGGGACGGAGAGCTTTAAATTTATTTTTTTTTTTAATTATTTATTTTGCTTTTTACTTTTTATTTTTACACTGTTCTTTTAAAAAAAAATGTATCACTTTTATTCCTATTACAAGAAATGTAAACATTCCTTGTAATAGAAAAAAGCATGACAGGACCTCTTAAATATGAGATCCGGGGTCAAAAAGTCCTCAGATCTCATATTTACACTTCAATGCAAAAAAAAAAAAAGTCTGAAAAAAGTGACAGTAGAAAAAAAAAAACGGGTCCTTTAAGACCGTTGGGCAGACGTCATTTCTGACGTCATTTCCGCTGGCCGTGTTATTTAGCCGAGTGAGCGGCTTCAGCCGCTCAGTCGGCTCACAGATACTGGGGGGAGAGGATCGGATCATCTCCGCTGCTGTCGGCGGGTCCGGTAAGCGGCGGAGATGACCGGAAAGCGGCGGGAGGGGGGGCACCTCTCCCGCCGCTGATAAAAGTGATCTTGTGGCGAATCCGCTGCTAAGACCACTTTTATCTTGCAGGGAATCGCCTGCTGAAAAAAATGGTATCTGAATGGTGCCTGCAGCTGCACCCACCATTCAGATATCACCACTCAAACCCAAGGACGT
>BLSH010201610.1:31903-57754 GCA_018402905.1 Glandirana rugosa
AATTTCTGCTATCTGTCCTCAGAGCAACAGCACAGACAGCAGTAGTAAAGTAATCTATCTCAGGATGCAGGATCAGGTCTTAAAATGGCTAAAATCTGTCCCTCACGCCGTCAGCTTCCTTTCCCTATACTAACCCAAGGAGCATGTGACTGCAGCACTGTGACTCCAGCTTATAAAGAGGCTGGGTCACATGATGCACCGGCCAATCACAGCCATGCCATTAGTAGGCATGGCTGTGATGGCTTCTAAGGGCAAACCAGTGAAACGCTTGTTGATTGGCTGCCCTGCAGCTTCTCAACACGTGGAGTAAAATAGCAGAACCCCGGACCGAACCCGAACGATTTTTGAAATGTCCGGGTCCGGGTCCGTGCCACGGACACCCTAAAGTTCGGTACGGACCCGAACGTTACAGTCCGGGTTCGCTCAACACTATTCACTAGGAAACTCACAAAAAAAGCTTAGTTTTAAAATAAATCAATATTAAATATATCAAATGTAATTATTAATGCCTGTAAAGTAAAAAGAGTTTTGGATGCAGATGCTGTTTAAACAAAATACAAGCAAGTGCCAATCATCTTCGACTCTGCCTACGCCTTATTAATACAAAAAAAAAAACACATTTGATATTCAATAAAGATTTATAGGGAGCTGTATAACTGTTTTTTGATATTTTGAATTGATCTTCTGAAACGATTTTTTTAGTCATTTGACTGGCACAGCACCAATCAGGGCTGTGCAGAGAGACCTGTACTGTAGAGAGCATAACGTTCCATTCAGGTCCGCCTATCCGTTTTTCAGGCGGACCTGAATGGACACTCCATGCACCTCTATGGAGCGACGGAAATCAGCGGTGACATGTCCGCTGACATCCGCTGCTCCCCGATCTGATGCTTTACCATAAAGTCAGATGGATGGAAACCCTATATTTCCATCCATCTGGGGATTGGATCGGATGACAACGGACAGACAGTCTGTTGTCATCTGATTTCCCATAGAAGAGAGCAGGGCTCTGACAGATCCGTCTCTGCACAGTGAGTGGAGATGGATCTGTCATCGGTCGGCTCAGCGGAGATCAGCAGAGAGATCCCCGCTGAGCAAAACGGACCCTGCACAATGGAACGCCCATGTGAAAGGGGCCTAATGGTGTCACCCTTTGCAAAATATTGAAACCATAAAATGCAACGAAAAAAATGCAAACCAAACGCATACAAGTATTACAGTATTATGAAGGAAAACCTCCTAAATACATACATACATATGCATACAGTATGTTCGTATTGCAAACATTGTATGACAATATAAGTGACACCCTTCTGGTGGTTATCAAAACTCCAAATAAATATAATGCATGTCCATACATATATCCTGTAAATCTGTGCAACAGTTCACATATATCAAGTGTGCGCTTGATAGAGTGTCTATGATATGAGTCCGAGCCTCATCCAAGTGAAGTACCCACTGGAGGAATATCAGGATATGAGTTGGTCCCAACTCAAAAAGGGCGATGTGCATTAGACCTATATTTATTAGGTCCAATATTTGAGGTGAGCTGCTATACTTATTGGTGAAGGATTCTTGTGGTGTTAAAAAATCAGCATCCAGTCACTGCATGTGTCTTAAAGGAGAAGTGCACTATTAAGCAGACACTTAATATATGTGAACTGTTATACAGATTTACAGGATATATGTATAGACATTTATTATATTTATTGGGAGTTTTGCTAGCCACCAGAAGGGTTTCACTTATATTGTCATACAATTTTTGCAGTACCAACACATACATATATGTATGTATTTAGGAGGCTTTTCTTCATGATACTGTAATACTTGTATACATTTGATTTGTATTTTTTCATTGCATTTTATGGTTGATTTCAATATTTTGCAAAGGGTGACACCATTATTGTTATATTGCATTTATGTACACACTGCTGTTTTTAGGGTTTTGCTATACATGTAGGCTGTATAGCTCTATAGTATTCACAGAGGGTGACCACATTATTGCACATACCACATACACACCTACTACGCATGCATGAGCCGCCGCTGCACTTTCTCATCAGCCTGGTGGAGGAGAAAGAGGAGGAGAGAGCTGGGCTCCTGACGTCAGCAGCCACGGCCCAGGCTCCCATATGTGGGGAAAAGGACACCTACCAAAGACAGGCATCCCCCCCCCCCAAAAGGTGCCAAATGTGACACCTGGGGGGGGGTAGGGATCCAACGAGCAGAAGTTCCACTGTTGGGTGGAACTCCGTTTTAAGCAAATAATGGGCAGAATTTGCTAATGTATTTTGCAAAATAATTGTGATTTTCATCCAGCAATTTTTTTATAAATAGATTCTAAGATCCTAAGAGATCTGCTGACAATGTTTTGTCATCCAAACATTTTCTTAGATTCTTCCTATGTTATTCATACATAAACAACAAAATTAGTTCTGGCTCATTAGATAGATTACCTTTAAAGCACGTAATCTGCCTTGCATTTGAACTAGTCTTGTTGTCATAGATCCAGTAATTTCTATATTCCCTAAATACCGTGGGGCATATATACTTTCTGGCTGTTGTAATTATATCAAAGAAAACCTCTTTGGTATTTATAGACTGTTATTATATATTGTTCACAGTTAATTTAATGCAGCCCTCTGAAAACCACATGGTATGTAATCTAATTAAACAAATGTGATTCAAATGTGATTAAAGTTATTAATGCCTATGGAACTGTGAAAATATGAGCTTACTTTAGTCGGATTACATTTTCCAAGGCTTATTAGTTTCATTTATCAAATACTATTTTTGCCATCTTATGCATGCCTTTGGTTGGTATCACAGATTTAATACTGCTTATTGTGCTTCAAAGATTTTTTTTGAAAACATAAAAAAATAGGGACTGTAAAAATTGCAAGTAAAGGTAAGAGAAGATACAGGGGAGTTTCATTACTTTTAGGTAACAAACGTATAAATCTTTAAATTCAAGTTGAAAAGAAGAATATATGGGCATTCACTGAAGTTCACTGTAAAGATCAAAAGTATTTTTCCAGTGTAGTGCATTTTATATATATGTAGCAATCTTATAAATGTTGTAACATAAAAGTACCTCAACTGACCAAGGTTTGTTAGCTTAGTATTTATTGCACAAAACTGACAAAATGTTGTATAGCATTTTGTACTACCCCATTATATTCTTCATATAAATTGTTACATAATCAGGTACAATGTATATTATATTGCACAATTTCCTAGCTCAAAATAGTACCTTGCAGAATATTGCAAATATATTTTTTTTTTATTCAAAGCAACATTGTTTTATTATATCATCATGATCAGTCATAGACCAGTTCTAGGAAAGCATAACTCGTAGACAATGGTTCACTGTTCGTAAATTGTAAAGATGCACAGCTACCTTTATTTAAAAATATTAGCATGTGAAAAACATAATACTTATAAAAATGATTTGTATAAAAAAAAATTAGCTGTAGAAAATATGTATGGAACCTTTGATAACATATTGGTCATCAAGACTGATTTAAACATTTTCCATGGCTCTGTCCTGATGTTAACAAGGCAGGGAAAATATCACTATGTATGTATGGCAATTCATATTATTACAGATACATAATTCAGGTGTTTTGCATCGTTCATCAGATCAACAGAGTGATGAATATCACAGACTAAAGTATACACTATATTGCCAAAAGTATTGGGATACCCTCCTTTACAAGCACATGACCTTTAATGGCATCCCAGTCTTAGTCTGTAGGGTTCAACATTGAGTTGGCTCACCCTTTGCTGCTATAACAGCTTCAACTCTTCTGGGAAGGCTGTCCACAAGGTTTAGGAGTGTGTCTATGGGAATGTTTTACCATTCTTCCAGAAGTGTATTTGTGAGGTCATGCACTGATGTTGGACTTGAAGGCCTGGTTCACAGTCTCCACTCTAATTCATCCCAAATGTGTTCTATTGGGTTGAGGTCAGCACTCTGTGCAGGCCAGTCAAGTTCCTTTACCTCAAATTCACTCATCCATGTCTTTATGGACCTTGCGCACTAGTGTGCAGTCATGTTGGAACAGGAAGGGGCCATACCCAAACTGTTCCCACAAAGTTGTGAACATGAAATTGTCCAAAATGTCTTAGTATGCTGACGCCTTAAGAGTTCCCTTCACTGGAACTAAGGGGCCAAGCCCAAACCCTGAAATACAACCGCACACCATAATCCCTCCTCCACCAAATGATTTGGAGGGGTGACCCAATACTTTTGGCAATATAGTGTGGATGAGCGAGTTTGGGAAGGGGGAACTTGACTGGCCTGCACAGAGTCCTGACCTCAACCCGATAGAACACCTTTGGGAGGAATTAGAGCGGAGACTGCTAGCCAGGCCTTCTTATTCAACATCAGTGCCTGACCTCACAAATATGCTTCTGGTAGAATGGTCAAACATTCCCATAGACACACTCCTAAACCTGGTGGACAGCCTTCCCAGAAGAGCTGAAGCAGTTATAAGTGTAAAGGGTGGGAAAATTCAATATTCAACTCTACGGACTAAGACTGGGATGCCATTAAAGTTCATGCGTGTGTAAAGGCAGGCGTCCAATACTTTTGGCAGTATAGTGTATATAAATGAATTCACGTATGCAGTAGCGCTCATATAGACAGAAGCAAGTCCACAGTGTAAATAGTTTTTCTCAGTCCAACATCAACATGTTGTTCAGAGGAAATAGCTGATCTATAGGAGACAGTCCACCTCGTGAATAAGCAAAAGAACAGTGATTCCCTTCACCCGTGGATGGACTCTTAGCAGTGGTATATGCCTGTCACTCTCATGCTCAGGCGAACTCGCTTCTTGTGCTTTTAATGCACTTCTCGACTTTAGATCACTGATCCTCTCCGTTATTGTCTTATGTTCCGGCAGTATGAAGTAAAACAGCTTCAAAAGAGATCCTGGGATCTGAGACAGACGTCGGCTAATTCCGGAGCTTGTTCAGACACCGTTCCCCATTTGCCGTTTTAGTCCCGACCAGCAAGACATGTCAGACAATCAGGGGCACCTCCGTCCTGTCCTTGTGGTCACCACCGCACAGCCTCAGACTCACAGGTAGAAGTCTGGATAGACGAAACGCGTCTGAGGCTGTGGCTGTGCGGTGGTGACCACAAGGACAGGACGGAGGCGCCCCTGATTGTCTGACATGTCCTGCTGGTCAGGACTAAAGCGGCAAACGGGGAATGGTGTCTGAACAAGCTCCGGAATCAGCCGACGTCTGTCTCAGATCCCAGGATCTCTTTTGAAGCTGTTTTACTTCATACTGCCGGAACATAACACAATAACGGAGAGGATCAGTGATCTAAAGTCGAGAAGTGCATTAAAAGCACAAGAAGCCAGTTCGCCTGAGCACGAGAGTGACAGGCATATATCACTGCTAAGAGTCCATCCATGGGTGAAGGGAATCACTGTTCTTTTGCTTATTCACGAGGTGGACTGTCTCCTATAGATCAGCTATTTCCTCTGAACAACATGTTGATGGTGGACTGAGAAAAACTATTTACACTGTGGACTTGCTTCTGTCTATATGAGCGCTACTGCATACGTTAATTCATTTATGGCCAATTCTGAATGATTTGACCTATGATCGTTTGCTAATATATCTAATTACAGTAGCAGCTAGGTATTTACATTTCAGAGAATTTGGGTACAAGGCGCAGGTATTAGAGATATATTTATGTGTTGAGGGTTTTGTTTATTATCTCTATACTGGTTTAGTATAGTGTATATGCCAAATTATATCTGTGAATTCATTAACTCTCCATAAGACCAAAATAAAATTGCAGACTGTTATGCATAAATTTATCAATACCCCCTGAACAAATAGAACCAATAGTGCATTAGGGCAAATGTACAATAAATGTAGTTAAAAAGCGCTAAAGTGCGTGTTCCAGCCATGGCATGCTTCTGCCCATGCGCAGACATTATTGTTTTACCTGCTAGCAATTGTATAACATAATGCCTAGTACACACAATCAGAAAATCTTAAGAAAAATACCGCCTTCCAAATGATCGTACAATAATCTGATCCTTAGTACATAGCTTTCAAGAGCCAATCATGACAGTTCATGCAAAACTATCCAAAGGGCCAAAACAAACATTTTCTAATGCGGCACCAGAGAAAACGATTTTTGTTGAATCCATACAGTACTTGTCCAAAACAAATCGAAAGACCAAGACCACGCTTGTTCAGAAATGAAAGAATACATTACAATACAACACATTACATCACTTCCGAAGTTGTATTCTTTTGTATGAGAAATTTCATAACTTTAGTAACCTCTTAATTTTCCATATTTCGAGACTAGCATGCAAAAAAAAACGAAGATCATTTGTCCGATATTCTAATGGTGTGTACGAGGCTTAACTCCTCAGGAAAGGTCTTAGAGTAGACAACCCTCCAGCTCTGATAACATTATTCTTTTTTTATTATACTATATGGCTGTGGCTAACAAATGGGGTCTAGATGTGGTTTCCATGGAGAGTGGTATCTTACAACTATGAATCCTTACTAAAATGGAGCTAGAAAGGGGCCCCTGAGAAATTTGCAGCCAGCTTATTATTGTCCTAGGAGAACTTTTGGCAGTTAGTGAGTATTTAGGCTGGCTGGGCCTCTGCTCCAAAAGGTTTTTTTCTGTCTTAATATAGCAGGTCACCCCTCAGATGGCTGTGCTGAGTAAAACAAAAGATACAAAATATTTTTTTGCCAATATGAATATGTAAGTAGTTATTTACATAGGATAAAAACACTTAGGGTCATGGTTATAAACATATTCACTACAAGTATGCTCCACATTCACCAAGGAGATCTTAGCCCAATTTATAAAACAAAGTCACTGGTCAGATTTGATTGCACATTCGCCAGGTCAAGTAATACCTGCCTGTTCTTCAGTTTGAAGTGGCACACTATACTATTTGTACTATATTTCATGTGTCTTATTTGCCAGACACATTCATTCCACACATACACTAAGCTGAGATGGCAAATCATTGCATTTTAAAATGAAATATTTAAAGGAAGCTTCCATAACCCCCTGGAGCTATTTAAAGCCCATTGCACATTAAAAATAAAATAACAAAAACACATTTAATTTTATTTCCCTTTGTACTCCAATCCATTTGGCCAAAATGGCAACGTTTGATCAAAAACTTCTGATTTTTACCAACATTTTGAGAAAACAAGATCTCTCAATTTAACTCATTCCTAATTACAATCACAATATTAACAAGAGCAAGAGCTGGATCCACTTTGCACTGAAATTTACATGTGTTCATTATAATCTCTTCAAAAAAACTTTCCGAAAAATTCCAATGAATTACTTTACAAACTACCCAGTTTAATAAACAGTTGTTTATATAAATACGCATTTTACTTTGATTATCTCTAAATGCATGCTTATGTTTATCCTTGCAGAAAGTAAAATCTTCTGGGATTAGCAAAGATTTAGAGACAAATTTCAGCACAACGAACATGAAAGTCTGAATGATTCAGGGTTATATAATGGCTGTGTGGTTATGCAGAAAAAAGTATAGTGTATTTTAACCACCTCAGTACCAGACGCTTTCACCCCCTTCCAGTCCAGGCAATTTTTAATTTGTGGGTATTTATATATTTTTGTGTATAACTAAAGAAAAAAACTTTTTTTTTAGTTTTAGATAGGGTGGAGAGGTATTAGAACACCTATAAGAAAAAATAGTGTAGCACAACTCCTTATAAATACATTAAATCATTAAAGCACTGCCTATAGTGCCATTTCTTGTGAGTGCAATATTTAATCCTAAATGACAATAAAGATTATTGTATCATTAGGGTACACTGCTCAACGCCATAGATGAATTCGACCTTGACCGTGTAAATAGTGTGCACTTCCTTAAAAATGCGCTCTATCAGAGCTGCAGTTTAAACATCCAATATAACATATAATTGTATAAATTGTATAAATACTAAATGCTAACCATAAAAGGTAATTTAATATTTATATACAGCTCTCCATGATCCTTGTTACATTCAAAAGGAATAATTGCAGCTAAAACATGTTAAAACATAAATTCTGATAATCATGCATTAAAGAGTCCTTTGGAAGTCCATCTGTGTCACCCAGTGGTGAAAGAAAAGAACACTGATATTTAAGCATCAATCACATAGTGCCAATAGTTCCAGCCACCACCTCTAAGGGTAATCACTGCATGTGTCCAGCTCCCCTATGGGTATGCACTCACCAGACTTTTAAAACATTACAGCCTCTCTGTCGTGTGACAATGGTGCCTTCCCGACTCTCCTTATTATATCAAATGAGTGTTTTAAATGGAGAGCACTAGGATTGTATGCTTTTTTCCCCTGTATGTGTGCGGTTGGGGTTTGAGATCCATTCATCCGTCCAGTGAGGAAGTGGAGATGCTAGCTGTTTGCTTCATCCCCAGAGAGGGAATACTGCTTGGTGAGACCTACTGGTAATGCAAGGGTCATGTCAGTGAGGTGAAAGGCTAATCTATACAGGTGGTGGTTTCCCACTGTTCAGTTGTGTCACTTTGGTGATTTTTGTGGATGGAAGTTGGTAAAGATTCATCAATTCTACAGAATATTTTTTCACATATGGACACTTGGATTATATGTACATTTGGAAAGAACTCTTATTTTTGCATATAGTTTTTTGTTTGTGTGCACATTTGTACTTTGCACTGATGATTTAATATATTTATAAGGAGTTACGCTACACTATTTTTTGTTATAGTTTACATAATAAGTTTGAATCACTGATAAGTGTTGGCTAGCAATTCACTGTGAATAGGGTTATTTTGTGGGGGATTGATTGTGCTGATTGACCATTCACTTTTTACTTGTATTAGAACACCTATTAGATTTTTATTTCTGTCTGTGCTAGCGAAGCTAGCTAAATCTGCTAGTTCATTTAGCACCTTCCTCCCCCCAGACTGACAGTGCTGCTGTCCAAAGGTACCCCCTGTGCTCATTCATCCCGAGTGGAGGCACTCTAATACAAGAAGTTTGTTACTGACCAGATGAAAAAAATAAAAAACAAAAAAAAAAAAAATGAATGCAGCCACCACATCTAAGGATTGGTAAGCTGCAGTATATTACATGTTTTGTATTGGGTTTGATACCACTTTATTCCCAGGTATCATCTTTCAAGTCGCTGATGAATAAAGACAATATATGCACCTCAGATGTAACTGCAACATAACAGAAGACTGTAGAAGAAGCAGATGAGTTAACACTCCAAATCATGAAAAAAGGTTTTGAAAAAAATTACATTAGTAACCAATTAAGCTCTGGAAGATTTTTACCCCCTTTATGACCAGAGCATTTTATGCACCGCGCTACTGAGCGCAAATTAAATTTGTATCATATTTTTCCACACAAATAGAGCTTTCTTTGGTGGTATTTGATCACTATTTGTTCACCACTGTATTTTTTTCTACTTTCTGTAATAAAACATATCCAATAAAAAAATTAAAATGTCTCCATAAATTTAGGCCAAAATGTATTCTGCTACATGTTTTTGGTGAAAAAAAATCCAACAAATGTATATTAATTGGTTTATGCAAATGTTTTAGCATCTACAAACTATGGTATATATACTGGAATTTACGCAGCTATAGATGCTATACTGTAATGGCGATGATCAGTGACTTGAGGCGGGCAATCTGATGCTAGCTGACAATGGCTGGGAGGCACACCAACTGATTAACTGACATTGAAATCAATAGTGACACAAATTCAGTGATCATCAGTGTTAATACTGTACACTGTCACTGTACTAATGAACCTGGCTGGGGGGGTTAAAGGATCTGCAAAAGTTTGTTTTTTGAAAAAAAGCAAGCAAACATGTCATACTTGCCTCCTCTGTGCAGTTGGTTTTACACAGAGTGGCCCTGATCCTCCTCTTCTGGGGTCCTCAGCGGCGCTCTTGGCTCCTCCTCTTCTTGTGTGCCCCGTTGGAGAGCCGCCCGGGGCACTCGTGCAGTTGTGCTCCCATGTCCTGCTGCTGCGTCCATTGAAAAAGACAGAAGGACTCGGCTCCGCCCCCCGGCTCCCACATCATTGGATTGACAGCAGCGGGAGCCAATGGCTTCTGCTGCTATCGGTCTATCCAATGAGGACCCGAGACACCGACGGGAACGGACGAGCTCGTCCCCATCGCTAAAACGATCAGGCTCAGGTAAGTAAAATTGGGGCCCTGGGGGGGGGGGGGGGGTGCAGTACAGGAAGTTTTTCACCTTAATGCATAGAATGCATTAAGGTAAAAAACCTTGGGGTTTATAACCCCTTTAACATCTAGGGGTAAGGGTTAACTGTGCTCCTAACAATGTGTAATGTGTGCTGCTTTTATTTAACTATCTGGCTGTTTTTCCCCCCTGAAACAGCCAGATCACTGTTCACAGTACTCGGAGTTCTATCTTTTTTGTAAAAATAGAACTCTGTGTGTGTGATTGGCCACAGCCGATTAGCTGACTTTAGCCAAACTCACTGGCTGAAATCAGCTGCCAAAACTCACAGCATAGGTCAGCAATGGGTGCACGGATGCGCCCAAACCTGGAAGAAAGGCCACAGCATACCAGTATATCTCCCAGCCTGCAGCTGCCACCCATTCACAGTACAACTGCTGTGGGCCAGCAGCACGTGGCTAATGCAAATTGAACAGATAGAACACCTTCCTAGGGAAGAGTCAGCTACAGGAGAAAAATACTACAGAAGATTCATTGAATGACTTCAATTCATCCTTTATACTTTAGTTACTTAACGTAATTGACAAACATATAATGAGAATTAATATTTCCAGGGAGATTTATTTAGGGAAGATCAAATTCTTCCTTATAACCTTCCAGTGAGACCTAGGTTCAAAAGGGCCAAGTACCTGGAATTAGAAATTGCCTCAACTGTTCAAAAGAATAAAAATAAAAGACTAGTCTGATGTCAACAACATGGAGCATCCAAAATGTTTTGTGAGATGTAATGTGTGCATTACACGTAAAAATACAGTACATCTAAAATTAAGAAAATTAACAAATTCACATTCCCTTAAACATACTGGAAATATCCAGTCAAGGACTTCATTTCATGTAGCACCAAAGGTGTTATCTATGCTATACAATATATACAATGCCCCTGTAAAACGTTTTATGTGGAGAGAACTAAGTGGGAACTGAGGATTTGCATAAGGGAACATTTTTGCAAGATTTTGAAAGGAAGTGAAAAACATCCATTACCGAAACATTATGAAAAACATCATCATCATTATTATGACCAGGTAGGGCTTGTAGCACCGCTCAAAGCTGGAGGATATACATTTCCCTGCTGGTGTTCAGAGTGTGGGAGCAGGCATATGTACATTCATCCAAAAGTGTAGGTATGCCAAAAGCAAGATGCTGTTTAAAACCCTAATGTGTCAGTGGGTGTGTGCAGGAGCAGCTCTGGCTGAGGCCAACTATTAGAAACATAGAAAAGTGACAGTGTAGTCCATTGAGTCTTCCTTTTTTTTTTGCTTTTTTTTGAGGCTGCATTGATGGGCACAGTGAGGCTGCATTGATGGGCACAATGAGACTGCATTGATGGGCACAGTGAGGCTGCATTCATGGGCACCGTAAAGCTGCATTGATGGGCACAGTGAGGCTGCATTCATGGGCACAGTGAGGCTGCATTCATGGGCACAGTGAGACTGCATTCATGGGCACTGTAAAGCTGCATTCATGGGCACAGTGAGGCTGCATTCATGGGCACAGTAAGACTGCATTCATGGGCCCAGTGAGGCTGCATTCATGGGCTCAGTGAGGCTGCATTCATGAACATTGAGGCTGCATTCATGAGCTCAGTGAGGCTGCATTTATGGGCAGTGAGGCTGCATTCATGGACACAGTGAAGCTGCATTCATGTATAGTGAGGCTACATTTATGGGCAGTGAGGCTGCATTCATGGGCTCAGTGAGGCTGCATTTATGGGCAGTGAGGCTGCATTCATGGGCACAGTGGAGCTGCATTCATGGATAGTGAGGCTGCATTCATGGGCACAGTGAAACTGCATTGATGGGCACAGTGAGGCTGCATTCATGGGCACTGTAAAGCTGCATTTCATGGGCACAGTGAGGCTGCATTCATGGACAGTGAGGCTACATTCATGGGCACAGTGAGGGCATGCTATATTCCTTGACAAAAATTGACGTTGCAATCAAAATTTGTCTGAAATGATGCTCAGTGTTATGTCACCAACAGGGCAGTCCTTTGAAATATTTTCATTTTTTCCTCAAATTCACCTGTCACTGGCTGACAGCTTAGGCTCAGGCACACAATTCAAGCATTTTTTCATTCTGGTATCACACCCTTTAGTTAAACCAACTCTACTTTTTGAGATCCAATTACAAAGATTACTGACTGGACATCTGTGTATCTGTGGCTGGAAGAGAGAGCCTGTTACATGCAAATCATCCTGACAGTGGATTTGAGAAGTTATCTAGTTGCTATTGTATTAACATCTATTCATTCGTGTTGGCAGCATTACAATCTTTCTAAGTACGCTTTTATAAAGTGAACTAGTTACACAAAGCCGCTTGCAATAACTGTAGGTGGAATAAGCTCGATCAGAACAATGAATGCCTGTAGCAAGCAATGTTTATTTCCATACTGGTTTTGTACAGTTCTATTACACTATAGAGTGATTTGTGTCTTTTGTGCTGGATTAAGAAGCTACAAGTGGAAGTCATTTTAAAGGATCAATTGATGCTCCCAGCAAGTGCTGGCGGAAAATATTTGGACTTTTCTTTTTTCAGATTAGTGGGGGATTGATCTGTTTTAGTGTGCCTGCTGCATTATTTTGTTACTATATCCCTTGAAGTTCATTGCAGGATTAACTTTCCAAATTTTCAGGATGACATTGAAGGTAATTGTGCAGGGTCCAGTATATCCCTGTCTTTGCCCTTCTGCCATCAGAGGTTGCAGCCAGAAACGACTCTTCTTATGAGTATGTCCATTTTTTAATGACAATCATTGTAAACGAACAAAGATTTCCCCAAATTGATTTCACACAGCTAGCAATAAAAAGTTCATTGGAAAAGGAGGTGACTTCACAGGAATGTTCCTTTATATGGAGATTACTTTAACTAAAGACATTTTAGAGAAAAAAAACACTGCAATGCAATATATGTAAAGATGCAGTGCAATGCTGCAAAAAAATGTGTCAGTGCGCATGGGAATGAACCGTGATTGCTTACAGATAATTTACAAATTTACCAGCATTTAAACACCCCCATTCACTGCCATTGCAGCCTAAGCAGGATGGTTGGTGGAGCATTAAAATCTCAACTCAACTGTGAGTTTTTAACACCCCTTAACTAGTAGTTTAAGCCTCAGTTCACACTAGATGCGGATGCACTGCGGATTTTGCACCGCATCAAAATTGTAACCTGTTCATGCGAACCGATCGCAGAGTGTATGTTAAGTTAACGACACCCTGAGATTGGTGTGGGAAGCAGGGCTCAACGAGACTCAAAGATCAGAAAGCCCTTTTATGGCCTTCCACTGCAATCACATGGGGGGATTTACTAAAACGAATGCAGTGCTTTTCTCACCTCATCTTTATACTTTATTGCTATTAGGCAGAATCTTTTTTTTTTGTGAGATTAGAAATATAGTGTAGTCATTGTAAAATATAATAATCAACAATATTAAGCAGCAGGTAGATACAGAAATGGTGGGTCTCCTTTCTAAATTAACTATTGCTAAGGTAACCTGTTTTGCAGTAATACATTTAATTAAATGAAGACATGCTTGTAATATTACACTGAAATCAAATGACTGTGTCCTTGAAATGTGAAAGTCATATGTAGTGTAATTAAACTTACTGTTATTATAGGAAATGTAATAGAAAAACTGTGCTGTGATTAACTAAACTTAAAGTGGATTGAATCTTATCCGTTATTCTGCTATTTTGATTTGCCAAATATTACCGGATTATTACAGATTCGGCAATGCTGTCATGGCACAATAAACCCTTCACACAGAGGATTTCTTCTTTACTGCACATATGAGTTGGTAGCGAGTTTACGAGCAATTGTAACATCTGCCTAAGGTCTCACAGTTTGCAGCTTTTTTAGGATGTTTCTCAGTATCACAAAAATGAAATGTATGACAACTTTTATGCTTGAGGTGAGTAGACGACTAACAGCTTCTTTGATTACAAAACAAGTGCTATGCTTTAGTTAATCCAAAAAACAAAATTATATTATAGGTTCAATAATACCAATGCGTGGATGTTTTGAAGCATACTGAACTGCAATGGATATCTGTAGTAATGTTATGTCCTCAGCTTTATCTATATCTACTAAACCAGTGACGGCCGGTGGTATATTTTTTTGGGGGGGCGGCAAACAACCAGCCACCGCCCCCCCTTGGTCGGGTCACCCACACCCCCACCCCCTGGTCAGTCACCCGCAACACTTACCCAGGGCAGCGCTTCCCTTCGGATGACCAGCGGTCGGCTTCCCCTGCGTCTCCTCCTCTGCATCAAGTCGTTGTCCTCATTGCGCGTCTCCTCTTTGGCATCATGGTGGTATCCCCTCCATGCATCTCCCTCCTCCTCTCTCGGCCAATAGGGTAGCTTCTCTTTTCAGCTAATGGGAAAATGGGTCCCAGGACCCTCTTCCTGATTGGCCGAGGAAGAATAAGCGTGACAATAGCAAGTATTAATTTGCTATTGTCACACAACTGGATGGGCTTCGGGTGCAGTGTTCTGCACCCTGAGCCCACCCTTTTTTGAAACCTATTAGAGCCTCTGGCTCTAATCACATGCTTCAAACCCCCCCATTGGAATACATGTGGACCCCTAATGGACAAGCTGCCACTGTATTGAACCACTCAACACCCAACCTCAGCTCCAGAACATTACAGTGGTCAAAGATACTATTCCTCTAAACACAACCAAATCAAGCCCAAATGTATAGTTTGCAATTAGACCTCTTTGTTTAGAGGTAGTCCAGCTAAATTCTAACCAAAGGATGGATAAAAATAATGTATAAGAGGACATGTCAGGCATATCGTATTTGTGTGTATTGTATACTGTATATGCCTATACTACAACCTGACACAGTTCCATGGTACGCAGTGTCACCTTCCTTCACATCAGTTTTTTTTTTTTTAATACATTTTTATTAAGTTTCAAGAGAAAAAGAAAGTTGCACATACAAAGTTGCATATAACCTTATAAGGCAAAGGCAATGAGACAGGAATACATAAACAAATATAAATGTAAAAGTGACTGACCTAATTTGGGACATTGGCCTGCCATGGGTACCCATAACTGGCCAAAATCTGCTGCCTGTTTCCCGATTATGCGAGAGCAGGAGGGTCCACCCCCCCCCCGCCGGCACCCCAAACGGGAACAAACTGTTCCGGGCGGATGGGGAGCCACCCCCCACACACAATGTCGCCTGTATAGAGACATCTAATCGGACAGCACAGAGTATTAATTGCAGCTGTATAGTGGTCAGATCACCCATAGTCGATCTGTAGCCTGTTATAACTTTAAGTCCTTGATAAACCACCTTTGCATATTACAAAAAAAAGAAGAGGTCAAAATAGTTGAGAGACAAAGAAGAGAATTAAAGAAGTAAAGAAGAGAGGATAGAATAGTAAGAAGAAGAAGAGATATAGATAGAGGAATTAGAGAGTAGATCAAGAAGTTCCCAGCCGGCATGGGGTGAAAGACTTTGAGATAGCTATCCAAAACTATGTTCATAGAAAGATATACAATGTGACACACTGCTAATACTAAAGCTAATGCTGAAGGCCTAGTGAATAGGAAGAGTGGTCGGCAAAGATGCGGAGGAGCCCCCCTTCAACACCGGGTCAGGGGATGACCTTCACATCTGTTTGATCAACGTTATGAAATGAGGAGTGATATAGCTTTTGAAAGTGATTAGCCATGGCTATTCTTTAGATGGGTTGTGCTGTTCCTGCTAGCAAGTGATTAAGCATAAGCAGGTTGCAACTTAGGGTCATAAATATATTCAATGTGAGGGTTGTGATATGGCATAGCAAGCATTAGGCAGTTGTCTTAAAGACCTCCAAGGCAGTGGTGCATGACCCAGCAATATGTCCTGTGAGCAGATGTCAATGGAAGTGGAATGACAGTGGCTGGCAAACGATGGATGTACTAGCAGGTGGATTGCCTGTGTAAACAACTGCTTTCATTCTGGATAATTTATAACCTGTGCTATGTAATTATATATATGTCTATATATGTAAAAGATTTTAATTGTATAGTGGAACTTTGTCAGACATTAAGTTGAACTTGCTTGTACTTCCCAGTTTAAAAAAGGAAACAGTGCATGCACCAAGAAAAACATATTACTAATTACTATATACATGCAAAACAGTTGATAAATAAAAAAAAGTGAACCTTTTTTTGAAAGTTTAACCTGTCCACATCAAGATAGTTATATTTTTAAAATGACTAGGTAATATAGTTATATTTGGACTCATTTGATAGACATAAGTGTTGGTATTTTTTTTTTTTTTTACCTGTGTTGTATATATAGAGTTGGAGGTAATCAGAAATATTTAGTTGTAGGACTTACAGTAAACTACTAACTACTTTTTTTTTCCTTAATGGCTTTTGGTGAACCGTCACTGAACAATTTATCATTTCATGTCACACTTTAATATTTTAGGACATGAATCACTGATTCCAGATCACTTAAATTATGTGATATTCCGCCAGCAAGTTAACCACTGCACATCCCAGGCTGTATTGGTTTACTCTTAAATGGACTGTATAAAATCAGGCACCTCTGATATATTTTGCTAGTTGAGATATCCGCCAAACCATCAGGATATGAATACCAATCGTCTGATTTGATAGATCTTTCTTTTCATTCTATTCACTTTTTTGAAGAAAAAAGGTGTAGGAATCTCAGTGGCAGTGCATTTGTTTCTAGCTTTTGAAAATTGTCATTTTTTTTTAATTTTAGAGTTTGAGTAGCTATGAAATAATTTTTGGTAAAATGACTTTGGTCTGAAGAATCCCCACAATAATTTGTTGGCACTTTAAACTTTAAACATGCAGGTTTCACCTCAAACCTGTGGTAGTTGCAAACCAGAACCTCATCCCTAGATACATGATAGCCTGATATATTAAAATGCCATTTGTTTCACCAGCTTCCAGAGCTTTTTCAAAGTCAAAATATGGGTTGCATGGAAGATTTAACTTCAAGGGTTGTTACATGTATTTAATTAGTTCATTTTTGAAGAGATTTATTAATAAAAAGTGGCTTTTACCATACATGAAAGACTTTAGTTTATTTGTATTTAGATTGAAATAAATTGCTATGTAAAATTAGAATTTACTTTATCTGCAGCACTCACCTGTGGTTATGGATGTACAGTTAACCAAAGGAGCATACAGAAATGATTCGCATGGCTCTGTCCACTATCTTGAAACCTGTGTTTGGGATATGTGATGGGATGAAACATGCAAATATTTTCTGTTCTAAGAGAACTCTACTGTGCTAGTGAAATCTGGCATCTATGATGTTCTAATGATGTAAATGTCATATGTGTCCTAGCTAGCACTTAAAGTGTATTTCCACTTTTGCAGCCAATTTGGGATAACACCTACTTTATATGTGTTACAAGTTCCCATATACATAGCATATAACTTAAAAATATTTTAAACTGCTGCTTGTTTTTTTACTTGTTTTTTACATACATAAATATCCTACTTAATTTTTGCCTTTTGTGTATTGTTAAGGAAGAGGCTAGTTATGTTTACCCTGATTCAACTTTTCTATACTTTGCTGGTAGATCTTCATTATCAGTTGTAAACTAGATGTGCACACTGTCTGTCTGCTCTAACAGAGGGTTAAAGTTCGCAAAGAGCAGGTACTGCATTTTATGTTAAAGCTCCATTCTGGGATAAGTTGTTCCAAAATTTTCCAATCTACAGGTACCAAAATACCCCTATCAAGATATCTGCAATATAATCAAAGTTTTGCTATGTGCTAATGATCCAGATGATGATAGAATGGAAAAAAAAAATTCTTAGGATGCATCCCTGCTTTCTGATTCTTTTGGCATTGTACATAGGCATGGACAAATGCAATTTGTGCTAGCAAAGTAAAGTTTTCTTTGCCCTAACAGCTAGTATGTACTGGTTACATGCATATATTGGCATATATAATGAGAGCCTTCAGGTGGGACGATGATGTACAGAAGGAAGTAGTTACTAGTGTCTGTATTATGGGAAAGGCTAGCATGATATAAGCAAGTGCGGAGGGACATCATAATTACATGTGTGCCTAACAAACTACAAAAGTTGCCTCAAGCTGGGTACATAGTGTAGCTTTATAATGCCTTAGTTTACTTTACATTTTCTTTGAGAAGGTTGCAACACTTTCTTTGTGTTCCTATATTAAGAGTAAGTAGGGTTGAGTTACTAAAATTGGAGGGTACAAAATCTGGTGCAGCTGTGCACAGAAACCTATCAGCTTCCAGTTTCTTTTGTCAATGCTTTTTCTTTTTTTCTTTAAAAATAATAAACTTTTTTTATACTTACCTGCTCTGCAGTGGTTTTGCACAGAGTAGCCCAGATCCTCCTCTTCTCAGGTCCCTCTGCCAGTGCTCCTGGCCCCTCCCTACTGTTGAGTGCCCCCACAGCAAGCAGCTTGCTATGGGGGCACCCAAGCCAAGCCGCAGCTCCATGTGTCCATTCAGACATGGATATGTGGTTCGGCCCCACCCCTCTCTCTCCTGATTGGCTAACTAACTTTGATTGCCAGTAATGGGAGCCAATGGCACAGCTGCTGTGTCTCAGCCAATCAGGAGTCCCGGAAGGCCGAGGCACTCGTGCACATTGCTGGATAGAGAATGGGCTCAAGTAAGTATTAGGGGGTTGAGGGGGGATGCTACACACAGAAGGTTTTTTTATCTTAATGCCTTTACAACCACTTTAATTAAACAAACTGAGGTTAGAAGCTGATTGGCTACCATGCACAGCTGCACCAGATTTTGCACCCTCCAGTTTTAGTAAATTAACCCTACACTTACCAATGTGAATATTCACTTTTATCAGATAATTTTGATATAGTAAATGAACCCCAGCGTGTGTTGATTAAGACATGTTATTAATTCAAAAAAGGTACCATTAAATACTTGCTGGATTGGACTGTCACAGTTGAAACTACCATCACAATAAAGCTTAAAAGACTATGCTAAAGTAGCTCACAGAAAGCCAAATACTATGCATTTATTAATATTTATTTATTACAGCTATTTATATAGTGCCAACAAATTACACAGCACTTTACATACTGTACATTCACAGGAGCTTTCAATCTAAGGTCCCTATCTCACAGGCATACATGCATGCTCACACACACTAGGGTTCATTTAGACATGAGCCAAATAACCTACCATAATTTATTTGGAGTATAGGAGAAAACAGAAATACCATGAGGAAACCTACGCAAGCATAGAGCATGAAAACAATGTTCTGGCCAGGATTCAAATCAAAAGCCCTGGTGCTGCAAGGCAGAAGTGCTAACCACTAAGCCACTGCATTGACCTGAACATATCAAGACACTTTCAGAATCTTTTATTTATAAGGGTCTAATGGTTTTCAAAGAAGGTATGATTATATAGACAGCTAAAGAAGAACAGCACATGAAAGAGTATTTCTGGCAGATTAGACTGAACATACATTCAAATAGACAGCTCAGAAATAGAGCACAATAAAAAGTAACTTCACTGTCACACTTACAAGACTGTTACACAAAATGGACTTCAGTGCTATTTCAAATGAAATATGATAATGCACCTTCTGACTGTTCAAAATACCATAGAAAAGTGTAAAATTACCATTACACTTGAAATCTGAACTGTTCAAAATTGACTTCAGAGGCCAGTAATTATTTCTATCACAGTGCTATGGAAGATACATCAGAACTGACAAATGCAGAAATACTAAATGGTGGTATATGTAGAATTCTTGCATTAAGAAGACGTTACTTAAAAGGATAACCAAAGGTCAGCAAATGATTCTAATAGGATGCCACCTAGGCTAAAAGAGGGTAGATAGTTGAAGGAGAGGGAAGATGCTAATTACAAATGAGACATTTAAATAAATGTAAAGAAAGGTGACTCTGAGATCGACAATTCTAGGACAATTGTAAAAAAACTTTTTTGAGGCTAATCTGAACAAAATTAGGATTGAACATGGCAGAGGAGTCAAAGGAAATTATATGTAGTTTGTGCGACCAGCTCCCCTTCCTAATGACTGTAGTCAGGCAGGTAGTTGATTCACAGACTAACATTGTGAGAAGAAACAGTAAAACACAACCAAACCATAACACTACAAAGCAGGAAGCAAAATATGCATATGCAATGAGAAAATGTTAGACTGGATTGCAAATGGAGATGGGATTCTTCACTCAGTAAATGGATACAATATTTGCTTAATTTTTCTAATTAAAGAAAGACTAATTACCATTTATTTATTTCACCTACTCATGATTGGGTAATCAAATTGAACACAGCTATAATCTACTAAGTTAAGATTCTCAACTACTTTACTAAATCAATCTTTATCGCTTTACTCAAAACCATACAATTATAAACTATACATAAATCAGAGTTTAAAAACTTTGTTTTATGACTCACAAGGAAAACATTAAATCAATCTGATCTCTTTTGCATATACATTCATTTAAAAAAATATATGTTTTAATATACTTAAGGGATGATTTACTGAAGGAAAATAGATTGTTTACTTAGCAAAGTGTTCTCTTTGCTTTGTAAAAATGTGAAGCTTTATTCACTTTACCACTTCAATACAGGGCACTTTCACCCCCTTCACACCCTGGCCAATTTTCAGCGTTCAATGCTGTCGTACTTTGCATGACACTTGCACGGTCATGTAATGCTGTAACCAAATTAAATTTGAATATTTTTTCCCACAAATAGAGCTTTTTGGTGGTATTTAATCACCACTGGGTTTTTTATTTTTTGCTAAACAAATGAAAACAGATTGAAATAAAAAAAAAAAGCAGTTTTTCTTTGTTTCTGTTATAAAATTGTGTTTTCTCCTTCACTGACGGGCACTGATGAGGCTGCACTGATGAGGTGGCACTGATAAGATGGCAGTGATGGGCACTGATGAGGAGGCACTAATATGCAGCACTGATAGGCCGCACTGATATGCAGCACTAATGGGCATTGATAGGTGGCACTGATATACAGCACTGATTGGCAGGGCCGCTGATAGGGGGGTAAAACTGGCCCTCCTGTAGGGGGCCCGGCCCTTCTCTTTGACAGGGGGGCCGGGCCAACCAACAGCTTCAAGTTTTTTAATGCACTAAGGGCTTTTTTTCAGCTGGAACCTCCGGCACTGGCTGCTTGCATTGCCGCTCACTAGTCACTTACAAACACGCAAGCCTGGCTTCTGTGTTTTATAAGTTACAGTGATCCCAGAGGCACACTCAAAACTCTCCCTGCTCTCCCTGCATATACAAAAGAGGAGAGGGCAGGACGTGGAGGGGGCAGGGTGGCGCACACAGCTCTGACCTTGAGCCTGCAGCATCACAAGAAGCTTGCGCCAGCAGCCAGACCTCCTATAAGTTTCAGTCCATTCATTTCTGTGGGGCAGAGCAATGCTCTGGGAGGAGAGGTCTGTACTGGTAAAGGAGGAGAAAGGCGCTCTACACTGGGCAGGCAAGAGAGAAGAGCTCTGTACTGGGGGGGGCAGAAATTTGGGGCAGAGCTCTGTACGGTGGGGGGAGGGGTGTAAATTGGCATGTGAGATATGCACACCTGCACTTTATGCATAGCACAATCATCAACCCTGTACTCTGAATGTTATGCACCCCTGAATGCTGCATCTTGTACATAATGCACTCCTGAACCCTGCCCTCTTTATGTAGTGCAATCTTGAAGCGCACACTCCTTAACACTGTATTCTGCACATAGTACACTCCTGAACACTGCACTCTGTACATAGCGCACCTCTGTACCTCTGAACCATACACTCTGAATGTAATGCACTCCTGAACGCTGCACTCTGCACATAGTACATTCCTGAATGCTGCACTCTGAATGTAACACACTCCTAAACACTGCACTCTGCACATAGTACACTCCTGAGCTCTGCACTCTGCAAGTAGCTCACTCCTGAACCCTGCATTCTCTACATAGCGCAGTCCTGAACCATGTACTCTGTACGTGGCACAATCCTGAACTGTGCACTCAGTACATAACGCACTCCTGAACCGTGCACTCTGAATGTAATGCACTCCTGAAGGCTACACTCTGCACATAGTACACTACTGAACACTGCACTCTGAATGCAATGCACTCCTAAATGCTGCACTCTGCACATTGTACACTCCTAAAAGCTGCACTCTGCACCTAGCGCACTCCTGAACCATGCACTCTGAATGTAACGCACTCCTGAACCCTGCACTCTGTATGTGGCACAATCCTGAACTGTGCACTCTGTATGTAGCACACTCTTGAACCCTGCAATCTGAATATAACACACTCCTGAACCCTGCATGCTTAACGTAGCGCACTACTGAACCCTGCACTCTGAATGTAACATGATCCTAGGTTCTGCACTTAGCGTACTCCTGAACCCTGCACTCTGTATCTAGCACAAGCCTAAACACTGCATTCTGTACCTAGCACAATTCTGAACCCTGTAGTATGCATGCAGTTCACTCCTGTATACTGAACTCTGTAGAAAGCTCACGACTAAACTGTATATAGTACACTCCTCAACTTTGCACTCTGTATGTAGTGCATTTATGAACCCTGCACTCTGTGCAGTGCACACTCCTCAACCCTGCAATCTGTACACAGCACACCACTGCATTCTGCACTTTGTACACAGCACACTCCTCAACTCTGCACTCTGTTTGCAGTGCACTGCTCAAACTCCACACTTCATGTGTAATGCATTGCTCAACTCTGCACTCTGTATATAGTGTCCCCCTGAACTCTGCAATAAACTGCTGAACCCTGTACTCTGTAGTATGTAGGGCACTCCTGAACCCTGCATTCTGTATGTAGCACACTGGGGGGTGATTATGTTGATGGCTAGTGGTGCAATGGGGGCATGATAGAGTTTCTGCACCTATTTTCTGAGTAAAAAAACCCTTTAGCCTTAGTAGCCTTAGGCCTCATTTACACTTGTATTTGTAACTTCTACCCCTTCTACTGCATGCACTTGAAGACAAAGCTGCATTTTGTTTTGAGGCAGAGTCATTGGTAGAGTCGAGGGCAGACCAGGGGTGGGGTCAAGGGGGGTCCCATCAGGTAGGCTGTATGGGGCCCTGTGATTTCTGACAGCGGCCCTGCTGATGGACACTGATAGGCGGCACTAATATGCAGCACTGATGGGCACTGATAGGCAGCACTGATGGGCACTGATAGGTGGTACTGATGGGCACTAATAGGTGGCACTAATAGGCACTGATAGGCAGCACTGATGGACACTGATAGGCAGCAATGATGGGTGGCACTGATGGGTGGCATTGATGGACGCTAAGAGATGGCACTGATAGGGAGCACTGATGAGGAGGCACTGACAGGCATTACTGATGGGCCCTGGTGCCCATCTGTGATGGGTACTGACAGGCATTACTGATGGGCACTGATTAGCTTTTTTGATGGGCACTGAGTGGCATTTTTGATGGGCACTGATTGGCATCTGATGGGCACACATTTATATCTGTGATGGGCACCTCTAATGGGGGCTGTGCTGATAATCAATGCACTGATCATCAGCGCAGACCCCCCCTTGTCAGGAGAGCCACCGATCAGCTCTCCTCTGCTCACGCCTTGTCAGCGCGAACTGAGGAAAGTCGATTACTGGCACTTCCTGGTTACCACTGTGATCAGCTGTGATTGGTCACAGCTGATCACACAGTAAAGAGCCTACGTCATAGACTATTTACCAAGATCAGAGATGCAGCGCGTCAGAGCCCCGAGGGCACGCACAAGTGGCTTATCCTGCTGGACGTCATATGACACCCAGTCAGGATAACTGAGCCACCTTGCGGATGTGATTCTGCAATAGGCTGGTAGGGAAGTGGCTAACCACATGCTCCAGATGGATGTATCCGTACATCCTCTTGTTTAAGTGTTTCTACCAGAATCATGACTGTAGCTACCTGGTAGCTTTTTTTCAGCTGGTGATACACTTTAATCTAAAAGTGATCTGAGCAGCTATACAGCAGCTGAATCACTTTTACATGCGGTGGGAAGCCCAAGACTGAAACTGGTGGTTGGCGGGGCATACCAAAGAGATGAAGGAGGAACGGAAGTTCCCCGACCATCTCTATGGTCTATGAAACTGAAAATATAAAATTACCGGCTCGTGAAAGAAACTGATCAAACTGATCTAAGAGACCCCAGATCTCAAGGCGGGTTTTTGGTGGAAGATGGACGCATTCTGGGAGAGCTCTCCCAGATACAATCCATAGGCATCCGACCTTCCAGGGACAGGTGAGCAATCCAAACTCACTCAGAAGGCTTCCCCACAATCTTCCCCACACCCCGGACCAAAAATCGCAGAGATTCGTGCCCGACCTCCGCGACACTATAAATTTAGGCCGCGGCTCCATTTGCGGCCTAGGGCGCGGCAACTTATAATATCCATCCTGCAGCCAATCCGCAGTTTCGGACCCCGGAACAAGAACCCTGAGGCTCCTGACAACCTACCCCAAAGACTGGGCCAAAAAAGCGCAAAACTTTGCTTGGTCACTCGGGACGCCCGAAAATCGAGGCCGCGGCTAGGCCGCAATTTACAAAAAGGCCATCCTGACACCATCAGCCCTCATTTTTACTAGCAAGACAGTTTGAGGTCCGCTATACCCCCTCTGATCCCCAAAGCTTACTGACCTGGCCCCCAGGACCCCCGTGAGACACCCAAGATGGCGGCGCGAGCAGATCGCGAGGCCCAGGGTCTCTCCAGATTTTGCCATTTTTTAGTACTTCTCTTGCTCATCTTGGGTCTGTTCGTGCGGAACAGCTGTACCTTGACATCGTACACCCGAACGGAGCTTTTGGATATTGGTTTGCGAGTTCCGAACGTTCTTATTGCCAATCTTCAACTCCTTCCTGAGATTGCCAGAACATCTGAGACGAGTCAGCCTGCCCGGCCAGTGGGAAGTGCTCGCCGCCGCCGTCGAGATCGCAAACAAAAGCGAGGAAAGCGCGGAGGAATAAGAGCTAAGCTAAAGTTAACACCGAACCGGCTCTCTTTACCAAGCATTTTCCTCGCCAATGTGCGATCACTGGTGAACAAAATGGAAGAGATTGGACTCAACCTAACATACAGTAAGAGACTCTCGGACTGCAATGTTTTTATCTTCACGGAAACTTGGCTACACAGCGGCATAACGGACAATGTCATCGAGCTAGCAGGACGCCATTTTTGTAACGTCAGGCTCTCAGAGAATGACATACAATCCAACTCAGGTTAGAGAAGGTAAAACAAGTGGTCACTAGCGTGTAACCGCTCCTTTTACGAACCATTTCTCTCGGCCAAGCCACAATTGAAATCGAATCGAGAATAAGGAGGCGCGAAAGGAGCGAAAACAAACGCTAGAGCTGCCGCCGCCGCTCGTGAAGGGTGACCGGCCCGTCCGACTGAGCAGAGTCTACAAGACCGTTAGAGTCCTTCCTCAACTTCTAACCGTTATTCTTGCAAGCCTTGAGCGTTTGGTTATAGGTTTTCGAGGCAAGCCCACATGCTACAGTTCCATGTCGACAAGGCGTGCTTGTCTGGGTTCTACTCGTTCTCTTCATGATTTTT
>BLSH010201610.1:72646-94023 GCA_018402905.1 Glandirana rugosa
TTATATAAGATACGAGTGCGTCGTTCTTGGTGGTTTTTAGAGTCTAATTTAAATCTTCTAAATGAGGATTGATTACATTCAGGACATATAAGGATCTGTATGTCATAGACACATAATACACATCCTCCTGAACGTCGCACATTCGTGACACCAAATTTTCCATTGTTGAGACGGTTGTTAACCTCTCCAGGACTCAAACTAAGGGTTCGTGCAACGAAATACATCTCTACAACAAACAGGAGAGATACAACAATTGTACTGAGTCCCGGAATGGATTTAATACAGATTTACATCATAAATACACATCCTCCCAAGGTTGTGGTAACGTTTAGAACGGTCTTTAGACATAATTTAGGTAAGGCCCTGAGTCATGTTAACAACATAGAGAGGACAAACAACATCTCTACATAAAGCAACGTGCTTGGGAATCAAACTCAGGACCTCTCCAATTGTTGGCAGAGTTGTTACCTTTTAAACCACAGTGCTTACACGCTGCAAGTCCTCCTACACATAATACACAGATACTGTATGTCTAGGAATATACAGGACTTACATTAGTTAGGAGTAAATCTTCTAAATTTAATCTGAGATTTTTGGTGGTTCTTGCTGCGTGAGCATAGAATATATTAATTATTATATAATAAATTATTATATAATAAAAAAAAATAATTATATTAAAGTTATGCTCAGATTTTTGGTAATGACATTTTTATTTCTGATGTTGGTACACATATCGCATTTTTGGGGCTCGAATTAGGATCATTTGGAAAGAATAAAAAAAAATGGCACTAATTTTAAATTTCCATAAGAAATGGTATTGTTTGTGGTTTGTAAAGACATCTGTGTGAGTTTAGGGAAATATTTTTGTGACATGGACAGCAGCAAAGTGAAATTGACCAAGAAAAAAAATATATATTTACAAAACATGAAGATATTTCACATTCTAGCATTACTAAAAACAAAATAGATTCTCAAATGTGCAACATTGTTGCCAGGAGAATTTCTTTGAGCGAAAGATACATTTATTTTCAACATGGAATGGATTTATTTGATAAAGTAACAATTGTTACCATTAGAATGAATGGCAGAAACTTACACTTGGCAAAATAACTCTCCTCTTCACAGTGTTATTTTACACTTCACACAGTGTAAAATAACACTCATTTTGGTATTTACTAACAACTCAAGGAATTACTCCATGAGAGTTAGTTTGAGAGTTGTTTTGTGTCTGAGCATGCTCAGTTGTGCTCAGCTGTACTCTGTGCCTTGGAGTAAAAAGACGGGTTGTTTGTCTCTTCTCAGACTTTTTAAGATATTTCAGTGTAGAAATCACTTTTTCACACAGTTTAAAAGCAGATTATCTTATATATATATATATACCACATATTTTAGCGCAATTTAGGGGATCAGATTATGCTCCAAACATTATTTCTATTTGCACAACTCCAGGTCTGGGCTGGAGTAAGGAGTTGGCCATTATCTGTGACCTTGGAGCTTTAGTGAATTCCATTTTGGCCGTTATTTACCGCCCAGCGCTATTGTGAATACCATTTTAGCGCTATTTACCGCGAATCGCGGTAATTACCGCGATTCGCGGTAATTTTACCGCTATTTTGCGGCAATTTTGCCGCTATTTTGCAGGAGCGCTATAGTAAATGACCCCCTTTATGTTCCTAAAGGGCTCACCCCTATTGGTGGTCTCTTTCCTACCCACCATGGATGCCTGCTATGTCCAGTCCTCCCTCCTTTTCATCTCCATGTATCTTCCTTGTCTCAGTATTCATTCCCCATTCTTTTCCTTATCCTGGTCCTCCTGATCCTGTGGTAATCTATACACTAGACTACCCTTTCATGCCCTTGATTCTAGAGAGAAAAGATAGGGTTAATTTTCTCTGTTATCACGAAAAATGTGTTAATGGTTTTACTGTGTTTGAATGTTTCAGTCCCTATTGTTATCTGGAATTTTTTTCTTTGTTTCAGTAGGTATCTGCACATGTAATACTATGGTTGACTGCACTGTTTGCTAATGAACGGTATATCCTTATGTTGTTCTAGTATCTTGTATCCTAAAAGAAATTTAAGGGTGGGATTTTCATGCAGAACAAACAGCACTGTTACCCTATTACAGGAGTAAAATAATAGCTGGCAAGATCAACAGGTAATAAAACTGTGTTACTTGGGCTCATAAAAACATAAGCTGCTGTATTAATGCTAGTAACAGGTGATGTCATATATGTTTTTTTTTTCATAGTTCCGCTTTTAGTAGCACTATAAAAATAACTGTAAAAAAAATAAAATAAAAAGGTAGTTTAACTTTGCCAAGAAGCACACTATGCTATCCTATATTGGTATGGCAGTCTAGTGTGCTAAAGGTATCTTCCCTCCAGGGCTCCCTTTCAGTTCAAAGAATGTAAGCCAAAACTGAATTTTAATAAGCATTCTTAAAATTTTCTACAGCCTGTGATGGCTCCTTCCCAAATTATTTTAGGGACAAAGTGCCTTCTAGTGTTATGGAGGGAACGCTGTCCTGTTCCTTTGGGCCACACATGTGCAGTGTAGAACATTTTAAGAAGCCTTCTTTTTAATGGGGTTTTGGCCTATATTCGTTAGAGGTAGGTTTAGCACACTATGCTGCTATAACAATATGGGACAGCATAGTGTGTTTTTTGTTAAAGGTGAACTTACAATTTAACTACATTTTGAACCTAATGAAATAAATATGCATTTCTAGAAATCTCCTGTTCATTTGCTGGTTTTCTATGGTTCCTGCTGTCTGTAGAGTAGATGATATATGATACAATTTTTCCTGGTTTTCATTGCTGTTTCTATTTCACATTATGTTTTACGTATTTTATTACGTTTCTATCACCAGAATTTTGTTAAATGACTTTTCCTAACTAGGATACTTTTTAGTCATATTTGTATTTTGAATTATGAAATATGGATTTACTCACAGAATGTTTGGTTGTCAGATACAGATTTAGTCTGTACAAAGCTTTCAATCTGGCATATTTACCTTGCAGAGATATCAGCAGGGTGAAATGCTGTTTTGATGCAAAAATATGTGGGTCAATCAAGATGCAATTTTCTTTCCTCCCCACTGTGTAAATACACATTGATAAAATCTATCATTCCATTCCATCTGCCGGTATGTAAATTTGTCGATGACAGAAACAAAGGTTCTAATTAAACTTAAAGTCTTTACATCAGCTTAGGAGATAAAATTATTTGGTTCACACCACAGAGGTTGATACAAGCCAGATTTAGTCTCTGTGGGGTTTGGGCCCCACAATTTCATTAACATCTCACCACATTTCCAAGCTCTTTGCAGTCTGGCATTCTGTATGCCTCTATGTGTTTATAATAAACGTCCAGATTTCCTACATTATGCTCAAATTGTACATCAACATATGGCCTATTAACATAAACTGATGACACATTTACAATATTTACTGAAAGTACTCGAGCAATAAGATATCTGTTATCTTGTTAAGTAGAATGAATCAGCTAATGTTTGAAGCGTATCTAAACTCAAAAGCAAAAATTTTAATTTTTTGGGCTTACACTAGACATATTGATTATAGAAGTCCGGGCATCTACTCACATTGAGTGGTTATGTATACAAAAAACACAGTAATCTCTATAATTTACCATTGTGATGAAACATTTTCAAGATCTGGTCCTACAATTAAACAGTACTCATTTTTAAAGGGCTATTCTTATGTATTACTGATAATTTGTATTCCCTAATCCAAATGAAAAAAACATGCAGTTAACACTCTCTTTAAAGCTGTTCTCCTACAAATTTGCTAAAGAGAGAAATTATGTCCATTCTGCCAGAAAGGTATAATATTCTCAGATGGGCAATACTGTCGGGTAAATGCCTTATTTCTAAGGAAAGGCTATAGAACCAAAGCTATTCAATATTGCAAAGTGGAGAAATAAAAGGGGAAAAAGTGCAATTGATTTAAATGGGTACTGTATATAACCAGAGATTAGACATGTGCATGACGAAAAAATGTTTTTCGTCTAGATTAGTTAATCTGGTTATTTAGTTTCATTAGTTTCAGTTGATTAGTTCAATTCATATTTAGGATTTGTATTCGGAATTCAGAATTGGTTTTATGTCTTTTTCAAATTTTCTTCAAATCTACCGATTTTTTTAGATTCAAAACATTTGAATTGATACATTTTGAATCTGCCACATCGAAAACTATAGATTTTTATTTTTCCATTTGAATGTGGCAAAGGGAACAATCAAAAGAAAAATCTTCAAATGATTACAATGAGTCTTCAAATCACCTTTGGCTTAACCAAAACAGCATTATTTTGAAATGATACTCTAATAACACACATAGTCTTTGATTTCAGAAACATGTTTACAGTTTGAATTCAAATGGAATGCAATGTAAAATTTGATTTGAAATTCGATTTGAATTTTGGAAATTCAGACGAATTTCGTTTCGTTATTCGGAGCATTCGGTAAACTTCGTTTATACTCTAAGTTGGGTATTCAGATATATTGGAATCTCCAAATAATTAAAAATTTGTCTGAATATTTATTCAGAATGAAACGAACCGCACATGTCTACCAGAGATGTTCAATAATGCACAAAATAGACATACAGCCAAAAAGTGTCATATTGCAGATAGTGCTAATAAAGCAAAAGATGTGCCATATTACACAGATGGGACCTATTGAAACAAGTACTATTTTTCAAGGAACAAATATACACCAAGGTGTTAAAGGGCATACAGCTAGCCAGATACCATGTTGTCAGTAGGGATGGGCAAACTGTTCGGCCCGAACATAAGATCGGGCTGAACTTTCGCTGTTTGGTCGTTCGGTGAACAGCCAAAGAAACGGGACATACGACCATTTGCTCGGCCCCCCGAGCCGACCAAAATGCAATGTGGCACTGAACAATGCATTGCAAGGCCTGATTAGCTGAAGCAGTCAAAGCTACAGCCAATCAGGGCACAGAGCACTGTCAGAGTCATGATTGGACACAGTCATCATGACTCTATCCAATCATGGCTCATTCCCGCCCCACAGTATATTTCTGCTGGAGAGAGATGGGAGATAGAACAGGGCTCTGTTCAGTGCTATTAGTTAGTTAGTGTGCTATACTGTGCTATTGTGCTTCAATTGTCAGTGTAGAACATTAGTTTAGTGTCAGTCTTGGTATAGTGTGAATGTAGTGAGGAGGACCACCATTCAGCTTTGCAAAGTGTACAGCTAGAGTAGGGACAGCTCAGATAGTTTCACTGTAGTGTAGTGAGATTGTGTCATTCATATATGCATTAGTGTATATGTAGAGTAGGGACAGCTCAGATAGTTTCAGGGTAGTGTAGTGAGACCGTGTCACTAATCTTTACATCAGATAGCAACAGTGTAGTGATGGTTGAACACCATCTATTTGATTGCGTTACTGCAAGTTTAACACCATTTACTTCTGTGTGCATTACTGCCAGTTTAACGGCATTTACTTCTGTGTGTGTTACTGTCAGTTTAAAACCATTTACTTCTGTGTGCGTTACTGCCAGTTTAACACCATATAGTTTTGTGCGTTACTGCCAGTTTAACGCCATTTACTTCTGTGTGCATTACTTCCAGTTTAACGCCATATAGTTCTGTGTGCGTTACTGCCAGTTTAACGCCATTTACTTCTGTGTGTGTTAATGCCAATTTAACTCCATTTACTTCCGTGTGCATTACTGCCAGATTTTCGCCATTTACTTCTATGTGCGTTACTGCCAGTTTAACGGTATTTACTTCTGTGTGCGTTACTGCCAGTTTAACGCCATTTACTTCTGTGTGCGTTACTGCCAGTTTAATGCCCTATAGTTTTGTGCATTACTGCAAGTTTAACGCCATATAGTTTTGTGTGCGTTACTGCCAGTTTAAAGCCATATAGTTCTGCATGCCTTACTGCTAAGTTAATGCCATATAGTTTTGTGCATTACTGCAGGTTTAACGCCATATAGTTTTGTGTGCATTACTGCCAGATTTAACGCCATATAGTTTTGTACGTTACTGCCAGTTTAACGCCATATAGTTCTGTGTGCGTTACTGCAAGTTTAAAGCCATATAGTTTTGTGCATTACTGCAAGTTTAATGTCATATAGTTTTGTGTGCGTTCTGCCAGTTTAATGCCATATAGTTTTGTGTATCACTGTACGTTTGACACATTATATTGCAGTATATTATAGTGTATCCGTGGAGTGTGTCTGTGTAGTGTGAGTAATCAAATTAAAGTGCACCAGACACCACTTTGCACTGATTAAAGTCCATCTACGTACAGATTGCAACTTCTTCTTTACATTTGCTAATAAGCACCACCCCCTCCCTCCCAATAATGTCTGTGGTTACAACAAGGAGAGGCAGACATTCCCTTGGCACTGTAAGGGGACCAGCAGCAAATGTGTCCACAGGCAAAGGTGGACATGGTGGTCAGTCCTCAGGCAGGCCATCATTTCCTCTGTTTAGTGAGTTTTCCCATGCTATCCAGCCGCAGCATACAGAGGAGGTGGTGGACTGGCTTACTAAACCTTCCTCATCCTCCTCATCCTCTGTCACACAAGCAGAGACAAGTGTGCAGTCCCCTGCACTTGCCAGAGTGGATAAACCTGCCTCCTTGTCTACATCTATTCCTGCCATAGCCCCAACATCAGCCATGGAGGAGTCAGCTGAGTTATTTGACCACAGACCTCCTTGATGATGCCCAGCCATTACTGGATTCAGATGTTGGTTCTGAGGTTGAGGATGACAGGAACATGAGTCTACAGAGAGGGGAGAACACTGGTAGACAAATTGGCATCCATGTTGCTAAAGCTGCAGCATATTGCCAAGTTGTCTCCAGTGGTAATGATGAAGATGGAGGAGATGGAGATGATGATGATGATGAGGTCACTGGGTGCCAGATAGAGCAGAGGAGGAAACTGAAGGTGAGTCGGCACAACCCCAAGGAGGTCGACATTAAGAAGGAATAGGGTTTCTGCTCTCTATTCTATCACATTCTCCCGGCCCACTTCCCAAAGCCCAGCTGTCTGGGCCTTTTTCAGCACATCTGCAGCAGATCGCATTGTTGCTATCTGCAAACTGTGTCTCAGGCACATCAAATGTGGCAAAAACACCAGCCATTTGGGAACCACATGCTTAACAAGACATCTAACATCCAACCACTCAGCCCATTGGCAAGAGCACCTAAAAGCCACGCAAAAGGGGCACAAGTCTGTCCCTCCTCCTTACCCACTTCAGTCTGCCTCTGCTATACCGAGTCATTACCTCTCAGCAGCCTCCACTGACAGGGATGATGGTATAGCACAGGGTGTCCCAGGTCCTAGCAGCACATCTGCCAGCAGCACACCACCAGCCGTAGACTGTAGCCAGAAAATTTCTCTGCCCCATCTGCTGCAGCAGAAAAAAATATAGTCCTTTCCACCCACATGCCCAGTGTCTAAATGCAAGCTTGTCAAAGCTGTTGGCTCACCTTTCAGCTGGTGGATTCTGCCCCTTCCGTGAATTTGCACAATGTGCCGTACTACAATGGCAGTTTCCCAGTCGCTACTACTTTTCACGTAAGGCAGTTCCATCTCTCTATCATCACGTGGAAGGAAATGTTCTGGCATTGTTTGGCAAGGCAGTCAACCATAAAATCCACCTTACTGCTGACATGTGGTCCAGCAAGCATGGGCATGGACCATATATTTAGTTCACAGCACACTGGGCAACGCTGCTTGCAACACGGAAGGATGCAAGACAGGGCTTGGTGCTGCAGCTTGTTGTGCCCCCCATGTCTCCACACAGCTGGTGGTGATGATGCCAGACCTGTGAGCTCTACCCCCTCCTCAACCACCTCCATGTCCTCCTCTGCAGAATTGACCTATGGACATCTGGTACCACCTTGTTCAAAGGGCTATTCCATGAGTCAGGCTAAAAGGTGCCATGCAGTGCTTCAGCTAGTGTGTCTAGGGGACAGGAACCAGACCGGAGCAGAGATTCTTGCAGCTCTGAAGGGACAGGCACAGAGGTGGTTCACACCACGCCAGCTGGATCCAGGAATGGTGGTGTGTGATAAGGCTCAAACGTCCTGTTCACCCTTAGACAGGGAAAGTTGACACATGTGCCATGCCTGGCACATGTCCTCAATTTGGTGGTGCAGCTTTTCCAAAATACGTACTTAGGGTTGGAAGATGTGCGAAAGCTGGCCAGAAGAGTCTGTAGCCTTTTCAGGCGGTCATACACAGCCAGTTCTCAGTTGGCTGAAATTCAGCGGGGATTCCACCTGCCAATAAACCGCCTGATTTGTGATATGCCCACCCGGTGGAACTCGACTTTGGCAATGCTGCAGCGCCTATACATGCAGCAGAGGGCCGTCAGTGAGTACATGTGCGAGTACCTGTACGAGCACGGCGCGACGACAGGCTCAGGCCATCTTGGCTTTTTTTCTCCACGCCAATGGCTTATCATAAAGGATGCATGCACTGTACTGTCACCGTTTGAGGAGGCCACAAGGATGGTCAGCCGTGACAGGGCATGCATCAGTGACACATTCCCTGTTGTGTTCCTGCTGGAGCAAACTCTGCATGGCTTTATGGACAGGGCACTGGAGGCAGAGGAGCAGGAGGAAGAGGAGGACTTCCTTTCCTCTCAAGGCCCACTTTATTCAGACACCATCATTCCAGAACACACAGGAGGAGAGAGGGGAGGAGGATGAGGAGGAGGATTCTGGCACTTTCGCAGGCTTCAAAGAAGAGGAAGACATGCGTCAATCTGTATGCGATGGCTTTCCAACCCTAGGACCCTTGGGAGTAGTACATGGCTGTGAGGAAGAAGTTCCAGATGCTGTTATCCTGAGTAAACCCGAGGAGTCTGCTTCTCAAGCCTTGGCAAATTTAAGGCGCATGGGCAACCTTATGCTTCAAAGCCTGCAAAAGGACCCAAGAATACGTGGCATAGAGGAGAATGACTTTACTGCTTTTCAACCCTCCTTGACGACCGCTATAAGGGGAAGGTCTCAGAACTCATCTCATCCCCACAGAGAGTGCAGAAGATAAAACCTCTTGAGGACACGTTAAAGAGGATTTTTTTTCACATTTTTCCAGACTCCAGTAGGTTACAGTGTCGTGGAAAACGTAGTTTTGAGTCTTCTGTTGGTCAACAGTGGAACGTTGGAGAAGGCGTCCACCTAAGTGATGCATTTCAGAATTTCTTTAGTCCTCGCTGCCCAGGGCTGACAGCTTCCACATCCCATCGCCAGCGTCTGCATCACATGATGGACAATTACCTTGGGGCCAACACAGAGATGGACAGCTTTCCAGTTGACGATCCACTGACTTACTGGGCCATGAGAATAGACCACTGGCCAGAACTTGCCCAGTATGCTTTTAAGTTGCTGGGCTGCCCTGCATCCAGCATGCTTTCAGAACGGGCATTCAGTGCTGGAGGTTTCGTTACTAATCATAGAATGTGTCTGTCCACCGACTCCATGGACCGTTTGACTTTTATAAAAATGAGTCAGTCCTGGATTACCAGCTACGAAGCCCCTGATGCTGATGTCACTGATTCGTTTTTTTTGGAATGTGGAATCTCTGCAGGACTTCAGTGCTGCCTAGCTTTGAGGGTGTTCAATCATTTCAGTGACACCAGAATGTATCCAAAAAACTCTAATCTTGTTCTCAGTGCACTACATTGTGGCCTCATCATACACACCGGCTCCCCAGTTGTTGCTAAGCAAAATAAAGACAGCTTGCAGGGAAAATGTCATTTTTTTTGGCTTTATAAATGCAATTATTGCTGCAGCAGATTCCAGACGTGGTAAAGATCTGCCACTTTACAGTTAGACTAAGGGGACCCCCCCCCCCCCCTTGCACTATATTGGAAGGACTTTTTCATTTTTATGCTTTCACTTTAAAAATAAAAAAATCACTGCTCATTTAAAAATGACGTTTTTTACAAACTTTTTTTTCATTGATACATGCCCCCCAGGGCAGGACCCAGACCCCTATAACCATTGTATGCCCAATTACTTGCATATAAGCCTTCAAAATGGGCACTTTTGATTTTTGAGGTTCGGGTCCCATTGACTTTAATGGGGTTCGTTGTTCGGGTCCAAACTTTCTCGGTGTTCAAAAGTTCTGGTGCAAACCAAACAGGGTCCGTTCGGCCCATCCCTAGTTGTCAGATATATCACATAAAGGCTCAGAGGTACCATACAGACTGAAGCTAGAAGGAGCCAGTTGTGGATAACAAATTATTTTAAGCATAGCTGGCCTGTTTTTTGGCCAAGCTACAAAATTACAATCATACCCTGTAAGCTCGCAGTGATCTGATCTTCCAACTAATGGCAATTGAAGCGCTTACTTCCTTCATGCCAGTGTGTTCTTTCATAGTTTGTTGGCAATTGTTCTGTGATTATGATTGCCTTCTGGCTCTTAATGGACCTGCCCATTCACACTTGTGCGACTTGTCATACGACTTTGGACATCAAAGTCACATGACAAGTCATAACCCATATTTTCCAATGATAACCATTCGTATGTGCAACTTAAAGTCCAGTATATATCCCATAATTTGTAGACACTATGGGGTTGATTTACTAAAGCTGGAGAGTGAAAAACTGGTGTAGCTTTGCATTCTAGCCAATCAGCTTCTAAACTCAGCTTGTTCAATCAAGCTTTGACAATAAAACCTTGAAGCTTTAGTAAATCAACCCCTATAACCTTCACACAAACCAATCAATACACACTTGTTGGGATTTTTTTTCTACCAAAAATATGCAGCAGAATCATTTTTGGCCTAAATTTATGAAGAAATTAGATTTTTTTTATTTGATATGTTTTATAACAGTATAACAGCTTGTAAGGGGCCCTGTACAATACTGCCCTGGGGCCCATATTAGGCTTGTGCAATCTGTTTTGTTCCAAATTAAATTTTTACCGAAGTTTGCAAAATTCGGCAATTCCGATGAATTCCGAATTTCCAATTTTTTTTCCGAAAATTCGGAGTAATTAGGCAATCGCGGTAATTCACAGAAATTCGGCAATTGCGGTAATACGGAAATTTGCAGAAATTCGGCAATTGCGGTCATACAAAAATTTTCATATTGTTAATATGCTCTTCACTTTCGACATGAGACAAACATGCAACAAAAAACGCATGTTCTGCCGTCTGAAATTTGCATACTTTGCACGAGGCTTAAGGCTCCATCCATACTTGTATGACTCCAAAGTCGGGCGGCTTTGGAGTGTAACTTTGACGCAACTTTGGATGCAACTTGGATGCCCCTCTGCAAAGTCTGACCCACTGTTGCACGTAAAACATTCAGGTACAACTTTCATGCAAATTTTGATGGTTGACTTTGAAGTCTATGGCCCTTAAGTAGGGCCATCTTAATAGCAATATGGGCTAGACTTGTGCATGGCTCAAAAATTAGTTTTCATTTTTTTAGTTTCTTATTTTTTTCGGAAATTTGAAAAATTCGGAATACCAAAATTTGCGGTAATTCTGCAATTGTGGTAATTTGTGGTAATTCAGCAATTGCGGTAATTCAGAAATTTGTGGTAATTCAGTAATTGCGGAAATTCGGAAACTCGCGGTAATATGGCAATTGCGGTAATTCAGAAGTTTGGAAATTTGCGGTAATTCGGCAATTGAGGAAATTTGCGGTAATTCGGCAATTGCGGAAATTTGGCAATCAGTACAGCTAAAAAATCAGAAATTTGGAAGTTCGTAAATTTGGAAATTCAAAAATAACAAAGAATATTTGAAATAATAACTAATAAATAACTATTAAATTATAGGTATTGGAAATTTCTTGAAAATATGGCTGTTAGTGATAAATGTCATATTTAAGTTCACTAACAGCCAAATTTTCAAGGAAATCCCAATACCTATAATTTAATAGTTATTTATTATTACTTCAAATGCTCTTTCTTATTTCCGAATTTTGGAAATTTGGAAATTCAGAAATAATAAAGAACATTTGAAATAATGTTATTATTTCAAATGTTCTTTCTTATTTCCGAATTTCCGAAATTCGGAAATAAGAAGGAACATTTGAAATAAATTATTATTTCAAATGTTCTTTCTTATTTCCGAATTTCTGAAATTCATAAATAAGAAAAAACATTTGAAATAATAATAAATAACTATTAAATTATAGGTATTGGCATTTCCTTGAAAATTTGGCTATTGGTGAACTTAACCACTTAAGGACCGGAAGGATTTCCAGCTTTAGGACCGGAGCCCTTTTTGCGATTCGGCACTGCGTCGCTTTAACTGACAATTGCGCGGTCGTGCGACGTTGTACCCAAACGAAATTTGCGTCCTTTTTCCCCACAAATAGAGCTTTCTTTTGGTGGTATTTGATCCCCTCTGCGTCATTTCTGATCGCCGCTATAAACAAAAGAAGAGCGACAATTTTGCAAAAAAACCCAAATTTCTTACTTTTTGCTAAAATACAAATCCAAAAAAATATAAAAAAACATTTTTTTTCACCGTTTTTGGCCGATTTATATACTTCCTCATATTTGCGATAAAAAAAATCACAATTGGCGTTTATGGATTGGTTTGCGCAAAAGTGGTCGCGTTTACGGGTGATGAGAATTCATTTTTGGGGTTTTTATTTTTTTTTATTTTTTACTAATAATGGCGGCGATCTGCGATTTTTTGCGTTACTGCGATATTTTAGCGGACATGTCGGACCATTTTGACACTTTTTTGGGACCATTGGCATTTAGACAGCGATCAGTGCTATAAAAATGCACTGATTACTGTGTAAATACCATTGGCAGTGAAGGGGTTAACCTGCAGGGGGCGCTCTAAGGGTTAACTATGTTCCCTGGGCGTGTTCTAACTGTAGTGGGGCTGCCCTAACAGGGGAAGGGAAGTGGTCACAGCCTTCATGTACAGGAAGGCTGTGATCACAGCCCTTCCCCCTTCACAGAGCGGAGGTCCGTGTTTACTTACACGGACCTCCGCTCCTTCGCTCCGGGGGGGCCATCGCGGGTAGCTGGCGGCAATGGAAGCCGCCGTACCCGCTCCCCGGCCCTCCCCGGACACAGTGAGCACGCGGGCGCGCCTCCGGCGGCGCGCGCGCGCTCACTAGGCTCGATCACGCGGCCGCTGTCGTATGACGGCGATCCGCGTTACAGAGCCACTTTGCCGCCGTCAATTGCCGATTGACGGTCTGCAAGTGGTTAAATATGAAATTTATCATTGACAGCCATATTTTCAAGAAAATTCCAATACCTATAATTTAATATTTTTTTTTATTAGTTAGTTATTTCAAATGTTCTTTGTTACTTAAAAATTTTCAGATTTCCGAATTTTCAAATTTCGGATTTTCGGCTGTAAAAATTGCTGAATGTCCGAATTACTGCAATTACAGCAATTACTGAATTACCGTGAAATTCCAAATTACCGAAATTGCTGAATTACCGTGAATTTCTGAATGACCACAATTGCTGAATTACAATAACTGCCGAATTACCGCAATTTTCTGAATTTCCGAATTCTGAATTTTTCAAATTTCGCAAATAATAAACAAAAAAACAAACAAAATTTTTCAGCCATGCACAAGTCTAGCCCATATTACTAGTAAGATGGCCATGCTTGAGGGCCATAGACTTCAATGTTAACCATCAAAATTTGCATGAAAGTTGTACCTGAATGTTTTACGTGCAACAGTGGGTCCACACCAAATCCAAAGTTGCATCAAAGTTACACTACAAAGTTGATTGACTTTGGAGTTATACAAGTATGGGTGGAGCCTTAAGCCCCGTACACACGATACAAATTTCAGATGACAGAATGTCCGTTTTTTGTTGGATGCTTATCTCATGTCGAAAGTGAAGAGCGTTCTAACAATACGAAAATTTTCTTACGACTGAATTCAACGTCAGAAGTGACGTAATGTGATGAATATTTTTGTATGCGTTTTTTCGTTTCTGAGCATGCATAGTCGTGATCATACAATTTTTTTCATACGAAAACTGTACTAATGATACGAAAATCGGACATTTAGTTGCCGTACAGAAACATTTTTGTAGCCTGCACATCCAGCTTTTGTCTGACGAAAAATCAAAATCAGACGTCAAAAGGAGCATACTAACGGTAAGAATTTCAGACGACAGGACGGATATTGTAGATGGCTCACAGTTGCTCGCTTTTGAGGCGCTGAAAACAAAATACGGTTTACCAAATACTCACCTGTTCAGATATTTTCAGCTCCGTCATGCCTTTCAAAAGCAATTTGGAAGATTAGGTGGCAAGGTGGGCGTTTCTGAGTTGGAAAATATTCTGCGAAGAGAGAAACTGGTTAGACCATTATCTACAATATACAAATCCTTGTTCAATCAGACAAAGGACTTGCTAAGGAAATGTAGATCAAGGTGGGAGGGGGTAATCCCTGATTTAGATAATGAGAGTTGGGAAAAGGTGTGGGGGGAACCCCTCACAAGTCTGGTCTCAACCCGTAACTATCTTGTTCAATACAAGATAGTACATTGGAGTTATTTGACACCAAAAAGGATGTCTAGAATATCTGGGAAGGGGGACACCGCTTGTTGGAGATGTGGAAGGAAAGGAGCGGATCTGATGCATGTCTTCTGGGATTGCTCAATAATAAAAACATTCTGGGGGGAAATTCTGGGGTTTATTGAGAGTGTAATCTCAGTAGCATTAAAACCCGAACCAAGGCATTGTTTGCTGGGGTTGGTGGATGGTCTGGCCCCTCCCCAGGAAATGAGAATATTAGTTGGGTTGTTGCTTTTCCATGCCAGGAAACAGATTGTCCTGGCATGAAAGAGTCCTCGGGTGCCTACGATAGATGCATGGAAGAGCTCAGTGGATAAAGCCCTTCCTTGCTACAAAGCAGCATGTCAGAACAAGGGAATGCCCCGGAAGTTTGAAAACATTTGGGGAAAGTGGTTAGCCTCGCCTTTGACAGCAATAGATTAGGTTAAATTGTCTAACTTGGATGTTGGATTCCTGAGATGGTTGGTGGAACGCGAAGACTGGAATATATTAAACAGTGCCCTATTGATGTTTAATGTGAGACCTGCCATGTGCTTAAATGTGAGAAATAACATGATTCGCATATAGGAGGAGAGGGGGGGTGGGTGTGTAGAGAGGGGGTTGTGTTTTTTTTTTTTTGGGGGGGGAGAATTGGGATTATGTGTAATGGGTATATTCTGTGATTGCAAATTTGAATCAAAATAATAAAGAGGAATTTTAAAAGGGAAGAAAACAGGGAAGGAAAACCACAATGATGAGAGACGGTGTCTAAAATATAAAATGATCATTAAAATGATTAAATCCTAAGACACGCATTTATCTGATATGGAATAAAAAAAAAAAAAAAAGGAAAAAAAAAAAGAATTTCAGACGTCCGAATTTTGCATCATGTGTACGGGGCTTTAGATTCTTTCTTACCTGCCCCCACCCAGAGGCAATTTAAACCCAGAGGCAATGTCTATATCTGAACCTTTTTCATGTGAGGCAAACCAAAAAATGCAACCTAAAAACATCAAGTAATGAAACCTCTGCCTGTTTGCAAAAGTTCCTGGATAAGGACAGATTCTTCTTTGATTCTACACTTTCTGAGAACTCACATGTTATGGTGACAGAGGGCCTGTGATAACCCTTGGAAATGTATTAAGGCCATGCTGAGATTTGTTCTGTTAAAAAAAACTCCACTTATGCAAGGCCTGTCTTGCTGACATTTTAGCTAAGGTAGCTAATGGAGGGAAAAGTGTGCCTCTTGTTCACATGGCAGTGCTCATTGCCTTAGTGATTTTTGGGAGTGGGTTGGCCTAATACTCTGCAAATGCCAAAGTCAGTATCAGCACATCCCTTAGGGGGTAAAAATTATTTTTTTTTTTGGAGTTGTCTGTTTTTTTATTGGGAAATATCTCCTCATTTTCTGTCTTAGAGACTTGCTTGGAACTGAGAGCCTTTGAATTTCAATTTTGTGGGCAGTTCTGCAAACATAAGATTTCACTGAAAGGACTGTCCTGTTAGTATTAAATTGATATGCGTTCATGCAAGTGTTGCGTTGTCGTGGGACATAGCACACACGTGAAAAACATAGTATTCCTAATTTTATATTCTTGCTGGAATTAAAGTAGTTTTAAAGAAAAAAATATTTTCTACCTTAATGCATTCCCTGTATTAAGGTAAAAAATGTTCTAGTATTTGTATCACCCTCTTGCACCCTAATTCTCACTCGATTGAGTTATGCGCTTGTTTGCAGTGGCTCTATTCTCTCTCCCATCTCTCACAGGACAGTGAGTCAGCAGTGGGAGACATTGACTCCTGCTGCTGTCAATCAAATCCTGTGTGATGGGTGGGGCTGAGCCGTGCTATGTGTGTTTATGGATGCACACTACAAGTGTTGGGAGTGCATCCGCACATGTGCCACCATAGGAAGCAGGAGCTGGTGCCAGCAGGGGACCCCAGAAGAGGAGGATGAGGGCTGTTCTGTGCAGTACCATAGCAGGTAAGTATAAATCCATTTATTATTTTGTTTTTAAAAAAAGAGCCTTTACAAACCATTTAAAGCATATCTATAGCTATAAAATTTTAAAATCGTATGTTCACTTCCACGTTTTATTTCAACTGTTCCTAGCCGTCTCCTATTAATCTGAACAATTTTAACGTTTGTAAACCTTTTTCACTATGCCCTGTGAGTAGGCACTGCTGTGTCAAAGAATTTAACAATGTCCATATATGCAACTTGTGGATATATTTCATGGAACAAATTCAACATTTCAGCTCTATGTAGTTTTACTCAGGTACAGGGATGATGGAGTGGGATGCCATCTCAATGCATTTCTAAGAATAGAATTCTGCTTCTTCAGGAGAAATAATGGGACTAAATGATCTGTTTAAGAGCTGTATTGGAGCATATATGCTAAAAAGGTGTCCCAAGGGCAGGTATAGAGACATAGACACCAATAGGACTTCACTGGCATTAAATGACCAGAGAACTCTCGTTAACATGTACGATATCCATAGGTGCTTTGGGGTTCTTGTGTATAGATTGTGCTCCTGAGAGTTTATTGTATTACCAGTATTGCCTTCCCACCCTTCTCACTCTTAATATTGTAGATGGAGTTCTAATTAGATTGTGTTATCTCTCAAAATACCAGACATGGGGCAAAGCAATGATACCAATAGCGCAAACCCATGTGATCTACTGTAAACAACCTGTTACCTCCCCCATGGAAAGGTGTCCTACTCACACACTGAGACCTGGAAAAAGAGGAGGGGTGTATACAAGATACCTCCCAGATTTAAACAAAGAACCTGGGAGGTATCTTGTATACACCCCCTCCTTTATATGGTGTTGTACTGGGCACATTGTGCAAATAAAGATCTGATGGTCAGATTTTTTTACACATGCACCTTTGTGCAATATATTCTTACCTGCAAATCAGAGCAATACAATTAATTTGGAGAATCATGAATCTGTGTTAAAGCATCCCAAGTGTTTTCTGGGTGGCTTCTAGATGTGAGGGCAGGTCAAACATTTAAAAAATAACTGCTGTATTCCTCCAAGTGAGAGAATCTACTGTAGACAGGCAATTTTCAGGCTTACCGTGTATTGTTACATCACTATGTATAGTAGACTCATTGCTATCACCTCCTCGCCCTTCCTCTTCATCTAGAGAAATATGTAATTGATAATGAAAGTATACAAGACCCTGTCTGGCACACAATTTAGAACTGCCAAGATGTTGCAGATTGGTGATTACAGAGGCTGTCAGCGAGGTGATTGATTACATTAAGAATAAGCTTTGTCTTCTTATCCACCATCACCTACATTCACTCTCCTTTCAACTACTGGGGAGACCATCGTTTTACATTGCTGTTAGTTATGACACCGGCAAATCTTTAATAGACTTAAGCAATTGTGATCTGAGAAGGATTGTTAAACAAGAAGATTTATTTTGCTGTTACTTATTTTACAAGACAAATTATGGTAGTCTCATGCAATGATGGGGAGGGGGTGCTGTGATTCTTTCTTTTTTAAAGAAAACAACAACTATGTGTGATCGTGCCATTTTTTTTTTAGCATGTAACTATTCCTGTTTGTGGCCAGGCGAAGGGGCTTTTTTTTTGCAAACTAAGAATAAAAAACATGAAAGTGGAGAAGGCACAGTAGGAGCCAGGGTGGCGTGGGGCAATTTTGGGAGATTGATTTTAAAGAACACAAACAAGATAGTAATGGCATCAGGAATCATAAAAATAGTTTTACAGATGACCAACATGTGGTGAAGGCTTTAGCACCAGATTAAAAGAGCAAACAAGGCCCTAAACAGGCTAATAGCTTGGCATTCTATGCACCAAACCTTTCAAATGCATACCCTGATCACATATTTAAATAATTAAAGAAAGAGTCACAAAGGTTTTCACCTAAAATGATTCCATATTACTTTATTACTAAAGATAGTTATTCTGTCATAGATTGTAAGCTGTATCTTCCTTTCTACCCTAATAGACAGTAATCTATTCAACCTTCTGTATCCTTCAACATACCCTAAGAGCAGTGGCATATCATTCATGGGTGCAGGGTGTTCACTGCAATTGGGGGGGGGGGCACTGTGACCCACCCTGCACACGTGGATGGTCCTCTGGTTTACAGCTGGGGATGATTGGTGCAGCGGGAGGGACAGCTGTAAGCACCAATCTCCCTGCGTGGCTTGACAGCTCCTCCTCTCCATGCTATGGCTGTCGGTGCTTACAGCTGTCCCTCCCGCGGAAACAATCATCCCCTGCTGTTCTCGGTGTTCTCCTCTACCGCCTCCATTCTCATCCTCCTCCGCCCCCCCCTTCTCCTCCTCAGCCCCCCCCGTTCTGCCCCTCCGTGTCCTCCTTCTCCAACCCCCTTGTCCCTCTGCAGCCGGCTTCCCTCCTCTCTTCTCCCACCGGCTGTTTGGGGATGTGTCAGGATGGAGAGAGGAGGAGGGAACCGGTAAATATGTAATTTACCAGCCCCTTCCTTTTCTGAATTAGACATAGAGAGCGTTCGCTACCGATCTCTCCTATGTCCTGTGTTTACTCTGCTTCAGTTTATGAATGAATGGGAGCTGCTGTGTCCTCAGTCCCTTTCTCTGTCTCAAAAGGGAGATGTCAGGGGTCTGTTTAGACCCCTGATATCTCACAAAAGCCCACCAACAGGGCTGATAAAAAAAATGCAAAAAGTATTAAAAAATAAATTTGTAAAAAAAAGTATAAACGTAAAATTGTAAAAAATAAAATAAAAAACATCCGACACTGTCCATTTCTCTACTGACATCATCAATATTATTTTTGAAAAAATGAAAAAAAAAATGAAATTATATAAAAAAAAAAAATAATAAAAAGAACTACTGACACCATCCACTGCTCTACTTACACAACCCTGCACATAATACCCACCGCTGTAAACTTCACACTCCTCACCTGCACATTCTACCCACCTACCTATAATCCACACTTCTCATCTGCACATACTACCCACCTACATACCCTTTGCACTCCTCACCAGCACATACTACCCATCTCCATACACTCTGAACTCCTCTCCTGCACATACTACCCATCTCCATACACTCTATACCCCTCTCCCTGCACATATTACCCACCTCCAAACACACCCCACTCCTCTCTTGCACATACTACCCACCTCCTTACATGCTGCACTCCTCTTCTGCACATACTACCCGCCTCCATGCACACCACACTCCTCTCCTGCACATAATACCCACCTCCATACACTCTGCACTCCTCTCCTTCACATACTACCCACTTCCATACACGCCGCACTCCTCTCCTTCACATACTACCCACCTCCATACCCTCTATACCCCTCTCCCTGCACATACTACCCACCTCCAAACACACCACACTCAACTCTTGCACATACTTCCCACCTCCATACACTCTGCACTCCTCTCCTGCACATACTACCCACCTCCATACACCCTGCACTCCTCTCCTGCACATACTATCCACCTACATACACTCCACACTGTGCATTCCTTATTTAACATTACTGCATTTTGCACTATGTAAGTCATACTCTATTAAACTACACCCCAATTTAGCCATGCCCACTATTTGATGCAATTTAAGACACGCCCACATTTCGCAGTGGCCGCTACGTGCGCCACATTTTTTTCCGTGCCTAGGGCCCACTTTTTATCTTGCACGCAGGCCCACTGATTTCATGATACGCCCTTGGCTAAGAGACTGTTAGATCTTCAACCTACCACCATTATATCCTGACACTGGTGACAACAGAGGAGTATGATGACAATGGTGATGTGCTGACTGCCAGATCATCACAACATTCCTCTCTGTTTTCACTGTTTGGCTTGTCAGAGTCAGATGGTGACTCGAAGCAATGATGATAGACAAAAGTTGTACATTGTGATTGTACTACTGGTAACTGGATCAGTCTGTTCATACCAGATACTGTATGTCTAGTTTCAAATTTGGATGCACAGGCAAAACAGCAGAAAGCTAAGATACCCACATTTTTAAACAGATGATACAAAAACTTAAACAATTCATTTGTTTTTTCCTTTTTTATAATTACAGCAGTTTAATGTGACAGTGTAATGCTAGTGACAGGTACTCAGATGGGCTGGTGACAGGAACACAGGTACTCAGATGGACTGGTGACAGGTACTCAGGTACTCTGGTGGGCTGCTAACAAGTACTCGGGTACTCTGATGGGTTGGTGAGAGGTGCTCAGGTACTCAGATGGGTTGGTGGCAGGTACTCGGGCACTTAGATAGGTTGGTGTCTAGTACTAGGGTACTCAGATGGGTTAGTGACAGGTACTCGGGTACTCAGATGGACTGGTGACGGGTACTCAGGTACTCTGGTGGGCTGCTAACAAGTACTCGGGTACTCTGATGGGTTGGTGAGAGGTACTCAGGTACTCAGATGGGTTGGTGGCAGGTACTCGGGTACTCAGATAGGTTGGTGTCTAGTACTAGGGTACTCAGATGGGTTGGTGACAAGTACTCAGGCACTCAGATGGGCTGGTGTCAGGTACTTGGGTACTCAGATGGGCTAGTCACAGATACTTGTGTACTCTGATAGGCTGGTGACAGGTACTCAGATGGGCTGGTGCCAGGTACCCGAGTACTCTGATGGGCTGTGACAGGTACTTGAGTACTCTGATGGGTTGGGGACAGGTACTCGGGTATTCAGATGGGCTGGTGACAGGTTCTCGGGTACTCAGATGGGTTGGGGACAGGTACTCGGTTTCTCTGATGGGCTATGACAGGTACTTTGTTGGGCTGTGACAGGTACTTTGATGGACTGTTACAGGTCCTCTTTATTACTGGGGTGCAATCAGTGTGCTTGGTGTACA
>BLSH010201610.1:100741-118444 GCA_018402905.1 Glandirana rugosa
TTATGTCCTTTGTTTCCCACAAATAGAGCTTTCTTTTGGTGGTATTTGATCACCTCTGTAGTTTTTATTTTTTGCGCTATAAACAAAAAAAGAGTGACAATTTTGAAAAAAAAACATTTTTTTTTTACCTTTTGCTATAATAAATATCCAAAAAAATATAAAAAAAACAAATGTATTCATCACTTTAGACTGATATATATTCTTCTACATATTTGTGGTAAAAATAATTGCAGTAGGCGTATATTGATTGGTTTGCGCAAAAGTTATCGTGTCTACAAACTATGAGAATTGATTTATGGCGTTTTTATTTATTTATTTACTAATAATGGTGGCAATCTATGATTTTTATCGGGACTGCGATATTGCGGTGGACAGATACTTTTTTGGGACCATTGACATTTATACAGCGATCAGAGCTAAAAATAGCCACTGATTACTGTATAAATGTCACTGGCAGGAAAGGGATTAACCTGTAGGGGGAGATCAAGGGGTTAAAGGAGTTCCCTCATTGTGTTCTAACTGTGTGGGGGCTGGGGTGGCAGGGACATGACAGACCTAACTGATCCTGATTACAGGGATCAGTAGGACACTGTCATGTCCCCTGACAGAAAGGGAAACCACTGTGTGTACATTGGCGGTTCCCGGCTCTGCCTCTCTAGAAGGTGATCACCGGCGGAGATCGACTCTGCCCGGCCCGTGGGCACACTCACGGTGCACGCTGCGAGCATGAGCATGTGCCACCGATGGTGCGCATCCGTTGCAACTGTGCCTGTGCCGATCGCCGTTTATAGACGGCAATCTGTGCACTGCTGCCAACCTGCCACAGTAGATGTACGCGATGTGGTCCGCAAGCAACCTATTTTTACAAATGTAGGGACCCTTTCTTAAGCTGGATTGTCCCTACCTAAATTTAGTGCTATTTACAGCTGTGATGTACCGAGCCTGAGGTTTGTTAAGTTTTTTCTGTGCTCCCTGGGTTTTCCTAAGATCATTGATTATTTCTGCCTACTGCTGTTTTCAATGGTGGGCAGGGCTTCAGCAAGGGAGCGGTGGGAATCCACCAGATACAAGACCATGTCGTCTGCATAAAGGCCGATCTTTTCTTCAAAGTTCCCAACTCTTAAACCCACTATTCTCCCGTTAGCTCTTATAGTAGATGCCAGTGGCTCTACCGCCAAAGCATACAACAGGGGAGAGAGGGGGCACCCCTGACGGGTACCCCTGCCAAGAGGGAAATCGTCTGGCAGACACCCATTCTCCAGCACCCTTGCTCTGGGGATTGATACAGGAGCTGGACCCACTTTATGAAATTTGGACCAAAGCCAAAGCATTGCAGACAAGTCCATAGAAACTCCCACTCCATGGAATCAGAGGCTTTAGCAGCATCCAGGGCAATGATCACCCTGGAGCTGATGTTATCATGAGAGGCCTGGATGTTCAGAAAAAGTCTCCGGATGTTCATGACTGTGTTTTTGCCAGGCATGAAGCCTGTCTGATCAGTATGGATCAGGGACAGAATCACGTTGTTTAGGCAGGATGCCATTACTTGGATACTGGATCTTTACATCGACTTGGAGCAATGAAATCGGTCTATAGGACTCCGGGGAGTGGGGGTCCTTCCCCGGCTTTGGAATGACAATTATTTTAGCTTCCTGCATGGACCTGGGTAGCTGCTCTGTATCAAATATGTGCTGGTAAAGTGCCGCTAATTTGTCTGTTAGTAGGTCTGCATATGTCACATAGAATTTGAGGGGTAATCCATCCATACCGGGTGCCTTTGATCTGGCCAATTGGGAGATGGCAGTGGAGATGTCATCAGAGGTGATAGGGGCTTCCAGAAGCCTCACCTGGTCCTCTGATAGTTGTGGGAGGGGTATGTCCCGCAGAGGGGTGTGTGCGCGCCTGGAGGTGTATAGGTCCGTGTAGTACCTTCTAAATTTGCCAGCGACCTGTTGGGGAGTAGTGACTCTTTCTCCACCTGGGGTGACCAGAGACACCACCACCGGGGGGGTCACGTCTAGATGGGCTAGGTATGCCAACAGCTTTCCCGCCCGCTCCCCATGCTCGAAGATCCGCTGCTTGGTAAAAGACAGGTGTTTGCCCGCTTGCTCTCTGTGGAGTTGTGCCACCAATCGAATACACATGTAACACAACTTTCCATACAACACATTCTGCATATTGTTAGATGCTAATGGCAGCTGCGGTGGACTAACGTGTCCACCCCGTTCCATTACTTGCCTCCCACCCAGCTCAACATCTCCCCAACCTGATGCGAGCATAAGTCCCAAAACAACATAGACCTCAAACCATGTTCCAGCATGGGGAGAATACTGGAGGTACAGTCCATGGGGGTGGCCATAACTCCAATCTGTGCTCTCTGAGCCGTTCAGGGAGAATTACCATCCTGGTGGAACACGGGCTCAAACACGTTAGGCCAAACCAAAAAAGGGTAGGGGAAAAAAAACCCCAAAAAATAAAACAAAGAACGGTGTCCCTGTGTTGAGGGGGCGACATCCTCATTCGGGATGGCGGACCACCGGTGCGGGTTGGTGTGTGGTCTGGTTTCAAGAGTACTCCAAATAATATTATAGTGATTACTCACGGATGTCTGTATGGTCACCCAAGTTATTCATCAGGGAATATTTGTTCCCGGGGTTGTTGTCTTGCCCGCAGCACAAAGTTACAGAGGAGAAGTAAATATCAACTTTTACTCTAGCTCGAGCTTCTGCGCATATCTGCCAGCAAACAGTTTACAGGCTATGATCGGGGTCTTAGGCCTAGAGGAAACATGCAGGGGAACAGAAGGAAGTCACTTACAGTACAGTATGTTCCTCGGTCCAGGGTTCCAGCAATGGGAGGGATTAGGAAGGGCTATCTCTGCGGTCTAGCCAGTCAGTTGCTATCTCAGGGGTCTCGAAGAATTGTGCCTTGCTGTCTACTTCCACCCTTAGACTTCTCTTGACCTCCTGGAACTGTGCGCGCTGTTTCTGCACCTCATTGGAGAAATCTGGGAAGGCCACAATGTGCACATTTGTGTATGGTATGTTGCTGCATTCACTCGTCAGCTGCAGAATGGCATCCCGGTCCCTGAAGTTGAGGAACTTGGCTATGATCGTGCGGGGGGAGCCCCCTGCAAGGGAGGCTTGGTCGGGATACGATGCGTACGCTCAGCGTAAGGAGCTGTTCAAGAAACCCCGCCTTACCTTCCTCTGCCTCCAGCAGGCCAACAAAGTGGAGATTGCACCGCCTCAGGCAATTCTCCATGTCATCCTGCTTGCTTGCGAGTTGCTGGATATGGCGTTGCATCTCCTCTGTGTCATGACGCAGGGGGTGGAGGTTATCTACCACAGAGCTAATCTGGGCCTCAGCCTCCGCTACCCGGTTCCAGAGCGACAATAGGTCCTGCCGGATCAAGGAGATATCAATGTTAATCTCCTCTATCTTCGTTGTCAGGGTGCCCTGATACTGTGCTATGGCTTCCAGGACCCTGAGCTCCGATGCCGTGGGCTCCGCTTCAGGGTAGGGGCCGGCACCATTTTCGGCCTGCTGATCCTTCTCCTGCAGCTTGTACTTAGCCAGTTTGGCGGCCGCATCTTTGGTGTTTTTTGGTGGCGACATGTTCCGTACTGTCCCGGGTGCCTGGGGTGAGTCAGGCGTGGTGTGGGAGACCAAAATAAGTGCAGGATTAGCGGTACAAGAGTATGTCGGGCCGGAGCTCTCACGACACACGTCCACTCACATCGCACTTCAGGCCATACCCCTGCCTACTGCTGTTACGTTTCTCCAGTAGTTAGTGTGAGAAGTAACAATGACAATCACTAAAGGTTTTGTTCCATTGACATGAGCTGAGGGGAAGGGAAAAATATTTGGAACAGCTTTCTAGAAGGGTCCTTTCCTCTCAAGCTTTTGCCCACCAATGGGAGGAGGTATTTTCTTCTTTGGCCTTGTCCCAACCAGGAGCTAGTGCTAAGGCATACATAGACTAAGCTGCATTGCTGTAGGGTACATCCAGAAAGCTCTAGAGCGGGAAGGTGGCTACTGGTGGAGCTTTGGAGAAACTGCTGCCTATGGAAATTGCATGGAGACCCTGCTCAACATTTTGTATTTCAATATTTTATATTATATTCAATAAAGAGAAAGCGATTACAAGTTCTTATACCAGTCCTCATGACAAAGGCGAAAAGTCCGGTAAAGATGGAGGCAGTTCACCAGTCCCCTCACCTTATCCTACCATCTTTCCAAAATTGTTTGTGAAAGTCTAGAATGAGCAATCTCTCCCTGGTTCTCCACTTGATGCTCCAGCTCTGTCAAGTATTGCCTCCCCATCTTGATCCACTGCAACTGACTCTGAAGGTAAATCCTAACCGCTAGTTTCGTTTTCAACTTAGATTACAATTAGACAGTTAGATTTACAATTAGATTGGACCTGAATATTCTTGGTATTGGTATTCATAAAGTCAACGATCTAACAGCTAGTTAGATAGTTTGTTTGGTTGAAAAAAAAGTCCATCTAGTTCAACCAATTGAAGGAAAAAAATATATAACTATATATATAAATATATATATATATATACAATTCTATATATGCAATCCTATACCCACAGTTGATCCAGAAGAAGCCAACCCCCCCCCCCCCCCCCAGTAAAGCATGATCTAATTTGCTCCAGCAGGGAAAAAAATACTTCCTGGTATCCCCCAAGAAGCAATCAGATATTCCCTGGATCAACTTTACCTATAAATATCAGTATCCAGTTATATAAATTAGTTGGGAAAGATAATATGTTAGTTGTATTAATTATTTGGGAAAGGTACTTTGAAGTTACTAAACAACTATGCTATGGCAAGCTATCTAATTTGGAGAAAAGGGTTAAAATGGCAGACAAAATGGCAGAGAACCTAGAGAACTGGCTAAGTCAAAACATAGTAGACTGTTGGGTCTTCCTGAAAAAGTGGGAGGGGACAACCCTGTAAACTTCCTGGATCACTGATTGCTTGGTTTTCCCGGAATTGGGCAGCAGCAATTTATCTCCCATTTCATTATTGAGATTTGCATATTAAATTACTGTGGCTATATATTACATGGGGATAGAGATAAGGACCCCCTGAATATCAACAACACCACAATCTTACTGTATCCGGATTATTCTTCACAAGTGAGACTTGTCTTACTTACTTACTTGTCAACTTACCCAGTTTCAATTTATTATGCATACTGTACATTATGTGCTGTGGAACTGCAATACACCATGATCTTTCCCCATTGAATTGCATAATACAGTATCAGGAGAAAGCTCACGTTCTACACCCTGGCCAACACTTAAGAATTGGTCATTGATTCATTCACAATCACTTCCTAAAACAGTGTCTGATACTTAAAAATAGGGCTGTCTGATATTATGTTTGCATCTGTTTCCTAAAACTTGATGCGGAACCCACTTCTGAATTTAAATGCGTGCCAGGCTAAAGTGTGCCAGATGTGATATATACAATTTTATGTTCATAACATGGTTTCTTTTCTATGTTAGTTATGGGACAAGGTCTGTTCATGAGATGGGTTGGGCAACGGAGCTCTTTATAACTCCACCCTGTTGCTGAATTATATGTTTTTGTTGTCCTGTTTTATGTATATTTAAAATGTCATATGTTTAGTATGAAATCTGGTGTATGTATAGTGATCTCCCCTTATGACTTCCCATGCTACCCTTGGTATGGAGATTGTGGTGTGCGGAGTCTCAGGATACCCTTTATTTCCCTGACGTGCATCCCTATTCATAATGGCTTCTTTGTTGGTATATTACTGGTCCCATTTCCAAGTACACATGTGCTCACATATTCAGATTTCTTAAAGCGGTTGTATACCCCTTTTACTCACTTTTATCTACAGATAAGCCTATAATAAGGCTTACCTGTAAGTAAAATGAATATCTCCTAAACCTGTACGGTTTAGGAGATATTTGCCTTTCATGTAGCTGCTGACGTCATGGCGCATGCGGCGTGATGTCCCGGCGAAGGCATAGCGCCAGACCTTGCCAGAAAGTCTGCCAGAAAGACGAGCTCCCGCTCCAGCCACTCACAGCATCGGAGCTGCGAACCCGGGAGGATCCCCCAAGGGAAGATGTCAGCTCCCTCTGCAGGGACCGAGTGGACCCGTCGGAGCTTCGGTCTAAGGTAAATATTTCATAATGAGCTAGTATGCGTGCATACTAGCTCATTATGCCTTTTTTTTGGAAGTATACATCCAATTTAAAGCACATCTTCAAATCATATGTCTACAAGAGACACATTCAACTGTCAAGACTTTGGTTCCGAAAAGGCCATGGATATCATAAGGCTTCCATGTCTCCTCCTCCTGCTTTTAATTCTATTCTAGACCTTATAGTAGACGGGGTACAGTCTCCTCAATTGGAGTCACCTATTTGTAAACTGGTATAAGGCTTTTAATTACATTGACATCTGGTGATAGATAAATCCTATAGTTCTCTTGTAAATCAAGAATTTTTGAAAGACTAAACCATGCATTCACTACAGCTGATGTACTAGGTACTGGAAATTAACTAACTGCAGCAGTCTCTATCAGATCACTTCCCAACCAAACTCTCCCTTCTGCTAAGCTATTGCCTGCAATTTAGATCACACGATTTGAGTCTTCTCTAAATGGATTTGCCTTCTGACAAGCAAATGTTTCTCATGAAAAAAGTTCTCTGGGATGCTTTTATAATTGTATAATATATAACAGAGGCTCCTATATTAAATATATAGCAGCTTACGTGCGTTTCAATCACACTCGGCTTGATTTCCAGAAGACAGCTAATAAAGAATAGTTGCAATGCTTCAGAGGAGAAATACCTAAAGTGGTAGAGGCTCAATGCACACTTGTCATGCACACAGACCTAGTACAGAAAAACTGTTTTATCTGTTCATCCCTCTTGATGAGCACAGAGGCAAAAACAGGAAGGCTTAATCCTTCCTGGCATGGGTGGGCTTGCCAGCTACATCCATTCCCTGTATACGATCTGAGACAGGGGAGCTCAATTCAGACTCTGTAGCTATTAGTGGAACCTTTGTGCAGTTTTGTGCCTTGTAATTTGTTAATTTGACTGTATCTGAAATTGAAAAAGGATCCCAAACCTTCTTAGAGGGATTAAATTCTCCTCACCTATCCCAAAAAGAAATGCCCCTTTTACCCCACAGGAGATGCCTTTGCACTGTTATCCTTTTCAGCTAACAAAGCACTAAGCCCAGATAGTATACCTCTTGAGTGGTATAAGACACAAAGTAAACTTCCCACTCCACAGGTAATAAAACATATCAAAAGGCCTTTTAATGTGGTAAACTCTCTTACTCTATGAATGAGGTCATGATAGTCCTAATACCCAGTACAGGGAAAAATAGAAAACACTGCACATCCTATAGGCCGATTTCTTAATGAATGATGATGTAAAGTTTTTAGCTAAGATTCTCTCCTGATGCTTGGCCTCTCTGATTCTTTCTGTTAGCCATGTGCACTGCTGAAAAAATTGTTTTCGTTTCATTCGTTCATTTTTTGTTTGTTTTTTTTTTCATTTTTCAGGTTGTTTGTTGTGATCGCAATTCGTTATTTTCAAAAATCAAAAAATTCGGGAATTCGAAAATCCGAAAATTCGGAAGTTCGAAAATTTGAACATCCGAAAATAAGAAAGAAAATCTGAAAATTTGAAAGAACAAAAATATGAAAATAAGAATAAAAATATGAAAATCAGAAAATCAGAAAATTTGAAAATCTGAGAATCCAAAAATGTCAAAAATACGAAATAATAACTACCTAATTAACTAATAATAATAACTAACTATTAAATTATAGGTATTGGAATTTCCTTTCAAATTTGGCTGTTAGTGAACGTAAGAAATATGAATTCATGCAAAGTTACGAATTATCCGAAAAAACGAATGCCGAATCTAAACAAATGGAACATAACAAATTAATAATAGTAAATAATAATAATAAAACATTTTTTTATTATTATTTATTATTATTATTAATTTGTTACGTTCCATTCATTTAGATATGGCATTCATTATTTTGGATATCAGCCAAATTTGAAAGGAAATTCGAATACCTAAAATGTAATAGTTCATAATAGTTACTTGAAACTTAAACAAGTGACACTCTCCCAACTTATAATAAAATAGTTTGGTGAAGAAAGAATCAATCAAAAAATCAGTGTCCCAATGCAGATATAAATTGGTGCATGTATGATCCTAATACCATGTGTGAGTAACTGAGTTTTGTGTGAGTACCCGGGTGTGGTGTGAGTACCCGAGTGTGGTGTGAGTACCCGAGTGTGGTGTGAGCACCCGAGTGTGGCGTGAGCACCCGAGTGTGGCGTGAATACCCGAGTATAGCCTGAGTACCTGAGTGCTGTGAGGACATGTGTACTGTGAGTACCTGCATACTGTGAGTGTTAGAGGCAGGCAGCCGGCGGTTAGTTAATTGGTTAGAGCACTCAGTGTACATCTTGTCTTGAGGGCGAATACTGCTGTACAAAATGTAAGAACATTGTTTCCCTGGAAGCCGAGGTTCTGAATCTAAGGAAGCAGCTGTCAACACTGAGACGACTCTCCATACTTAAAGAAAGTTGGGATCGTACTCGGCAGGTGCTGGCAGGGGCCAGCACAGAGGCGGGTGCAGGCACCAGAACAGAGTAGTTGGGTGACAGTTAGGAAGGGTAGAAGGGAAATAGTCAGGGAGGCTGATCCTGGGCTGGAGCATCCCAATAGGTACACCCCGTTGTGTGATATTGCGGAAACCAGTCTGGAATCAGCATCGCTGTAGCAGAGTGGCGCCCCTAGCTGCCAGGGGAGTAACTCCTCCAGCGAGGGTGGGGATGAAGCCAGGGGAAAGGAAAAACAGATTGTGGTGGTAGGGTACTCAATTCTTAGTAACACAGAGAGGGTAATCTGTCACAAAGACCTGAAGCACCAAACTGTATGCTGTTTACCGGGCACTCGGGTTCGGAACATCACGGATTGGGTGGACAGATTACTGGGAGGGGCTGGGGAAGACCCGGCTGTCATGGTGCATGTTGGCACCAATGACAAAGTTAGAGGAAGGTGGAGTGTCCTAAAAAGATTTTAGGGACCTAGGAGGAAAATTGGGGATTAGGACCTCCAAGGTAGTATTCTCATAAATACTACCGGTACCTCGAGCCACACCAGAGAGGCAGGGGAGATTAGAGAAGTTAACAAGTGGCTGAAGAGCTGGTGTAGAAAGGAGGGTTTCAGGTTCCTGAAGAACTGGGCTGATTTCTCAATCGGTTATGAGCTCTATAGAAAGGATGGACTGCACCTAAATAGGGAAGGTGCAGACAGGCTGGGAATGAGGATGGCTGAAAAGTTAGAGAGGCTTTTAAACTAGGCAACGGGGGGAGGGTCCAGACTTAGAAATAGCCAGAATAGAACAGAGTTCAGGGGGTAGTATTGGGGGCAGAGTGGTAGGCCAAATAAAGAACCTAAACCCGAGGCAAGTAGTGTAACAAGTCCTATATGCAAATGAGGAATACCCAGCAAGGAAACAGTAGACGTCCAGACAAGACTATGTGGCTTGTTCACTAATGCCAGGAGTCTGGCGGACAAGATGGGAGAACTAGAGTTACTACTGTATGAAGAGGAATTCAATTTTGTGGTAATTTTGGAGACTTGGTTCAACAGCTCTCATGATTGGCTGGCTACCATTCAGGGGTATTCCCTATAGCATAGGGATAGGAAGGGCAAAAAGGGGGAGGGGTATTCCTGTATATAAAAAATTATGTACAAGTAAATGGGAGGGATGGCATTACTACGGGATCTGGGGAGGAAGTTGAAGCCTTATGGGTAGAGCTACAAAGGGAAGATACCAGGGGGAAAGTAACACTGGGAATATGCTATAGGCCCCCTAACCAGAGGGAGGAGGGGGAGGCAGACCTCTTTTCACAATTTGGAATAGCGGAAAGGATGGGAAGTGTCATTATAATGGGGGATTTTGATTATCCAGATATTGACTGGGAGGAAGGTACTGCACATTCAGCTAAGGCTCGCCATTTCCTAAATATCCTGCAGGACAATTTCATGGGTCAGATGGTAAATGCACCAACAAGAAAAAAAACATTATTAGACCCTCTGATTACTAACAACACAGACTTGATCACAGATGTGGAAGTAAGGGGCAGTCTAGGTAATAGCGATCACAGGTCAATTAGTTTCAGTGAATTTTAAGAGAGCCAACTTCCATAAACTACGCTTCTTGCTGGAAGATGTTGGTTGGGATAAAATTCTAGGAACAATGAACGCAGAGGAAAAATGGGAGTGCTTCAAGAGCACACTAAACAACGGCATTAGCCAGTGTATCCCAACAGGAAATAAATTTAAAAGAGCTAATAAAAGACCAGGATGGCTTAACTCTGACGTAAAGGCACACATAAAAGCAAAGGAGAAGGCCTTCAAAAAATACAAGGCTGAGAGGTCTCTGTCAGATTTCCATATTTATAAAATACACAATAAGGATTGTAAGGGTGCAATCAGGGAGGCTAAGGTAGAACATGAAAGATACATAGCTGAGGAGAGTAAAAAGAATCCCAAGAAATGCTTTAAGTATATAAACAGTAAGAGAGGGAGGTCAGATCATATTGGCCCTATAAAGAATGATGAAGGTAATCTGGTTACAAAGGATGGAGAAATGGCAAAGGTGTTAAACATATTTTTCTCCTGAAACTACAGATACTGGAAGCCTGTGCTAGAATTTCTCCTGCGGTGTTGCTATCAGTGTGTGAAGAGTGGGAGAAGAGGGTTGCATTGACAATCCAACACAATGGGCAGCACATTGAACACATTTTATATGTGGTCAGAAACTTGTAAATAACTCATGAAAGAATAAAGTTATGTTAAAAGCAAGCACACCGTTGTTTTTCTTGTGAGATTCCCAATAAGTTTGATGTGTCACATGACCCTCTTCTTATTGAAAAAACAAAAGTTGGATTCAAAATGGCCAACTTAAAAATGGCCGCCATGGTCACCACCCATCTTGAAAAGTTTCCCCCCTCACATATACTAATGTGCCACAAACAGGAAGTTAATATCACCAGCCATTCCCATTTTATTAAGGTGTATCCATATAAATGGCCCACCCTGTATATCAAAAAAAAGAAAGGCTCATCGTGCAGTATGCAAGATAAAATTTAATAAAGGATAAAAAATATGCAAACAAGCGGTATTGCACAAATGTTCTATCATGAACTCGGCCAGCCAACGTAGTGACATCTTAGCTTCTGTGTTTTCCAGTATCTGATCCATCTACTGTGAGGAGTCTCTGGTTCATTCCACACTCTATATGATGTCTTATAAATTAGAGATCATGGATGTTTGGTAAGAGGCTAATTTTTACACTTTGAGGATTTTAGTATCACTGCCATTACTGTGATGTGTGTTTATTCACCAATTCGAGAAGAGTCTGATGGACATTTTTTGGACTTTTTGTTATTAATGCTATTCACATGATATTAGGATTGATGCACCGATTTATATCTGCATTGGGACACTGATTTTTTGATTGATTATTTTTTCACCACACTATTTTATTATAAGTTAGGAGAGTGGCACTTGTTTAAGTTTCAAGTTTGAATTGTCAGTGGACAGTGCAGTCTTGTTTTTCTATATTAATAGTTATTATTAGTTATTTCAGATTTTTAAATTTTCGGATTTTCAAATTTTCTGATTTTTGTTCTTATTTTCAGATTTTCGTTCTTTTGAATTTTCAGATTTTTGTTCTTTTGAATTTTCAGATTTTTATTCTTGTTTTTGGATTTTCAAATTTTTAGATTTTATTCCCATTTCCGAATTTTTGAATTTTTGAATTTCTGAATTTTTGGATTTCTAAATTTTCCGATTTTTGAATATCTGAATTTTCAAAATTTAGAATTTTCGAATTTTGGAAGAATTTGTTAAATGGGTTTTTGTTAATTTGAATATTTCTGAATAAATGAATTTGTCGAATTTTGTGGAAAAATGAATTTGGAACAAAACGAATTGCACGTCTACTTTCTCTTATTTATTAAGAGTCAACATATTAAGTTTAGAAGACTGTACATGAACATCGATACTGCTTGGCAGTTTCAATATTGGGGTCACATATTGTCAATACACCTCAGAAAAGCCTTTGACTTGGCATACTCTCATTTTCTCTGGGAAACCATGCGAGTTATAAGAATAGGCCCCAGCCTTCTAAATGGACAAAACTGCTCGATGGCTAGCAACTGCACTAATACAAATATCTCTCTGATTCATTCCCTCCTCAGAGGGGCACTCACCAGGGATGCCCTTCCATGCCACTGCTATTTGCAACAGTGATGGAGCCCTTTGCATGCTTTATTAGGCAATCTCCAATAATCCATATCATTTGATGGGGTTCCCTGGAATATACAGTACACTGACGATGCCTTTATCTACTGACAGATGGTTCTGAAAGTTATTTTGTAACCCTTTTAGATGCCTTTTATTATATACTGCATGAGTTTAATAAAGCCTTTATTTGGAAGTAAGCTAGGAAAAGTAGACTGTTTCCCTTATTGGCCCTCCTAGCCAACTCCAAGTTCTTCACTAATGAATTTAAAATATCTTGGAATCCACATCCATAATGACCTCTAACAGTGTTTACCATTAAAGCTATCTCCAGTTATCATCCAAATTAATTCCAAATAGAAAGTATGGAATGCTCTTCTGTTAAATTGATTAGGTAGTGATTTACCTACCCAAAAACTCTTTTTAGTTAAAGCATCCCCTGTGGGGTGTGGTTTAATTTGTGTGAGTGTGCAGGCTTTCAAGTCAGGAGAGACAGAGAGGAAAGACCGGCTCAGGAGAATGGCAGCTATAGCTGGGCAGCTATCCTCATTGTGAACACAGGGCCCTGGCGGCTCTGAGACAAGCTGAAAATTGCCTGAGTTATAAATAGGATTTTAAAGGATTGATGGAATAAGCATTGGTTGTTTTATGGAATTACACAATTATGCTAATATTTTGTTTTTTTCCCTGGGGTTCCTAACATCCATTTTGAATAAGAATTACCCACTGGAAGGTGGAAATTGAGTTGACTCCAATGTGGAGAAAAACAAGCTATTGTAGAAATTATAGAAATACAATATAGAAATGGATATATAATTTTACATTTTGATCATAGATATCCTTTACTGTATGTTTTTATGTATTGAAATGCCCTGTGACTGAATCCTTGGCAGGCTGAAGCCCATCAGTGGATTGGCCTTTATGTTTTTATGCTCACCAAATAGAAGATTCTGAGTGAGCAAAGTGTTGGATGCACTTTTCGACCTATATTAGCTATATTGTTTTCAAAGTGATGGGGATTGGGAAGGTTGGGGGGACTCAGGCGTATTTGTGTGCGATATGTATATCCTATTTTGTTATTCCACAATCTTCTGATTGTCTGTTGTTCCTCACGTGTATATTGGGTGGCAGGGATTTTACGTGGCACAAAAATAGACATTTATATTAAAAACATAAACAAACTTTACTGAATGAAAATTAAAAACACAGGCTAAAACATTCCATCTCATATGGTATATAGTAGTAACATCAAGCCACATATATTGTGTGCAAGCGCATTAAAATTATTTGTGAATCCTCCTATTATAAACAAACGAGGACTATTTACAATTCCAGTATGTTATATATAGATTTCAACTTTCCAACGCCTTTCGAGATTCATACTCTTCCTCAGGGACATCAAGAGGACAACACCCAAAAGTGTAGACAAAATACCATGTGGAGATGTGGCCTGTGATAATGTGTTGAAATTCACTTGTGGCAGACTGTGAGATTGCTCAATTGGGCAGAGTGGGTTGGTTAGCTAGCAGGTGAAGCAGAGATCCCAAGCAGACTTATAAATAAACCTTGGCAAGTCCATCCAGTGACATGGCCACACACCATCCATCAGAGAAGGAGCAATGTCCCTGCCACTCTATATACACTTGAGCAATTTGAATTTTTAGGATGGACACTAGTGTGGTCTTAAATATCACCTCTCCTTTTCTGCTGGTTTTCTATTGTTGTTCACATGAAGTACAATTTTAAAATCAAACTTTTACAAATGAAAATAATAAGGAATGAACTGAGTGGGCAGACCTAGTGGTCCTGCTCTGTTTGACATATTTGATTTTATATCAATTCAATCAGATGCAGCAATTTAGGTATTTGGACAGCCAGTGGAGGTAGTGTCAAAATATTGTAGCTGCAGCAGGTGATTTGTTTATCCATTGTAAAAGAAGAAAAAGGGGGGCACCATCCTTGTGCATTACCCAAGTAAATTTATTAAAAACCAAAGGAAAAAAATTATACTCACAAACAAAATAGAAAATGAAGGCATATCAAAGTCCACAAAGGACCAACAGCAACCAGGTCATCAGGGCTACATCCAGCACCCTGGAGGACCCTATGGGAGGCTGATACGTTTTGAGGGGCGATCCCCACTTCCTCTGAGCCATTGGCTCCATTGTCCCCTGGCCCTTGGAGGGCAGCAAGGACTGTGCTTCCTTTGTGATCCATCAAAATTCTATGCCACTTTCATTGACATCGCATTACTTTTAAGCGCAGGAGATTTTGTCTGACTGTGATTTGTTTACCCATGCTAGCTAACACGGACAGAGGAATCTATCGGTTTTTTCATTCAGCCCTAAGACTGAATGAGAAAAAAAAAACAAATCAGTACATGGAGGCAGTAGAGTGTATAGTGATGGTAGCTGTGAATGCACTACCTTTGTAGTGCCCAGGTTAAAAATCTCTATGTCTAATACAGTTATAAAAATATAACAAAAGCATGAATGTTGAGTTGCGAATATCACATTAAAAAATTACAGTACTTTTAAATACTGCTATAATAACTCAAAATATGTGTTCACTGAGCATATACCATGTGTTCTCTTTAAATCCAAAAATCCCTGATAAAAATCCAGTAATTAACTTTTGCATTGACCCATAACATGATATGAAATTTGATAGCTAAACTGTCAGACCAGTTACTAGATTGGATGCCAGTCACGTTAATTGCCTACTAACCAATTTCCAGAGTCTCCTTATTACATTTTATATATCATGCACTACAATATTAAGGATTAAGGCAACAAACTAAATTATTACAGTTGTTTTATTTTCCAAACTTTAATATTCTTCAACCAATATATTTTTTGTACTAGTATTCTGCATAACGATAATGTATGCAGTGTTTTCCCTCTGCTGTAATGATAAAGATGTACCAAGGTTAAGAGATTCAGCAAGGATATCAGTGATCATTTACTGTAGGTGCATTAGATAACAGACTAATGTCAGTTCTAATACCCTGAATAACCTTTTGATGGGTTTGTAATGTCTTGTACAATAAGACTTCACTTCACTATACTCCACAAATTTTAACATTGGAATTGTGTTACTTGCTTTATTGGTGTGCAGGCGTTTAAACAGCTTATCCTGGGCTGTTTATACAGATATAATCTATGTGACCTATTAAACCGGAGTTACAGGCAAAGAAAGAACTTGGTCTCAAAAAATTGACCACCCCGCCTTTTTAGATATTTTTTTTCTTTTTGGTACCTTTTTTGCATTTTTTCTTTGGGACTTCCATCCTATGTCACCACAGCAAGGTACGCCACTTCCATGGTTGCATCTGGCCCCCCTCCTTACCCCACTGCTTTCTGTGACCTGTGTGTGTCCCAGAAAATGGTGGGGACCATTCAGAAAGCGCCGCTAGACATGCATATGCACAGTAGAAAACCAGCTGTGAAGCCTGAAGGTTTCACTGCCAGTTTCCCTTACTAGCAATGCTGGCGCCTGCACCCGAAACTGATGGACAGATCAGCTTAGGGTGCCAACATTGTGGGCTCCCTGGACAGGTCCTTATATTAAAAGTTAGCAGCTACAATATTTGTAGCTGCTGACTTTTAATCTTTTGCCCCCCAGCCTGGAACTCTGCTTTAAATTTGATATAAAAACAGAGCTAACTAGATTTAAAGACATCTTTATGGCTGATGTTTCACTGGTCTTAGTGGTTTCCAGCTACATCATCTCTCTCATTTCTTGAAATTAATACCAGATGCTTCTTCACATGAACAATCTTTGTCCACCTTTGAACGGAAATGCTGCCTGAATGACTCACTCAGAAATGCTCTCTCCTTCACCTACAAATTGCTGCTCCCTGAAACTTCACACTCATCGCTCACATTTCTGAATGAAAGGGACCGTTACATCAAGCTGCCCCTGGCAGAGCGTTCAATAATCTTAACTCGATCCTATAATTCTTCCATCATTAATAAGTACCAGGAATCTGGATACAAAATTATGACGAGGTGCTCCCGCAAACGCCACATAAAACCGAATATACCCTTCCATATCGGACCATAGTTGGCGCTTTGAGTCAGTCAGGGGACATATGCTACATATCTTTTTGGCATGCTCTGATCTTCAGCCCTTTCGTTAGCAAGTCCATGCAATTGTGCAGAAATTTGCAGACACTCAATTACCCTTCATGCACACTTTCTATCTACTACACCGTACCCCGATGAAGGTGGAGGTATACAAGAAATCAGTGAGACATTTAGTCAGTGGGGCCCGATCATGTGTTCCTGCATTTTGGAAACCCACAGCGGGTGTCCTCCTTGATGCAGTGGTTCTGTAAGGTCAAGGATATCTGATATATGGAGAGCTTGACTAGTGTTTAAAAGTAACAGGAGAGAAATTCAACAAGACAAGGTTTTATTGGTTCAAGTATTCTTACACAGCTGACTTCAAATGCATTCTGGTGGGCTATTCACCTCCTCCACAGCAGTGAGGGGGGATGGCAGTGGTGGCCGAAGGTATTTTTTAGGGGGTGGCAAGCAATACACCCACAGCCACCCCCCGGGGGTCGGTCGTTCACACAGCCGTCAGGTCAGGCTCAGTACATTACTCACTCCTCTCTGCCCATACTCGGCTCTGATAAGCAGCTCCTTACAGCTCCGTGGCCACAAAACTCTCCAGCAGCTCCAGAGCCTGCCATCATACCGTCCCCAACCTTCTCCTCCCTCCTCCCTCTAGGCCAATGGGCTCACTTCTCCTTTCGGCCAATCGGGACATGGGTCTCAGGATCCGCTTCCTGATTGGCTGGAAGGAGAATCAGCGTGACATGAGCGAATATTCATTGTCATACAACTGGGTGGGCTCAGGGCGCAGTGCTCTGCTCCCCGAGCCTGCCCTTTTTTGAAGCCTATTAGAGCCCTTGGCTCTAATTACATGCTTAAAGAAATAACCCCATTGGAATTCATGCGTCCAGCGCCCCACATGTAGATTAGGGGGCCAAATACATGGATGGGGGGCGGCACCCATGCACCCCTAATGGATGGACTGCCACTGCGGGATGGGATGGTCACAGTAAGCTGTGGGGCTGGTCATGTGCAGGAACAGGGTGCCTTTGGGATGTCTTACTTATACAGGGTCCTATGTCACTCCTTATGTGGGAGCTTAGGTGGGCAGCGGGCTTAGTCTTGGTCCTTTCCCTTTTTCCTTTCCCTCTAGTACTGTGCTTCTTACTATCCTTTGCTGTGTTTTTTTCTTAGTTTGACGATATGGTACCAGGAGCTGAAGTCAAGAGGGGTAGCCTTTTTAATGCTGAATAGGTGCGGTCGCCCTACTGACGCTGTGGGTGGTCCACTGAGT
>BLSH010201610.1:126605-137746 GCA_018402905.1 Glandirana rugosa
CACCTGGTGGGTGTCGCAGTCATCCCGCTGGTGTGGATAAGTCGTAATTTTTCCGATGGGGAGAACTTCCCCCGCACCAGACCTATGGCTCCTGCCGCCTGCGTAGGACGACCTCGAGACTTCAAATTCACGATTAGGGGTCGGTAGGCAGGAGACGTCTCTGGCCACTCGTAGTCGTCAGTGGGTCCCCCGAAGACCGTTAGGTGGGTGTGTGAGACACATCCTTTAAAATCGGCAGGCGCTTGCCGGCGGCGCCACAGGCTTTTAAATCGGGGGCCGAAAACGGCGCTGATCCGGCGTTGAGGTAGGCACCGAGGGTTATGGGGTAGGTCGGAAGTTTTGGTGGTAGCCAGATCCGTGCCCCGAGGTCCGATGGTGGTTTTGAAGGCTGGATGGGGTATTGGGAGCCACGGATGGAGTTGCGGCCTAGTCGCGGCAAAAGCCGGGGGCTAAATTTTCGGACACCGCGGCGGCCGTTCGCGGACGGCTAAAATTTCCTACACAGAGTGTGTGGGTGGATTGCCAGAAGCCCCCTGGGTGACTGCTGATGCTCACCGGTCTCTGCAGAGGACGGATGGCTGGGGATTAGCACTTAAACTTCAGAGCTCCAGCAGGATGCGTCCGCCGTCCTCGGTATCCAGACCACGCCCCCTTCAAGAGGGGTAGCCTTTTTAATGCTGAATAGGTGTGGTCGCCCTACTGACGCTGTGGGTGGTCCACTGAGTCATTTTACTGGTTATTACACATCTGGACCTTTGCTACTGCAGTACCTGGGTCATATATCTTACATCCACCCAAGAATTTTGTTTTGTTTTTGTTATAGCTGATTTGAGGTGGTGCATATTTTTGCTGTTCTTGTTTTGGATTGTAATTTATTATTATATAAATGAAAACCTTTTTCTTTAAGTAAACAATAAAAAAAGCATTAAAAAAATCATTATGATACTTAGATTCCAATTTTCACCTTAGCAATATATACAACTAATTAATGAGAATAAAAGTGTTTGTAAAGGCAACATTTTTAAGAAAAAATAAGAAACATATTATACTTACCTGTCCTGTGCAATGGTTTTGCACAGAGCAGCCTCTTCTTCTCGGGTCCCCCCCACCAAGTGCCCCCATAGCAAGGCACTTGCTATGGGGGCACTTGTGCATGCTCTTTCCCAAGCTCTTTCCCAAGCTCCGCTCTCCGTGTCCTATCCAAGTCATCGGAGCACTGCACCTAGCCAGGTAATGGAAATACACATTGTGGGGGTGTCTGTCTGGGGCCAGTCTTTCCCAAGCCCCGCGGAAGCCAATGGCTCCTTCTGCTGTATCTCCACCAGCCTTGGCTCTTGTGCACATCGCTAGATTGAGATCGGGCTTAGGTATGCATAGAAAGTATAAAGGTAAAAAACCTTCAGCCTTTAGAACCACTTTAACCTGTGCCATATAAAAAGCATCAGTTATAATAAAAGACAATCCCAAAGCAGCAAATGTATGTAAATCATTAATATAAAGTGAAACAGAGATAAACAAAAGTAACATTATTTTCCTCCCAAAAAATATACCCATTAAGATTATATAACTGTATTGTTTATGTACATGGAAGATACAATTCTCTATGTAATAACAAATATTGACTCAAAATATTAGTGAGATACAAAATTGTTCCTAACAAAAAAACACTTGTTATCAGTGGTAGTCGGTGCTCAGTTTTTTGGGGGGGTGGCAAACAAACCTGACCCCCTCACTTCCCCCACCCATACCCCCATCGTTCGATCAATTGCTTGCTTGCCTGTCCGCCCGTCACTTACCCCATCCAGGTTGCGGCTTCGGCGGCTACCCCCCTACATCTCCTCCGGAGTCCCAGTGGTCGCTTCTCCCGACCAATCGGGTCTTGGGACTTCCAGCCAATTGGGTCTCAGGACCTGGTTCCTGATTGTCCGGGAGGAGAAGCAGGTAGACATTAGCGAATATTAATTTGCTAATGTCACACAAGGGGCCGGGCTTGGGGCATAGTGCCCACCCTTTTTGAAGACAATTAAAGCCTCATGCTCTAATCATGTGCTTCAAAAAAAAGAAACCCCATTGAAATCCATGCATCCGGCGCCCTGCATGGAGATTAGGGGCCAGGCGCATGGATTAAGGGGGCCGCACCACTTATGAGTGGCCGCCACTATAGCTTTTAAAAGCTACTACAAAAAATGTATAATAAATATGTACCGTATGTAAAAGTGTTTGTAAATCCTTACATATAACCATTGAAATGACTGGCCTCATGTGATACACAGAGATTAGACAAATCCACCTACATAAGTTGTATCTGTTTATCTACAGCCATCTGTCCTGTACAGCCTTCTACAACACACAGAATTTACACAGAATCTGTCAGCATCTCTCAGCTGCGCAAAGTAGGGGGCAGGGATCAGAATTTACACACTACACAACAAGAGACAAGAGCTCTGAGCCTGATTGGAGGAAGGGACACACCCCTTTCCTCACACTTCACGAGAACAAGCATAGCTGTGGCTCTCAAGTACAGGCTGTGTTGTGCTGAAAAGCTGTCAGAAGTGACTCATACAGATAACAGAAGAATGAGACAGTAGAAGTAAATCACACTTATGCTTTGGATAGAGAAAAGTACGAAGTATAGAAGGATGTGCTTTTTTAACAGCTTCCACACCGCGCACAGTATATTTACTGTGGCAGTGTGGATGCTTCCCGCGAATCCCCGTAAATAAGCAGCGATCTGCGGGTGACCACTAGGGGGCACACACGCGCGCCGTGCTCCTGAGGAATGTGCCCGCGGCTCGGGCGGACCTGATGTCCGCCGACGAGCCACGATGAGCGGCCACAGCTAAAGAACGGGGAACCGCCGATGCAAACACGGCGGTTCCCCGCTCTGTTATTGGAGGCATAAGAGATCTACTGATCCCTGTCACTGGGATCAGTTAGATCTCTTATGCCCATGGTAGCCCAGCCCCCCCACAGTTAGAACACCCTGGTTAAACCCTAGATCTTCCCCTGCGGGTTAACCCCTTCACTGCCAGTGACATTTATACAGTAATCAGTGGACATTTAAATTTCTGATTGCTGTATAAATGTCATTGGTCCCAAAAAAGTGTCAAAATGGTCCGACATGTCCGCTGCAATATCACAGTACCGCTAAAAATCACAGATCGCTGCCATTACTAGTAATAAAAACCATGAATTCTCATCATCCGTAAATGCGGCCAATTTTGCGCAAACCAATCAATAAACGCCGATTGCAATTTTTCTTACCAAAAATATGAGGAAGAATATAAATCGGCCAAAACAGATGAAAAAAATGTTTTTTTTATATATTTTTTTGGATTTGTATTTTAGCAAAAAGTAAGAAAAACTGTTTTTTTTGCAAAATTGTCACTCTTCTTTTGTTTATAGCGGTGATCAGAAATGACGTAGAGGCGATCAAATACCACCAAAAGAAATCTCTATTTGTGGGAAAAAAGGGACGCAAATTTTGTTTGGGTACAACGTTGCACGACCACGCAATTGTCAGTTAAAGCGACACAGTGCCGAATCGCAAAAAGTGCTCTGGTCCTAAAGTGGGAAATCCTTCCGGGGCTGAAGTGGTTAAGATTTCATGTCTGAGGTTTACAACCACTTAACCACTTGCCGACAGTGTAATGTATATACACGGCCGCAAGTGGGATCCATTATTCTGGGAGGGCGTACTATTGCGTCCTCCCAGAATCGCGCCACCTGGGAGCATCCGTGACCGCCGGGTCTGTGAGACCCGGAGCATCACGGATCACGGTAAATGGCAGCATGCAGCGGCCGTTTGCCACGTGATCGCTCCGTCAAATGATGGAGCATCACATGTAAACAAGCTGGTGGAAGTGCCGGCTTGTCTCTCCCCTCTCCGCACCGATCGGTGCAGTGTGACAGGAGAGGGGGGAGAGAGGAGATGCAGTGGTGCTGTGGGCAGGATCTGAAGTGCCCACAGCACCGCTATGTGCCAGGCAGGAACCCCCATCCACCCATCCAGCTTCACCCATGCAGCCTCATCCATGCACCCTCATCCATGCCCACCCATCCGTCACCCATGCATCCGTGCTCACCCATCCGTCACCCATGCATCCGTGCTCACCCATCCGTGTCCATCCATCCGCCACCCATGCTCACCCATGCGTCACCCATACATCCTTGCTCACCCATCCGTGCTCACCTATCTATCACCCATGCATCTGTGCTCACCTATCCGTCACCCATGCATCCGTGCTCATCCATCCATCCATCCATCACCCATGCATCCGTGCTCACCCATCCGTGCCCACCCATCCGTCACCCATGCATCTGTGCTCACCCATCCAGCACCCATGCGTCCGTGCTCACCCATCCGTGCTCACTCATCCATCACCCATGCATCCATGCTCACCCATCCGTACTCACCCATGCATCCGTGCTCACTCATCCGTCACCCATGCTCACCCATCCGTGCTCACTCATCTGTCACCCATGCATCTGTGCTCAAGCATCCATCACCCATGCATCAGTGCTCACTCATCCATTACCCATGCATCCTTGCTCACCCATCCAGCCATGCTCACCCATGCATCCATGCTCACCAATCCAATCGTGATCACCCTTGCCGCCATCCATCTGTGATCACCCAACCAGGCTCATCCGTGTTCACCCATGCATCCGTGTTCACCCTTGCATCCGTGCTCACCCATCCATCCGTGCTCACCCATGCATTTGTGCTCACCCATGCATTCTTGCGCAGCCATGCATCCGTGCTCTGCCATCCATCTGTGCTCACCCATGGATGCATGCATGCTCACCCATGCATCTGTGCTCCGCCATCCATCTGTGCTCACCCATGCATCCGTGTTTACCCATCCAGCCATGCTCACCCATGCATCCGTGCTCACCCATCCAGTCATGCTCCCATGCAGCCTCATCCATGCTCACCAATCCAGCCGTGCTCACCCATCCAGCCTCATCCTTGTTCACCCATGCATCTATGCTCCGCCATCCATCCGTGCTCACCCATCCATCCGTGCTCACCTATCCATCCATGCTCAGCCATCCATCTGTACTCACCCATGCATGCGTGCTCACCAATGCATCCGTGCTCACCCATCCATCCGTGCTCAGTGATCCCCATCTACGGCTTATTCACCCCCATTCTTGCTCATTTATGCCTCATTCATGCTCATCCATACCACATCAGTTCTCATCCGTGACATATCCATGCCACTACAGTACCCATCAGTGCCACCACAGTGCCTCGTAATAATGTAATAGGTAGTCAAATTAGATTTGAAATGTATGCCCCTAGAACGCCTGATGGTGCACCCTGCATTTTGGGCCTCTGTATGTGGCCAGGCTGTGTAAAAGTGTCACACATGTGGTACCGCCATACTCGGGACAAGTAGCAGAATATATTTTAGGGTGACATTTTTGCTGGGTACATGCTGTGTATTAGAAATATTGTATAAATGGACAACCTTGTGTAAAAAAAAATGCATTTTCATTTTCTTTTCACATTTTCCAAAAACTTGTGGAAAAAATGGACCCTTCAAAAGACTCATTATGCCTCAGAGAATATAGGTAGGGGGGTTTACTTTCCAAAATGGGGTCATTTTTTGGACGTTTCCATTGCCCTGGTGCTTCAGGACCTTCAAAAGTGCAAGAGGAAGTCAGGAAATTATATGTGTAATGTATGTCCTTAGAACGCCTGATGGTGCTCCCTGCATATTGGGCCTCTGTATGTGGCCAGGCTGTGTAAAAGTGTCACACATGTGGTATCACCATACTCGGGACGAGCAGCAGAATATATTTTAGGGTGAAATTTTTGCTAGGTACATGCTGTGTGTTAAAAATATTGTATAAATGGACAACCTTGTGTAAAAAAAAAATGCGTTTTCGTTTTCTTTCCACATTTTCCAAAAACTTGTGGAAAAAATTAACCGTTCAAAAGACTCATTATGCCTCATAGAATATACGTTGGGGTGTTTACTTTCCAAAATTGGGTCATTTTTTGGGCGTTTCCATTGCCCTGGTGCTTCAGGACCTTCAAAAGTGCAAGAGGTAGTCAGGAAATTATATGTGTAATGTATGTCCTTAGAACGCCTGATGGTGCTCCCTGCATGTTAGGCCTCTGTATGTGGCCAGGCTGTGTAAAAGTCTCAGATGTGGTATCGCCATACTCAGGAGGAGTAGCAGAATGTGTTTTGGGGTGTAATTGGTGGTATGCATATGCTGGGTGTGAGAAATAATCTGTTAATATGACAATTTTGTGGAAAAAAAACTGAAAAAAAAATCTTCATTTTGCAAAGAATTGTGGGAAAAAATTACAACTTCAAAAAACTTGCCATGCCTCTTACTAAATACATTTGACTGTCTACTTTCCAAAAAGGGTTCATTTGGGGGGGGGGGGGTATTTGTACTTTTCTGTCTTGTTAGAGCCTCAGGAAATGAGACAGGCCGTCGGTGCATCAGGTGTGATCAATTTTCAGTGATTGGCACCATAGATTGTAGACTCTATAACTTTCACAAAGACCAAATAATAAAATAACTAATTTGGGTTATTTTTACCCAAGATATATAGCAGTATAAATTTTGGCCAACATTTATGAAGAAAAATTACTAATTTGCAGAATGTTATAACAGAAATAAAGAAAAATGCATTTTTTTACAAAATTATCAGTCTTTTTCCATTTATTGCTCAAAAAATAAACACCCAAATGGTGATTAAATACCACCAAAAGAAAGCTCTATTTGTGTGAAAAAAAGGACAAAATTGTCATATGGGTACAGTGTAGTATGACTGAGTAATTGTCATTCAAAATATGAGAGCACTGAAAACTGAAAATTGGTCTGGTTAGGAAGGGGGTTTAAGTGCCCAGTGGTCAAGTGTTTAAATTATAAAGGAATCTAGCTGAGATGTACCGAACAAGAAAATATACAATATATTGATTAAAAAAGCCATATCAATCAAATATAAAGCTTTACTACCTTGTATTGGAGCCAATCAGCAGGAGTGAAGTACATGGGCACTCTCTCAAATAAACACCTCGTGTATTTCACACCATCAGTCAAGGCAAGTGTAGGGAGGAGCACAAGCTGTCCTAACAAAGTCTGCTTCCACCCCGGTTAACAGGTACTCATTTATTGCTGCTGTTCTCCGAGTATGGCACAAATCAACATCTGTTAAAATTGCATAATATGTCATTATAATTATAAAATTATTATTATAATTATAAAATAATTGCATAATTGTGTTTGATTCTTATAATAAAACCTAAATGTGGCAGACATATACAATCACGCTATCTGTCTTATTTTAATGTAATAAAAAATTGAACAAAAACATTTCCTTTACAAATGTTATCACTACCTCAGATAAAATGACAGATTAAATGTATTCATTGTTTACATTATACCCGATTGCCTGTTTAAAATAGGTTAATTGGAGTACTCCAAATGTTTCAAATATGGCACATATCCTTCCTCGTTCTTCTGTATGTTCTGGACATACTTTATAATTAGTGGATATTGTGGTTGCCTTCATTAATTAAAATGCTTTTCCTTGTTTTCATCATTTACTGTATACATTCTGCCATCTCACAGATAGATGTACAGATAATGAAAAGCCAGATGATCAGATGCTTTCTTTTACTAATAATGTGGAGGTGTCTATTTTAAATATATATATATATATATATATATATATATATATATATATATATATATATATATATTTCCTGCTAGATTTTTGTAAGTATGGTATAGTAAAATATATGTTAAAAGGAAACATGTTAATGGAATATGACCAGAAGGGTTAAAGTAAATAGCATTACAATTATTATGAATATTGATAGATTACATAATTTTGTTAATTGTACACATGTATTTTTAGAGACCTGTAAACCAGATACTATATATACGAGTTTAATTTTAATTGACATCATTGTGACTCATGATGTATGTATACTGCTGTTATCATTGTTATATTTTATACAGTGCATTGTTTGCTCTGCAGTATTAAATCTTTGAACAGCCCAACTCTATAGCAACCCTTTCATTTTTGATTACAGATTACTGCTAAAATGTCACTGCAATGCAAATCTCTGCCTTAGGGAATGCTATGTAAATGTTACAAATATGTTAATGCTACACTATCAAACTGAATATCTTACTGTATGATAATGTACTTTGCCCAGAATGATTTTCAAAAACAACTGCACTGCATAAAAGGTAATGTATAAAGTATAAACCTCATTAATTGATAATACAATATGCTAGATGAGTGTAGTATTAGATATGTAACAAGGACAGCAAAATAATATGGTTTTATTTTCTTGATTAATTATGGTGTCTTAAATGTCATTAAAGTAGGTTTTGCATTACTTAGAGGTTAGACATAAAACAACATTCACAGAAATGGCAAAGCTTGGCCATGTTTGTTTGCAGACAAACCTAATACTGGATACGATGACATCATGTATGGGTGGTCAGCAATTTATTGTTACATGTGTGAACAGTAAGTAAAGATTTGCTTTATAGTAAGCAAATTATTATGATTTTTATTGCTTTTAGGATACATTTCCTCTGCTAAACTATAAGGATATTGTTCATGGAGGTTTTGTTATAAATACAGTACAGAATACAGCATGTTCAGTGCATTTATTAACCCGTTGGGGCAGAATGCATGCAATTGTGCAGCCTCTCAGCAGGTGGACCTTGGGGCTGAGTGGCCACATATTTGCGTGAAGTGGTGGAATACAGCTGTGCCGAGGGTGTGCACACTCCTGACACAGTTACTGGCAGCTAACAGAAAGTTCATGATCATTGCTTGTGAACGGGTGCTTTCCAAACACGTGACCACCGTGACAGCCAAGCATGACGACCACATGATCATAAATCCTGCCCCGCCTCCCCATTTCCTAAGCCCCTTAAAGGGCTGGTAGGTGCCGGCTCAAATGGGTTAAGGTCATTGCACATCATGGGCAATTGTGTTAGCCCTTATAACATATAGCAGGGGGTGGACTACGTGGACAGAAACAGACTAATATGTATTAATTGGTCAACTTACTTGGGTGAATTTAGGGCCAATTTAGTAAAAGAAGCCATATTCATCAATGTAAACTCAATTTGGATTTTGAAAAATCATTGTCTGAACTAATTAGGCTTTTACTGGTGTGGGTGGAACTTGAAATATTTAAGAATGGAGTTGTGGTGTTGGTAGTTAGTTGATGTTAATATGTGTGGTTTATAAAGAAAAAAAAACATAAAGTAATGCGTGCTGATGGCACTTTATAAAAGGGATATATAATAACACTGTTGATATAATTACACACAACATTTTTGTCTCTTTCCTGTCCTTCTCTGCAGTTTACAGTAAATTAAAGTGCAAACTTTTATGTAGTCATCTATAAGGCCAGCAGTGTACCTGCTCCGCATGCATTCCCTGAACCAGCTGGACACAGTCCATATAAATCCCAGCTAACTCAATAGGTGCTTATACATCAACTAATGGATGCATCGATGGGCATCCCACAGAAATATTTGAAACTTGCTAGAGCTCATTAAGCCCTACATTATAGAAAAATAGCTTGGAATTAAACCCAGAGGCTTCCTGTTTGATCTCCCAAAATGAAATGAAATGAATGTAGACCCAGCTGGAGTATTAGACCTTCTTGTTATTATCACTCAACACTGCACAATTTTTTGTACCAATATTTTTATAGATCATGTATAGCTAGCATATGATGTTGCATGTTACAAATTTGTAGTTCTAGTAACTAGATGAAAATGTCTGTAACAAGATATCCTGACATACAACATTACAAGGGAGAGGGAATTTTAGCATTGATTGGCTACTGCAGGGGGTACCCCTAACTTTTGAGGCCAAGAAATGTCCAGATGTTGAACAAAGCAGTCTTTATCTCTAACCACTAGCTTAGCTATATGACTGAAATTAAGATTGCTGAGATCAGCATATGCAGTTCTTCAGTAATAGTTTGTAAAAACTACAAATGGTCATGTTCAATTAATAAGACAAGTTATGGGGTTGATTTTTTCATCTGTTTTAATTTTCCTTAAAGCTTCTGAAATTGCAGTTTCTAGTACATTTTCAAAACAGTTGTTACCGACTGTAATGTGATCCATAGAGATTATTGGTGTGTTTGAAGACAGACACAGTCTGTCAAAATGTTTTATATCTTGTAATGTAACATTCATTTAGAACTGTTATACTTTTTTATTTTCATAGGTGTGTGTGCAACATCGACTGTTCCCACATCAGTTTCAATCCAGTTTGTGCTTCCGATGGGAAATCTTATGATAATCCTTGTCAAATCAAAGAGGCATCATGCCAGAAACAGGAGAAAATTGAAGTCAAGTATTTGGGGCGATGTCAAGGTAATGCCTGCAGCAAAATTCATTTTGAAGACAGGATTTCATTTTTTTTGTGCAGACAGAATAGTTTCAAGATTCCTAAATGCTTGTTTCTTGGTGCTTTCATATCTCTTCTCTATATAATGTTATTCTTTATCAAATGAATAAATGTTACTGAAGTTTCTAAAAAAATACCAAATATGCAGCATACTTTTGTATAGTTACATGCTGTATATAAACATGCTGTATTGCTGTATATAAACATGTTTAACCCTTTCATGACTTGTAATATTTCTTACTAGGGATGAACCGAACACCCCCCGGTTCGGTTCGCACCAGAACATGCGAACAGGCAAAAAGTTAGCGCGAACATTCGAACACCATTAAAGTCTATGGGACCCAAACACGAAAAATCAAAAGTGCTCATTTTAAAGGCTTATATGCAATGTCATTGCCCTAAAAGTGTATGGGGACCCAGGTCTTGCCCTAAGTGACATGTATCAATGAAAAAAAAAGTTTTTAAATCAATTGTTTTTTAAGGAGCAGTGATTTTAATAATGCTTAAAGTGAAAAAAAATGAAAAATTCCTTTAAATATTTTGCCTGGGGGGTGTCTTTAGTCTGTCTGTAAAAGGGTGCATCTCTGTGAGGTGTAGAACATAGCCAGAGCAAAATGACATTTCCATAGGAAAAACTGTAATTTAAAATTGTGGCTGTAATGTATTTCCGGCTTCTGGCAATTTACAAAAAATCCCTGAAAAGAATGTGCGT